>CM063246.1:19944385-20015343 GCA_032158295.1 Pycnopodia helianthoides | reverse complement strand
ACGGGAAAGAGGAGTGAAAAAACCCTTGGATAGTCCGTAGGCTGCCAATGTTGTACTTGTAAAGAAAGATGGGACCAGGTGTTTCTGTTTAGACTAAATAAAGTAAGTCAAATGTGGTCATCATAAAAGATGCGTACCCAGTGCCTCGCCCTTGATGAGACTTTCGATGTGTTTAATGGTGCTAATAAGTTGTTCTCAATGCTGATTTGGCATCGGGATATTGGCAGGTATTGCCTTAGATGAGGACGCCAGTCAGAAGTCAACATTTGTTTTGAGAAATGGACTAAACAGATGGAAATGTATGCCATTTGGGCTCTGTAACGCCCCAGCTACATGAACCTTTGAGAGACTTATTAGTCATGTCAGGATTACAGTAGGAAATCCTGCTGATCTATCTACAGTAGATGACATATTTGTCTTTGGTATTAAAAAGACAGTTTCAGAGATGATATAGAGGCTAAGAGTGGTGTTCAGTAGACTCAGGCAAGCAGGGCTTAAGTTAAAGCCAAGCAAGTGCCATTTGTTTAAAGAGTCAGTGACCTATTTGGGACACATAGTGACGACAGGAGGCATTGCCACCGATCCGAAGAAGATACGGACCATCAGAGATTGGCCTGTTCCTGTGTGTGAAGGATGTCAGAACATTTTTCGGCCTTGCCTCTTATTACAGAAAGTTCATACAAGGTTTTGCAGAGATAGCTAGTCATTTGCATGCTCTGACAGAGAAGTTAAGAGTGTTTGAGTGGAGTGAGTTTGCCAGAGTACATCTGACCCACTCAAGGTTAGACCTCCAAACATTGATGCTATGGAGATGGAATTGGGGCAGTGTTGAGTCAAGTTCAGGAGGGTGAAGAGAGAGTTTTGGCCTATGCTAGCGCAAGCATAGCAAGCCAAAGAGAATTACTGTGTAACCAGCAGAGAGTTGTTGGCTGTTGTAGAGTACTTAAATAGTTTCAAACAGTATATTTATGGCAAGAAGTTCAGAGTCAGAACTGACCACAGCCCTTAAGATGGATTCTTAATTTTAAGAACTCGGAGGGGCAGATGGCACGTTGGCTCAAAGTAATTTCCGAGTACGACATAGAGATTCAGCAAAGAAGCACAGCAACTTGTCAAGACGACCCTGCAAGCAGTGTGGCTGGGAAGAACTGGTAAAAAAGGAGACGACAAACGAAACATCAGAGGAGACGTTGGAGATAAAAGATAACGAGGGAAAAGTTGTTGGTTAGGGGCGTACCGCAGCCAAACCAAGTATCCCCGTGGAGGCTTTCAGAAAAGCATGCGACCATGAGTTGGATCTTAAGCGTCAAATAGGAGGGCAAGGACTGTTCGGAGTGGAGGGAGATTTCCCACTTGACTGCGGCTCATAAGACGTATTGATCTTACTGGGACCAATTATGTGTCAGAGATGAGTTGGTTCATAAGAGATGGGAGTCACAGATGATGGCAAAGTAGTAAGATGGCTACTAGTAGTGCCTGAGAGTATAAGGAAAGACATATTCAGAGAAGTGCATGGTGGACTGCTAAGTGGTCACTTGGGCATAAAGCAAAACCTTGGCGAAGATGAAATATAGATATTTCTGGCCAAATATGTTCGCAGAGGAGTTGTACCTGTGTGTGAGAAGAAAGTCACCTGCAAAGAAAGGGATCATTCCCTTGCAACAGTGCCGTGTATGAGTTCCCATGGAAAGAGTGGCAAAAGTTTTGCTTGGGCCACTGCCCAAAACAGAAAGTGGGAACCAGTGGATCTAGTAGTAGGCGACTTTTGTACAAAGTGGATGGAAGCATATCCATTGCCAGATGCAATGTACAGCAAGTACAGTAGCATGCAAGTTGGTGCAGAAAATTGTGTGTCAGTTTGGAGTACCGCAAGAACTCCATTCCGATCAAGGCACAAATTTTGAGTCAGAAGTGTTCAGAGAGATGTGCCAAATACTAGGTGTGTCAAAAACCAGAACAACCACCTAAAATCCGAAGTCAGACGGAATGGTGTAGAGAATTAACAAGACACTCATTAATCCACAAGGGAAGCAGAAGGATTGGTATTTCCACACGAGAGAGTTGCTCAGAGGCAATAAAGAGGATTGCCCAGGAGGCAATGAGAGAGAATTGACAATAGAGCTGTGCCAGAGTCACTTTTTTTGTGTCCTCCCCCAGTGATTTATCCTGCCCTGCCCAAGAGTGCCCAGACAATTAGTAACCATTCGGTGGTATATCTCCAAATGAGCTCAAAAATTATTTGCAAGTTTTCAACAAAAATAATGATGCAGGTAGAACAGTGAAAATCAGGAATAAGCCAGATCGTCAAAACATGTCACCTCATTAGCAAAATCAAGGGTCATTCACTCAACCCACAAAGAATCATTTCAAACATGTTTTTCCAATAAAACAAATAAAATGGAAAATACAATGTCCCTCTGATGGTGAAGGCCCTATACTCACATATTGTATCAATCCCTGGACAATGGACGTTCAAACTGATTTGACAACAAAAAGGCACACATAAACAAACTGAAATGTCACAAATTGTAAACTGGAGCTGAAGGCGCAATACCAGTGAAACTGAAAGCCTGGGAAATGTTTTCACATTGACGTATATGGCAGGCCAACTTAATGTTAACTGAAATTACTAACCGAGTTCAGTGAACAAACAAAATTCTTTCAGGAGAATTATCAAGAGGGTACTCCATGAACAACAAGCAAATTGCAATATACCAAAATTTACATATAATGTATCATCCCTTTCAGTGTACTTTTCAACCCTTCAGCAGGCATACCGCCCACAACTGCCCTGCCTATTACTCCACAAACCCCCGGCAACCGCCTTAGAAGTTTGACAGTTTGTATTTTTTAGCACATGGTCCCCGTAAGAAAAAATGACACAGTTCAACTCCAAAAGGAGGTCCATCACCAAAGCACGTGAAGCACAATGTGTTGCTGTTTTTTCTTTGTACCATATCACACACACAATGCACAGTAATGGGGCTTTTCTGCATGTTTCTCGATCAATCTTATTGGTGTTTTTATACATATGGATTACATTGATTTGAAAGGATTTTACAGAGAGTTTAAAGTAAAAAGTTATCTGTTGGTAACAGAGGCATTCATTTAATTTCCAAAGGTATGTTGTGATTATTTTCAATCACTTTTGGATTTTTTTTTTTGAGATGACAGTACGGTTGAGAAAACTTGTGTGCACAACTGTCACGTAACAAATGTTTACTTCATTCACAAACAGCGTTTCCTAATCTTATTTGATCTGTTGATATGTTTCCGACCTGAAAGCTTAAATTTGGAAAAGCAAACAAAACAACTGTGAAAAACCCCTCAAAAGATCATTTTATCCTCTAGAAAACAAACTCAACTTGTAACTCAAGAAAATAATTACAATAAAAGTTATCTGAGGATTTCTAGGTAAGGCAGAAAATCTTGTGTGTTTCCGTGGCGCAGTGAGGAGTGAAGGACGTTATGTGTAGAAGCGGGCAAGTGCTAAAGGGTTTAATGACAGAAGGATGTTTAGACTTACCTATCATGAGTAAGTTATCTTGTTATCTTGCATCCAGTCCAACTATGACGAAGAGTACATCTACATCAGACCATCCCAACAGGTTGACTCCTCTCATTAGACCATTTTATGGATGATTTTGGACAATGTGTTGATGTTTTATCCAAGGTCTGTGAAAAACATCCGACAAACAAAAATATTATACATGTATGTTTCTGTAAAGTGAAATACCATATGGAAACGTTGCGGCCAAAAAGACATGCAACATTTGCGAGCATGCGCGCACCATATACTATTCCAACATTTTTCAGTATCAAACCAAAATATATTTTGTTTCTTGAAATGAATCTTCACAGTTGAAATACATTTTGTTAGGAAAATCATTCTTCTTCATTTTTATGTAAACCTACAATAATTTCTTTGTGATTTTAGACTGGACTGGAGTGATTAATGAACCAATCCAGATGCATTTTTAACACTGCGCGACTTGGTGAATTTGTTACTTTATTTTATTTAGAAAGGTGAAACAGCGCCACCCGTTGGTCCATTTTAACAGTTCAAACGGTATTTGCTAAGAAAATTTTCTTTATAATGATATAAAGTATTTGATGATTGGACACCCGAGTTAGAACCGGACTTTAATAGTCAATATCAATATTAGCTTTGATAATCATAGCCTTGTTTGAGCGTGTCTATCCATTGAAATCGAGGACTTAAAAAAAAGGATCTGGGTGTTTTGACAGAACAAGGCAGCCTCGCTTCACTATTGTGTACAAAACCAACAGGGACGTCGCTAAAAAAGTCCAAACAATGGGAGAACAAAGAGAAGTCCTCAATTTACAGGCTTCACAAACATGTTTGTGCGTGCGTGTGTACACAACATACACAGGCCGTGAACATTGCCAGATTGATATCGTGAATTTTCCTTCATATTCATGTAACAGTACAACTACTTCATAAAGAACTGTTGGTAGTCAAATCTGCGAGGTTTCATTCAGAAACAACTGTTTACAAGCAAAACAAAAAACTCATCTGGCAGTCGATGAAACATTTTTACAGTTGTGTGAGAACGTCAATTCTATTTTGCGTGTGGGTGCTTCAACGAACGCAGTTTGACTGCATGAAGCAAGGTATTCTCTAGAGGAACTGTGGCATTGGCTCTGGCCATTACCTCCATGCTCCGACAAATGCAAAAAAGAGCAAGTCAAAACACTTAGAAACACAAGAGCGTTAGGGAAAATGCTTAAATACATTCCTTTCACTAAACCTTTGCTAATGCTAGTTTAGAGACTTTTTAGCTAGGTTTACTAAAAACTCTTGTTATAATATACAGTCTGTTTCTCTTTCTAGTACTAGGCCTTAAACCTTTAATTGTCATTGAACTGTTGTGCAGTTAAATATTATTATTTCAATGCTTATTAATTCAGAAAATCCATGGTAGATGATGAATGATTGCTAATGCTAAGTCTTACTTCATGTACTTGTATGTTTATCTTTTGTTGCTTTTACAGTTCCAAGACCTAGTTGGAAAGTTTACTGTGATTGTTTAGTAGTGATTGTGAAATCTTCAAGGACAAGGCCTTCAAGTAAAACCCTGATGCACATGTGTTGCATCAAATAGTTTTATCTTGTAATGCAGAAGTCAGAGCTACACTCATACATTACAATGGATAGCCTAACTTATTTAGTTTAACAAAATAATGGAGAAAAAGCTGCAACAATGTAATTGAAAGGAAACCAGTGACCCTTGATCCCAGTGTATTGGTACACTGCAAGATATCAAGGAGTATCATGGGGTTGGGATCTACCATTTTGAAATGGTTATGTTTTTCTTGATATGTGCCACAGCTCTGTGGTCACGTGCCTCGTTGCAAGGTAAATCAATTTCCGATGCAGACCATCCGACCCGCCGAATATTCTTAACGCTGTCAAATTTACCCTGTTTTCCATCCATTTTGCTCAAACCCCTTGGTTTAAGCACCCGCGGGACGAGCGAGCGGCAATTACACTCCATCCCATCGTGATGTCATGCTGTGACATTACTTCAATGCATGTGTGGTTTGTGTGAAGCAAAACAAAAATGCAACACATTGGATAAACAAACGAGTTATAATAGTGTTGAAATTGTAATGTTGACGTCACATACCACACATCCCTGTGTTGCATGGACTAAAAGTAAGGTCTTGCTTCCACATGTCTTGCTTCGTATGTCAAACAACAGTAGGATGAGTTTCTGACTACTGCTGTCACTGATCATTTTTATGACCACATGTTAAATGTTGACAACACTTGTTAGTTGTCGATACTGTCCCGTCAAATATTGAACTCATTTCAACTTTTTCTGTGGTGGAGAACATCGTATGAAAATAAGGTAAAAACATTTGAGAGAGAGAGAGAGGATTCCCTAGAACTTAAAATAAAAAACATTGAGTTGTGTTTTGTTTTTTTCTTCTCATATCAAATGACTTCGGTCTTGTAAAAATGGTTCCGGTCCAGTAAAATTTCTGAGCAAAAGCCCTGCGGTCTTGTGGATTTTTCCCCAAATTCGAGCCCTGAATGAAGATTCCTCTTTCAGTGTACTTTTAACATGAACTGTGAGTGTTGTAGACTTACCTGTAAAGAGTAAGTTATCGATGTCTTGCATCCTGTCAAACTATGACAAAGAGTAAATCTATCTCAGGTTAACCTTTATAGGTTGACATCTCATCTTCTGATTTTCTTGCGGATGGTCAAGGAAGGTATTCATGTTTCTTCCTAGGTCTGTGAAACACAGAAGAAAAACTAAATTAAATTTTCTGTAAATTGAAACACAGAATTGCTCAATCCATTAAATGTAAATAAAAAAAAAATTCACCCAAAAGCCAAACAGACATACATCTGGCTTAAATAATGAATGGAGATTTTTATGTGTACGTGCAACAGCTCGAAAGCCCTTTGTTTTTTTCTGGTTTTTTCCCCCCTTCTTTGTCTTCTTCCGCCCGACTCTTCTTGAAGTGAGATTGTGAAAATTGTATAAAGTCTACGGCCTACAGTATGTACTAAAAAACATTGATGTAGAGCAAAGATGATCTTGAGTACAATTAAAGTGCCTGATATTTCATTTTTGATACAATTGAGAAGCCCAGTTGATGTTTGTTCTAAAACCCCCTTGACCCATGCGCAGTGCCAACCATTTCACAATAACATGCGCGTCTCTTGGCCGACCTGGGCCAAAACCAGATTAAATCCCAATTAAGTCTTTAGTCAAGGCGCACGCAGCAACCCCCCCCCCCCAATATCGCACTAAAAAAAAAAACGGGAGCAAGGGGTGATGTGCCCTTGCCAACTCGTTTTGCTAATCAGTTATTCACGATCATGAAATATTTTCATATGCAATTTATTTTTTACCAATCACCGTCAGCTAGACTTTTCTATGTTTAGATGGGTAATACTGTCTTGCAAATAGGCATATTTCTTATAATTTGACAATGGAAAATGGCAAATCATCATAAACCACAACACAGGCCTGGCTTTAGGCATGATTGCATTTTATTGGAGGTAGGTTATTTTTTAGCCCCAATTCTATGGCCAGAGATCTGAATCCTTGATCTTTTGGCAATAGAAGTGGGGCAAGAGGTAGGTAGGTAGGTAGGTAGTAATCGTTTGTGTTTGAGATTGAAAAACCCATGTCTAAATCCAACTGTGGGAAGATTCACAAATAAATCTCTGCATTCCAATATTTCTAATAGCATGACACTGCTGTGACTTCAGTTCACAGACAAATTTTAATTGATGAGCAGCAAAGCTAATGCTTTGCTGAAACACCGGTTGTACTGGTAGTGCAGTGGTAGTCGGCATCTTGCTAATAATTTGCAGCAAATTTGCATCAAACGTTAATGTGACGTCATGCAAGTAATGCAATTGTGTCCTCCTATTGGCCAACATCAAAGCGAGCTAATGCATTATGCATAACATTTCTCCTACCAAAATCGGTAGCAAAAAGTAAAGAAAAACATAAAGCCCCAAAACAAGTTGGCAAAGGTGCGTCGCCGCTCGCATGGTCTTTTTCCGCGCATGATATCTGGGGTTGCCGCATGCACCTTGACTACGGGCTAATCCCAACTGGAAACCTGTGTTAACCGCCCGAGTTCCATTATGGCTAGCTCATACCCCTGTAACGTCATTTGGTGCATACATGATCAATCATGGGGCTAGATAATGATGTCAGGAAATCAAGAGTTGATAAATGCTGCAAGTGCAACCCAAATTGTACCATTCCCAAGTAGGGAATTTCATAGCTATCAGAAAAGAACGTCTGATTTATGCTAGCTCCTTCAAGGCGCAATTCTTCCTAAGCGACTATACATGTTTTTTTAATATGTGTAATTGACGGCTGTGACCACGACATGTGGCTGTTATCTAAGGATAGCCTAATAACACTTGTTAACGTGTTTGCTCGTCTGCCCTATGCTAGCTGTCTTGGATGAGACTGGTGGGGCCGAGTGAAGTTAATGTGATGATCAAACCGCAGCAGCCAATTTCGGCCGATCTGTCTTGAAAGACGTAACACACGTCGCATGGCCTGTTATTTCTGAAATTGTGAATGGCCAAAAATCAATCCCTGTCAAGCACAGACATACAATGCTTTTCGTCTAATTTTATGTGAGGGTAATGAAAAAAGCAACAAAAACTGTGTCAGGAGGCAATATCTCCATGTTCAGCAGTGTACAAACGTATGCAGCTCTGCTTGACAGATGTGTTCCATGCTGCATTCAAACTCGGGCTGTAAAATGAGGTAGACCTACATTTGGAGCACAGTTCGAACATACATCGGAGAGTATAAGTGGATGGGTTGAGGGGTTGTACATGTATGAGGGGTTGAGGAGTTGTATGAGGGGTCTGGTCATGTCTTTTTTGTCATTTGGAAGCTTTCTTGAAGCGGATGCAATTGAAAACAAAGTTAAAAACAGAGGAGTAGGCCTACAGTGCCGTAGGGTCTAACACTTTCCTATTCTCGAATGCAATTAGCCTAGGCTATGAAATTCCATATCTGTCATAGTGCGTTGCCTGTCGCCTGTCTTGCGCTGCCCGTCAAGCATAGCCTGCTGTGTGTCCCCCATTGTCACCCTTTTGCATGTTTATAGGTCTTGTCACGCATGTCGTGTCCTAAATAACAGTCTTAGTCCAAATGCAGGGAAAAGGGCCACCAGGGAGTGAAGCAGGATGATGATTAACAGCACAATGTAGCACATTACAATGTTTTGTAAGGTCAGGAGCAAATGGGTGACAAGCAGCGGGTGATGCACGCTGGGCGACGCACAATTGGCAGTTTACATAAACGTAAACATGAACACTCATTATAAGTTTTAAAGTGCATTATTTTGGTTCACTTAATTACGGGCAACACATGACACACGATGGCAGATATGGAATTCCATACTAAACTAGTATTACAGTCGTTTGACCAGTTCTGGATCACTTCTTGAATTCACACTGTTTTCTATTGCTATCTCTTTGACAACTTTAGAAAAAAAGTTGATCAGTTTACCTAAACATGTCATAAAGCTCAACAAATATCCACTGATCAAAAAAGATTAATACTTTTAAAGAGGCTTCGAAAAAAGTATCGTCACCTGTTTGACCAGTTCGGGATTTGTTGATTCTATTCTGAATCAGTAGCGTGCCCTCTATTGCAAACCCATACTCCTATTCATAAAATTTTCTCTCTAAGACACAAACTTCAGAATTGTGTTGGCATGGAGGTGGATTTCCTTTCTCCAGTGAACGGCATATGTGAGTGTCTTCAACAGCAGTGCAAAAAACACAGCGACAAAAACTCAAAACAACAGCAAAGGCAAATGAAAAAGAGATGGGCACCTTAAAGCAACATTGACCTGAATATCTATTCTTGCAGTCGCAAAACCTTTCTTTTTCTCAAAAAAAAACTAAATTACTACAAGAATTTGTTGAAATAATGTATCTTAAAAGCAATAAATCAAATTTCTACTGCAGCCATATGATTTCACCTTTAGAGCAGCACCATTTGCCGAATGAGATGTTGAGTGATCCCGAACTGGTGAGATGTTGAGTGATCCCAACTGGTTAATGGTACGATGCCCCCAAAAAGTCGATTTCGGTAATTTCATCTCTTAAAAAAAAATCAAGACGACTGCTCAGTATGTACGTGAAATATTTTTGACACATTCTTAGCATTTTACATAACTGTTATTCTCCCTGGCATTTAAATTTTTACGGTGAGAAGTTTTAACAGCGTTTTTCAACCTTTCAAAATATTGATCAATATCGCAGACAAACTTTAGAAAAATTGCCATAATTCATTCGTTGATGATGTTCGGCACCTTATTTGGGGTTTGTTGGTTTATTGGATGTTATTCTTCACATGTAGAAACAAAAATTGGTAATGAGAGAAGTAATTTAATTGTTTGGTCATTGCAAAGTTGAAGTCATCCGGAACTGGTCAATGATCCCGAACTGGTCAAATGACTAGGCTAACCATGATAAAACAGTTAAATGCTTATCAACTTCCAACGAATTTTCCACTTTTTTAGCTCCTCCCCAGCATACATGTATACCAAACCTCAGTAGTGGAAATTACATTGTTTGTTAGCTTATCTCAAAAACAGTTTGAATTGACCGTTATTTTAATCCAATATTTACATGCACAAAAACAAGCTCGGGAACATTACCACGTTGCCGCGGGTGCCTTTATATCCACCCTGCCGCAGGGGAAGGTGCCACCAATATTGAATTTATGTGGCTTTAAAGGCCTACATTTACCGGGAAAACAAGGCTCAGTCCTGCTAGAATACAATATTTTCAAGTTTTTCCTGTTTCCATGTCACATGGGCTAAACAAATGTGACTTTTGAATCCAAAATGTTCTCCTTACCTCTCTGTTTGAACTGCGAAGACGCCATTTTAGTATCCGTAAGGGGCGTGTTCACAGGTTGTGTGACGACATCAGAACTGCCATTCATTTCTACAATTTGCATATCGTGACACAAACAATTTCGTCTGCTTATACTTTTTTATGTGCATTTTATGTAAATAACGTAAACTCCCTTAGGCCCCTAATCCTTAATAAAAAACAAACGCAAGTTTGAAGAATTTAAAATCCACGGTTATTTATTTGCATGGTTATAAAGTTTTCGCACTTTGGAGAGAAGTCGGTTTTGATTTTCGTTTTGTTTTCATCATTAAAACTTAATGTTTTTTGTTTGTGTGTGATTACTTTTTTGTTTGTGTGTTTCTTGCTTATGGAAAACACCTGATTCTGTCCCCTGGTTTGTGTGTACCCAATACGGTAAGTTAACACGGGCTCAAATGAACTTGATTAAAATCTATCAGTGCTATACTTTAACCACTTTGTATTCAGAATCAAAGTTACACCGAATTTGCTTTCTACTGGTAATTGTAGGCATATCTTTTTTATCCTGTCAAGGGGTTCCATCTTGTGAAGTCACATCACTCCATGACAGCCTGTTGTTACTGAACGCAACTGTTGAAGTCTTGACATATTAATCATGTCGGCAGGAGATTCTGTCCTACAGAGATTCCTTATGTGTGTTCCCCCCCCTCCACATTACGGCAAATTGTGTAGAATTTTCGTCTGATAGCGCCCTCTTGTGAGTCAACTTCCTTCAGCCCCTTTTAGTTTACCGTATGAGGGACACACACACCGTACGGAGGACAACAAGATTGATTTGTGGATGCAGGAATATGCAAGGAAGATTCAGGTGCAAATTTTGTTTCTCTAGCATGCTTAGTTTTTGAGTTATTGTCAATCTTAACTCAGATTTTATTTCCAGCCATTATTCGGCAGGATATCTCTTGCTGGTTTTAATATGCGTCCCTTCTTTGCTAAGTTGCTGTAGTAGTATCCGTACTCTTTGGCAACTCGCTCCTCTTACAAAACCATCACAGCCACAGAAATAAAACGAAACGAAAGCCCTTAAACCACCTAAATGAACAATAAATTTCCAAAAGGGAAAACCTAGGGTGTCGAACCCAGTATCTTTGTGTTCAGAGTCCAGAGCCCTTCCACTGGACCACTGCTGCTCTTACTTACTTATATTGCGTTCCAGTTTAATTTAAACCACCTATATGAACAATTTCCAAAAAAGAAAACCTAGGGTTTCGAACCCGGTATCTTTGTGTTCAGAGTCCAGAGCCCTTCCACTGGACCACTGCTGCTCTTACTTAATTATATTGCGTTCGAGTTTAAATTAAACCACCTAAATGAACAATTTCCAAAAAAGAAAACCATAGGGTTTCGAACCCGGTATCTTTGTGTTCAGAGTCCAGAGCCCTTCCACTGGACCACTGCTGCTCTTACTTAATTATATTGCGTTCGAGTTTAAACTAAACCACCTAAACGAACAATTTCCCAAAAAGAAAACATAGGGTTTCGAACCCGGTATCTTTGTGTTCAGAGTCCAGAGCCCTTCCACTGGACCACTGCTGCTCTTACTTAGTTATATTGCGTTCGAGTTAAATTTAATCCACCTAAACGAACAATTCCCAAAAAGGAAAACCCTAGGGTTTCGAACCCGGTATCTTTGTGTTCAGAGTGCAGAGCCCTTCATCTGGACCACTGCTGCTCTTACTTAACTATATTGCGTTCGAGTTTAATTTAAACCACCTAAATGAACAACAAATTTCCAAAAAGGAAACATAGGGTTTCGAACCCGGTATCTTCGTGTTCAGAGTCCACAGCCCTTCCACTGGACCACTGCTGCTCTTACTTAGTTATTTTGCGTTCGAGTTTAATTTAAACCACCAATATGAACAATTTCCAAAAAAGAAAACCTAGGGTTTCGAACCCGGTATCTTTGTGTTCAGAGTCCAGAGCCCTTCCACTGGACCACTGCTGCTCTTACTTACTTATATTGCGTTGCAGTTTAATTTAAACCACATATTAATGAACAATTTCCAAAAAAAACCCCGTAGGGTTTCGAACCCGGTATCTTTGTGTTCAGAGTCCAGAGCCCTTCCTCTGGACCACTGCTGCTCTTACTTAACTTTATTGCGTTCCAGTTTAATTTAAACCACCTAAATAAACAATATATTTCCAAAAAGGAAAACCTAGGGTTTCGAACCCTGTATGTTTGTGTTCAGAGTCCAGAGCCCTTCCACTGGACCACTGCTGCTCTTACTTAGTTATATTGCGTTCGAGTTTAATTTAAACCACCTATATGAACAATTTCCAAAAAGGAAAACCTAGGGTTTCGAACCCGGTATCTTTGTGTTCAGAGTCCAGAGCCCTTCCACTGGACCACTGCTGCTCTTACTTAATTATATTGCGTTCGAGTTTAAATTAAACCACCTAAACGAACAATTTCCCAAAAAGAAAACCTAGGGTTTCGAACCCGGTATCTTTGTGTTCAGAGTCCAGAGCCCTTCCACTGGACCACTGCTGCTCTTACTTACTTATATTGCGTTCGAGTTTAATTTAAACCACCTAAATGAACAATTTCCAAAAAAGAAAACCATAGGGTTTCGAACCCGGTATCTTTGTGTTCAGAGTCCAGAGCCCTTCCACTGGACCACTGCTGCTCTTACTTAATTATATTGCGTTCGAGTTTAATTTGAACCACCTAAATGAACAATTTTCAAAAAATAAAACTTAGGGTTTCGAATCCAGTATCTTTGTGTTCAGAGTCCAGAGCCCTTCCACTGGACCACTGCTGCTCTTATCTAATTATATTGCGTTCGAGTTTAATTTAAACCACCTAAATGAACAATTTCCAAAAAGGAAAACCTAGGGTTTCGAACCCGGTATCTTCGTGTTCATAGTCCAGAGCCCTTCCACTGGACCACTGCTGCTCTTACTTAATTATATTGCGTTCGAGTTTAAATTAAACCACCTAAACGAACAATTTCCCAAAAAGAAAACCTAGGGTTTCGAACCCGGTATCTTTGTGTTCAGAGTCCAGAGCCCTTCCACTGGACCACTGCTGCTCTTACTTACTTATATTGCGTTCGAGTTTAATTTAAACCACCTAAATGAACAATTTCCAAAAAAGAAAACCATAGGGTTTCGAACCCGGTATCTTTGTGTTCAGAGTCCAGAGCCCTTCCACTGGACCACTGCTGCTCTTACTTAATTATTCTGCGTTCGAGTTTAATTTGAACCACCTAAATGAACAATTTTCAAAAAATAAAACTTAGGGTTTCGAATCCAGTATCTTTGTGTTCAGAGTCCAGAGCCCTTCCACTGGACCACTGCTGCTCTTATCTAATTATATTGCGTTCGAGTTTAATTTAAACCACCTAAATGAACAATTTCCAAAAAAGAAAACCATAGGGTTTCGAACCCAGTATCTTTGTGTTCAGAGTCCAGAGCCCTTCCACTGGACCACTGCTGCTCTTACTTAATTATATTGCGTTCGAGTTTAATTTAAACCACCTAAATGAACAATAAATTTCCAAAAGGGAAAACCATAGGGTTTCGAACCCGGTATCTTTGTGTTCAGAGTCCAGAGCCCTTCCTCTGGACCACTGCTGCTCTTACTTAATTATATTGCGTTCGAGTTTAATTTAAACCACCTAAATGAACAATAAATTTCCAAAAGGGAAAACCTAGGGTTACGAACCCGGTATCTTTGTGTTCAGAGTCCAGAGCCCTTCCACTGGACCACTGCTGCTCTTACTTAATTATATTGCGTTCGAGTTTAAATTAAACCACCTAAACGAACAATTTCCCGAAGAGAAAACATAGGGTTTCGAACCCGGTATCTTTGTGTTCAGAGTCCAGAGCCCTTCCACTGGACCACTGCTGCTCTTACTTAGTTATATTGCGTTCGAGTTTAATTTAAACCACCTAAATGAACAATTTCCAAAAAAGAAAACCAAAGGGTTTCGAACCCGGTATCTTTGTGTTCAGAGTCCAGAGCCCTTCCACTGGACCACTGCGGCTCTTACTTAACTATATTGCCTTCCAGTTTAATTTAAACTACCTAAATGAACAATTTCCAAAAAAGAAAACCATAGGGTTTCGAACCCGGTATCTTTGTGTTCAGAGTCCAGAGCCCTTCCACTGGACCACTGCTGCTCTTACTTACTTATATTGCGTTCGAGTTTAATTTAAACCACCTAAACGAACAATAAATTTCCAAAAGGGAAAACCTAGGGTTTCGAACCCGGTATCTTCGTGTTCAGAGTCCAGAGCCCTTCCACTGGACCACTGCTGCTCTTACTTACTTATATTGCGTTCCAGTTTAATTTAAACCACATAAATGAACAATTTCCAAAAAAGAAAACCTAGGGTTTCGAACCCGGTATCTTTGTGTTCAGAGTCTAGAGCCCTTCCTCTGGACCACTGCTGCTCTTACTTAATTATATTGCGTTCGAGTTTAATTTAAACCACCTAAATGAACAATAAATTTCCGTTCGTTTTTGTAAATTGTTGGGCACAAATCCATCACTAAAGCTCAGTTGTTGAGACTAGATTAAACCAAAAGAAAGGCATTATTCATCCAACAGTTGAGTAATTAGCACAAACATTAATAAAAGACTTTAGAAAGTATTTCTTCGCTTTTCCTTTTTTATTTGTGAACATCAAACAAGCAATGAAACAACCTTTCGCACTTCAAAAATAAATACATAAATAGGCTATATTACTCATAAAACCTTTAAAGCTGCTGACTTATACACCCCCCCTGTTTGTTTCAAAACAATTTTTTTGAATCTGCTTCTTTTACTCTCCGACTACAATATGACTGCCTATGGATCAAATTGTTAGGTAGCCTTATGTTAGTTTAGATGTTTTTTAGCAGACATTGCTACAGTGACTTTCAAAACAAAGAGAGTTTTTTTTTGTAAAGCAAATTACTTTCTAAGCAAATACAAAAAAGAATTGTCAATTTGATGACACTTGAATGACAAGTTAGACCGGTCAGATGTTTATACAGGGACTTACACTTTTAAAATGTAACATGTTTACTCATAAAACCTTAAAAGCTGCCAACTTACACTGCCCCCCACCCCCCCCCCCAAAAAAAAAGAAAACCATAAAAATTTGTGGCTTGGCTTCGTTTCATGGGGGGTCAGCAATTTAGACATTTATGATACTTTTAACTATTAAAATATACGCCTGCTCGGTGAATTTCAATCTTAAACCAATTTTGGGAATAAGTTGCAAAGTATCTGCCTCGGTCAGCAACTTCATTGCCTGCATGTCTATCTCATTATCTGTATGAGTTGTAAACAAAAATAAATTTAATTGCAAAGCTGTTTAAATCTTCAAATACTCTTAAAACTAGTGTAATTTTGGTAATTTTTGATTTTTGTGTTCCCTTTTTATCAAGAAGAGGTCATGCTGTTTCCAAATTGTCAGCGTCAGGGGAAAAATAGGGACATACCCCGGTCCCAGGTAAAATAGTGTCACGTACCCCCACTGCTTGGTTAGCATAGGAGCACATGCGCCCATTATTTAGGGAGAATATAATGCGCCGTATTTTTGACCGCGCGAGGGCGCTCTCAAAAACATTTGTATCACTTCCGGGGGTATAACTTATCGTCTGCTCAGCTAGCTGGGTACAGTTTAGGGGTGCACCCCACCAAATAATCTCCCATAGCACACAGTGCAAAATGCTAAATATTCAAAAATACACGAAAAATACTTAAAAGTCTCATAGCTTTTAACTTGAAAGGGAAAATTATTAATTGACTCTTGAACTTTTATTCTCCGCTCAATTTTATATGGGGAGTCCCTGGGCCCGTCGAGTTATTCTCCCTCCGAGTAAAAACACCCCTACACAGGTGTAATTTTCAAAACGTCCTCAATCTTGAAAAATGTCCCTACACCTCTCAGCAAATAGGACCTTTTATTTCAGCGCCTGTGTCATCCAAAATACCTCAAGCTGGAAGTCAACAACCCCCTGGTCACAATTGGGCAACATTTTTACACTGACGGCTCCTTTAAAGGTCTTATTATCCGTGATGGATATGACGTCTGGTAGTAATGTGTTTCAGTCCTTAACTGTCTGGAAGAAGTATTTGAAGCAGTTTTTGTTTGCGGAGAACAGTTGTTTCTATAAGTGTAAAGAGGAAAGGATGAGCCACGCTTATGTGCCAGTTCTGATATTGTAAGATTAGATGCAGGGCTCTTTATTTCTTTAAAGGAGCCGTTTTTAATCCACCTTAGATTCTAGAAGCACTGACTAAACTCTCTCGCGCACAGAAGTGACAGAACTCCGATGTTAAAACTGTACACAGCTACCTGAGCAGACGATAATCGCTTTAGTTATACCCCGGAAGTGATACAAATATTTTTGAGAGCGCCCTCACGCGGTCAAAAATACGGCGCATTGGGAAGCACATGTACCCCACCCTTGGGGAGATCAGGAACATGTAACCCAACCTTTTTTAGATCAGTAAGCAAACAGTTGGGCAAGATAAGAGCATGTACTCAACGTTTTGGAAGAACAGAACCGCTTACCCATTTTTTAAGGAGAAAATACCAAATCTTTGGAGATAATTAACAAAGTTTTCCCATTCCTTGGGAAGAAGAGGCCTACCAAACCCATGCTGTTTTAATTGCTATTATATACATTACATGTCATGCATGCTCACCCAAATTCATCTACATTTTTTATATCAAGGGATATTATTACTCAAAGTTAATGATAAGGGGGTTAACTAATGACTGTAAAGGACGTTATAATAAGTAGGCTACTACTACTACACAAAGGCTAGACATGGCTCTGTGTATGTGTGGTGGTGTGTGTTGTGTGTCGATGTCACCATGCATTATGCCACTGAAACTGCGACAACGTGCGGTAGGCCATGCATTCATAGCGTAAGCCGAGTTTTCGGACAGGCCCACACGTTCTTGCATCATGTGTTTTTTCTCTGTATATTAAAGGCCTCTAAATAATAATAAGAACGTGTACTTTTAAATTTAGAGATACATTTTTCAATTCTCACCTAAGAAAACGTCCATTAGGGAGCTAACGCCCCACTCCTCCAGTAACCTCAACACTTGGTGGTCAGCCATCATCGACGTCGCGTGTGCACGATAATAAAGTTCACAACAAATGGTTAGCGTCACACCCTTTACGCCATAATGCCCATCTGCCGGGAGTGTTTCTCCAATTTCTACCCAGCAATTCGTGGTTGGATAAATCTAATAAACAATACCAATTAATTGGACAATGCTTATCCAACAATTTTTGTTTAAACTATACTCAACGTTGGTAACTTTTTTATCTTAACCAACCCTAAATTTTACTCAATAGTTGAACACAAATTTACCAACAAATCACAAATGGCGTTTACCCAGCGATATTTTGCCCAGCTCTTTTAACAGTGTACGTTCGTTCTCTAAACCGTATTTCAAATGCAAATATTTGTTCATTACACCGGGTTCGAGGTTGTCAAGCAGCTCGTTTAAATCAATGTTTGAAGTCAATGTAGTTAAAGGGTACCAGGGTATCCATGCACTAGTACATCGGTTGCTAGGCTATCGTTGAATAGTTCATTTGGTCGGTAAACATAGGCCTACAAGAGTAAAAATACACAACACCATGTGACACGCTCTCGGCCAATCAACAGATAGAATCAAAGGAAGGGGTGTTATAATATAAAACATTGTGAGAATCGATTAAGTAATTTAGTTTTTAAGAAAGAGGTAATTTATCACTAACATATTTGAATCCGAGAAAGGCTTCAGGCATGAAGCCTCTTAATTTGAAGCCCCTTCGTTGCAACAGGTTTTTTGATTATATTCTTGCAACTTCGATGACCAAATTGAGCCCAACTTTTTACAGTTGTGTTTATGTTATGCATAATGTTGGGGTACACCAAGTGGGGATACTTTAGTCTGACAATTACCAAAAGTATATATTCTACCTTTATACAAGGGAACATAACAGAACAAAAGTTATTCAGATGCAAAGCAAAGATTTTGGGTCATACTGACCCCGAAATGGGTCAGGCCCCACGGGACCTGGATCCGGGTCAATTCTGACCCGGGAGTTGTTAGAGAGTACTGAGAAATCGAGCAGCAGCAGTTGGACCTGCAAGTTTTCTTGCATAGACACATGGTTTGATTAGGTATAAAAACCTAGACGATTGAAATGACAACATTACTTACATGGTCTACAAAACAGGCCATTCTAAAGAGTTCTCAACAACTATAACGTAAATGCTCAACACAATACGCAACAAACACAACTCATGAGTAAGCATATAGTGGACGAGTGAGATAAGGCTAAGCTAATATTTGCACTGGTGTTCAAACAAAAGATCAGATTTAAGATTTCATGGGAAGTTTTTCGACATTTACATCGGACATAACGATGTCTACCAAGTACCAAGGGCTCCCCCCACAATGGTTTTGGGATGCTATTTTTTGGAGTGTGTTTAAAGGTATTGTACACTTTTTGGAAACAGCTCGAAATCAGTGTCCACATTTTTGTGATTCAACATATGCAAGAACAAACAAACCTGTGAAAGTTTGAGCTCAATTGCTCATCGAGGTCACGAAAAAATAGTGAAAAGAGACCTTCTGTGTTTTCTATTTTTTCAAACATCGAGTTTTTATCAAAAAACTATTAAAACTGTTGTTTTACTCATTTCTCAGAAACGATAGCATATAAGGCAAATATATTTTAAGGAACCCTTTCTACCATTACTTACTTGAAATCATGTAAGATATGTGTGAATCTGTGAACATCTGTGTTTTTCGATCTTACCAATAGTGTACAGGGCCTTTAAAATAGCGTGTGGACTCTTTTTGCTGTTTCTGGAATCCACCGACGACAGCACATTTGCTCGGCATGATACAAACCTAAACACGTTATTGAAAAAAGTACTTGAAGAAATTGGGAACGATCCAAACAAGACAAACGGTAAATGCCGTAGAAACAATCTTCACCAGTCCTTTTTATGACGTAATGGTTCCGAACATGCGAGGGCGCCACCAACGGCAAAAACACTTAAAAAGGGGGACTAGTTTTTCGATCAAATTTCAGCAAAGTTGCAGGGCAGAAAATTGAAAACTTATGACCATAATAACATAACAAACAAATATAAAAGGGTCAAAATAATTTTACTGATTTCGTTTAAATCGATCTTTAACAAGGGCTGTAAAAATGTAGGAGAAGCCATGCAAGAATAAAACAGCAACGACTCAACATACTAATGATTTGTATGCCATAATACTGTGCTTTAGAGGTGTACAAAATTAAAAGTCTCATAATTTCATCAAGCACCACACAGCAGTGTCTCTATTTGGTAGTGCGGATTGACCCTGTTCTGATATTATCCTTGCTCTATGGGATAATAGACTAAAAATATACGTTGACGTCAGAAAGTGTGACAATGTACCCCCTGCGGCGTTGTTTGTGTCAACGTCATGTCACTAGCTGTACTTGTTGCATCACCATCTCGCAACACTGTATAAAAAACACATCACAACCGTAAGGGGGCTCAGAAGTGTATACCCACGCCAACCTGTGCCGCGAGCTAGACCCTACACACTGACAGAACTTATAATACTTAGGTAAAAGTTGTTTTTCAACATGGAGGTGTTCGGTTTTGAGATTACACTCACTTGGATGCTGGTGGCAGGGCTGATCATAATGGCTATGTGGTGAGTAAATTCAACCATGACAAGTTGTTGACCTCGTTCATGATCCTGTTTACGTCCATTCTGCTGCACCCGCCGCGGCCACTAGAGTATGCCTACAAAATTCTGATTCAATTCAAAGTGTTTTTTAAAATATATATTAAACCTGCATTAACTAGCTGTTAAAATGTGTCACAAGTTATTTGTGTACTCCAGCTTTGAAACTTTGGCACGTAAATCATAGTCAGGCGACCTGGCTGGAACCACCGGTCCAAGTTTAGCTCTAACTATGTCCCGTGTGTTTCATGTCTTCAATCGTGTGTTTTTGTTTGACCTCCGCAGTTCAGTTTATCTTCCCATTCTCTTTTCAACTGAAATAAATTGAATGTGTTCATGGACTGTAGGGCCGAGGACAGATTGTCCCCGGGGATAATTTATCATAGAAGCTTATTAAAGTGCGTACATGTACCATCATTCCTACAGTTGAGGTTTATCCTGCTGGTCCAATGTATAGTACATAGCCTTGCCTTAAACCAGTGGCATCGTGTTCATAATGCGTGCAGACTGAGTAAACAATCATGGGGCAACTGTTTGCATTATTCCTCCATGCTTTATGTTATTATAATGCTTGCGTGACCCAGCTAGTTTATTTGCATGCCATTGTGTGCATGAGTGGTGGTGATGAATGTATTGTAGGTCCAAATACGATTCAAGGTAAGGATGGGGGGGGGGGGGGGTGGGGGTGTTCACATATGATGGGTGCAATGGGTGTGTGACACCCTGCAAATATACATAATACAAATATAGTATACATAATGCGGTAGAAACGCAAGTCCTATATTTATATTTGCATTTAAATAATGATTTATTTAATCAGATATATTGTGTGTGGTTGGGTTATTTTTTTGCAATTTTGTTATACCCGTGCTTGTTATGATAACCAGCTAAAAATCAATAGTTATAAGAAGTATGTACATGTACATGTATGCGACTGAACACTGACCGTTTATGACGGTCATAAATGGTTTATATATGTGACACCCTGCAAAATAATATACTATTATACGACTTGCGGTCGGACCGCATGCCGTATATTTATGGTTTAAAAAATGATTCATTTAATTAGATATTTAGTGTGGGGTTGGGTAATTTCTTTTTGCAATTTTGTTATACCCGAGCTTGTTATGATAACCAGCTAAAAATCAATAGTTATAAGAAGTATGTACATGTACATGTATGCGACTGAACACTGACCGTTTATGACGGTCATAAATGGTTTATATATGTGACACCCTGCAAAATAATATACTATTATACGACTTGCGGTCGGACCGCATGCCGTATATTTATGGTTTAAAAAATGATTCATTTAATTAGATATTTAGTGTGGGGTTGGGTAATTTCTTTTTGCAATTTTGTTATACCCGAGCTTGTTATGATATTCAGCTAAAAATCAATAGTTAAAGGAACATTACAGAATTGGTTGCTAACAAAACAGTTGCTGGCAGTGTAAGCACTTTATGTAATTCACCATGTACATAAACTGACAAACCTGTAGAAGTTTGAGATCGATCGGCCATCTGGGTCACGAGAAAATAGTGAAAAACCGATTTTCACATTTGCATTAATTCATATAGATTCAACAAATGAAAAAAACGCTCACTGAGCGATAAACTCCAATCGGAAAATTAGTTTATTCATTTCTCCTCAAATATGGCATTTCAGACAAAAATATTTCAAGGGATGTTTTCTACTATCATCATCATTAGACCGTGTAAGTTTTATGTGAATCTGTGATCAAAAGTATATTTTTCAAGTTTTTTTCTTACCAATTCTGTAATGTTCCTTTAAGAAGTATACATGTATTATGTATGTAACTGAACACTGGCCGTTTGGCAAATCTGGCTCTCAGAATGGGGTCTACAGTGTTGGGGCCCTTTAATCAATGCAGATGTATAGATCGCTATTACACAGACTATATTAATAGGCCTGCTTGGACTGAAACTTCCACCAATATTTCATGCTTAGACTTAGTACTCATGCTTTAAATTACATACTGATTAACAGGAGATGTCAAAGTTCTATTGATATCGTTTGGTTGTTTGTCCCGTTTTGTTCTTTGATGGGGGTCGGGGAGGGTTCGTCAAAGTACACTGACGTCATAATGCAGATTGGTGACAATCCCCCAAACCCTTCCAGGTTGATATGTACATTTTGCGAACCACTGAGCTGACCTCTTGACATTACAACACGGTGATTAATAATTTAGATCAGCTGGAAAAAATAGTTGTAAGTTGAACTTGGAAAAACAGGATGTTGTATGGCATTGTGAAATACAATTGCGCACTTTCATATTTCATTATTTATCTTTGTTACAATGCCATTGAATATTAAACTAAAGACCCCAATGGAGATAAGTCTAAAGTTATTAATGTTTTTTTTGTGGTGGGGGGGGGGGGAGGGGGGGGGGCTATCATTGGAAAATTTTTGGGCAGTTTTTCTTTCTTGTTTACTACTTTTGTATTTATTTCCAATGTTATCCTCCTGTTTACTTTGTATGTATTTTTTGCCATGTTCTTGCTGCGTTTTACCCGAAGAAATAATGGGTATCCTGTTTAACATATGATTTGACGTTGATGCATGAAGTTCACATTTTGTTCGTTTTGTTGATGCGATTATTGTCTCCGAATACAGGTATGATCGGTGGTGCCATCAGTACTTCCAGAGAAGAGGTATCCCTGTTGCCAACAGCTACATTCCTATCTTTGGAAACATTCTGCAATGGCGTCATGTAAGTTCATTTTGATCATAATATGAGGACTTACTATTATTATTGTTATTATCGTGAACATGATTCACTAATATGATCAGACCATCGCCAACTTAAAGGCACAGTGCACGTTTGGTAATGACTCTGAAAATTAATGGCAATAAAAACTCACTTGGTAAGAAGGACAGCAGCATTGGGTAGTATAATGAATTTTGAGAAACTTTAAACTTCGAAGTACTACGGTTATGGAAAATATATCACTTTTTATTCACCAAAATTTGACGCTGAGAAACATTTCTGTCAGAAACGCTTCTCAGACTGTGTTTTCCTATGGGGAATATTCTTCCTGCACAGTGGAAATATTCGCTCCGGCTTTTTGGTGCTATCTCAAAAACACGACCACCTTTTGAAGTGAAATTTTCACAGCTTAGTTTTATTGTATGTACCTACATTTATATAGGATTAACACAATCAGTTGGCTCCAATGACCAAATGTATACATGTACAGCACCTTTAAGGGGGTTAAATTAACTGATGAAAGACAACCCACTCCCAGAGACCTGTTGGCACTGCCAACAGAAGCAAGTCATGGCTTAAATATAGAAGTCATGTACATTTTCTTTTGGAACTCCTGGAATTGCGCCCTACTTAAATTCTAATTTTATTCTGTTTTACATTATTTCACAAAACAATACATGGTTCAGTGATTGGTCGTCTGGGAAAGTAAACGTGTTTTTTTTACTCTACAAGGTTAAAGGTATTATACAGGACTGGTTAGGATAAAAAAAAAACGTAAATGTTTAATTTGAGTCTGAAAGCTTACTGATTATGAAGTTCATACTAGAACCATCTTTTCTGTGAAATATTTCCCCTCTGAATTGATGTCATATTCGAAAAACTGTATCTGAAATCTATAAAAAAAGTTAATAAAATGCAACAGCTGATTTCATTTGTTACAACCAAATTTAAGGACAATGTGCTTATACATACTGAGAAATTGTGCATGATTTTTCACTATTTCCTTCTGACTCGAACAAACGGATTAAGCCAAAATGTTCACAGATTTGTTATTTCATGTAGCCTATGGTTGATCGCACAAAACACGAACACTCTACCAATCCTGTATGATGCATTTAACAAGGTAACACTTCATTTGTACATGTTATGGGAAAATTTAATCTGTAGGTAATGCAATCCCCAGGTGATGAGATTTTATCTTAGATGCACTCCCAAATCCCCCCCTCCCCCAGGTCAGAATTGACCCGGATTCCGGGCAGGTCACAGGGGACCTGACCCAGGTCTGGTTAAAGGAACATTACAGAATTGGTTTTTGCTAACAAAACAGTTGCTGGCAGTGTGAGCACTTTATGTAACCCACCATATACATAAACTGACAAACCTGTAGAAGTTTGAGATCGATCGGCCATCTGGGTCACGAGAAATGAGTGAAAAACCGATTACACATCTGCGTGAAATCATATAGATTCAACAAATGAATAAAATGCTCACTGAGCGAGTAGCGCCCATAGAGCTTCGTCCTTCAGTGCACCTTTCGGGCTTGTAAGAGCAGGCCCCGTGACTCTGCTTACTGCGAATTCTGTGCTTGCGACCACCAATCTTCGCTTACAGGGCAAGCGCCGAAATTCATTCATTTCTCATCAAATATGGCATTTCAGACAGAAATATTTCAAGGGATGTTTTCTACTATCATCATCATTGGACCGTGTAAGTTTTATGTAAATCTGTGATCAAAAAGTATATTTTACAAGTTTCTCTTACTAGGGTAATGCGTAAGTTTCACACAGTTTTAGGTCAGTTTTCCACAAATTCCGGGTCAGTAACAAAAGCGCATGATTCGGTCTGATATAGCGACTAAGTGATTGTTGCGCATTCTTCAACATTGCCCTTCCGTAAAAGTGCGCAATCTGATTTTTTTAAATACGTTTTAAATCAATCAATATTATACGTGTGAGCCCAAGGCAAAATCGATCAAAAGAGCTGGGCCTTATTTACGTACGGCCGTCATTATATGGTGTGAAGTTAGGTTTTATATATTTTTTCCTCAGGGGTAACTCTTCCATCACTTTCATTGGTCGGTTTTATCTTTTTTCTTTTTGCAAGATGTACATTATCTCTCGTTAACCAGTTTTCCACATGATGATACGCTTGACGTTTAATCTGTTGAAGCCGTTATCAGTGGTACCATGGTGTTTCTATGGAAATGGGTCAATATTGTGATCGTCAATATTATTGTAACGTTTTGGAAACTAAACAAAGACAGTCTTTTGAACCTGTACCTTCTTGAAAACAAGCATAGTCAGTTTGTATCTTTTGTGGGGAAGGGGAGGGGAAACAAGTCTAACATGATTGATAAGGGTCTTTTATAAGTAAAATGACGAAGGACTGCATTCGGATTATTTATAAGTTGTCTCTGTTTCTTTATTGTATCGATACAGGGAATTCACGAGGTGTTCACTGGCTATGTGAAGAAATACGGAAAAGTCGTTGGGTAAGAGATCAATCACCTAAAGACAAAAGCACATGATTGGTTGTCCTAAAGCAACCAAACTATAAGCAAACAAACATCACAACAAATACACAATCAAACAAAGAAACAATTAACCCGTTTCAATCTAAAAGCTCACTGGTCAGACTAGAACCAAAACTCTAAAAGCTCCACGGTCAGAATTTTGAGCTGGTTTCGAGAGGGCCTGACCAATTCTAGGGTTAGTATGACCCGGAATCTGTGTCAAAATTACCCCGAAATTAATTAAAATTACGCATAATTCGGGTTAAAAATTCAAATTTTGACCAGTTTCCGGGTCAACCTTAGATGCGGGATTACGGGTCAATTCTGACCCAGGAGTTTTTTCATCTGAAAAAAAGTCAAACTCGAGAGTCTTGTCAATATTGCCCGATATAAGAAGGTGATAAAATAATTCCATTAGACAAAGCACAAGATGTTTCAGGTTAATTTCGACTGGTTTTTGCAGGTTGTTTGTATGATGGGTTGGTTGAAAACCGTTGAAGATAGACATATTTATTAACTTTTCCTAACACCAATGAAACGTTATCAGGTAGTTTCTGCTATGGGTTGGATATTTGATGGATAATGATCGGAGTTAATGGTCGTGACTCCCCCCCCCCTTTTTTTGTATAGGATGTATGATTTCAGACGCCCCGTCCTAATCATCTCGGATCCTCGCATTCTCAAGAATGTACTTGTCAAGAACTTTTCAAACTTCTACAACCGGAGGGTAAGCTGCTTTGCATTTAGATTGTTCACATCCACTTGTTTTTATACAATGTTTGTTTATTTTAATAATGAAGTGAAATTTTTCACCAAAATATGCACCACGTCACAAAACAGTCTTACAAAGACGGATCAAAAAGTACTCTTTTTAAGTTAAAAAGGAATTATTTTTTTGAAAGGATCGATCAAACTAAACACAACTACCTCTATTAAACCAAATAAGCAAGCAAACAAACAAACAAACAAACAAACAAACAAACAACCAAACAAACACACCATCCAACAAACAAAAAGCACAACAGCAACAACAACGACGACAACAACAAAAACAACAACACTGATTTACAAAAATGTATCCCTTTGTCTCTTTATACTTAGCATCCTCCCATAAACTTTGTGCACGCCATTCCTTGTGGCTGTGGAACGTCCTTTCTTTAGAATTTCCCTGAGGGAGACCTTTTGCTTAATATTGTCTTCGGTCTCAAGATAGTCAATATTAAAACAGCCCCAACAAACCCACCCTCAAACAAACAAACGTTTCACTATTCGTTGTTTTCCCCCGATGACTTCAATCGCTGAGAGTGATTAAAAGTTCCGGAGAAACTGGGGAAGGTGTTAAAAATGGAACGATCAGGAAACAACACTTGTTTTCCTTCAAACCTTTTACTCATTCGGGGAGCCCGGGCTGGATTTCACAAAGCACTAAGATTCATCTTAAGATGAGTTGTCAATATCACCATAGTGATTTGTATTGTGACATCACACTTTAATAATAATTATTTATTGGCCTTATATATTGCACTCTCTTCAGGACCAGCCTGTTCGAGGGTGCATAACAATAAAATAAATAACAGTAAGAAAACCAATTTAAGCAAAAACACACCAGTAAAAAACTGAGCAAAATAGGAATTAAAAGCCTGAAGACAAAAAAGGTGCAAGAACTCAACAATACTGTCTTAATAGATACAAACATACAACAGCATTTAAAAAGTACTCAAACAGATATACCATACTGAAACTGGAAGATTAAAAACTCACTGCACAACACCAAATGCTTTCCTGAAAATGAATGTTTTGATACTTTACTTAGCATCTTAGCTCTTTGTGAAATCGAGCCCTGATTACAAATTTAAAAAACCAAGCAATAGGTCACCGAGGAAGTAATTTGGTATCCTGTGTGTCATTCCGCTGCAAGCAATGATCACTTACCCAGAAGCACACAGAAAATGTGCTGAACTCAAACACCTTTTCGATATTTATGAATAATTTGTTTGTGTGTGAACTTACCTTTTCACTAATATGTTTTGCGGAGACTCGAGATCTTATCGGAGAAGTTAGTTTCTGTCAAAGGAAACGTTTTGAACGATGAGCAATATTTATAATATTATTTTCTTTTATTTATTTTATTTTTTTTTTTTTTTGGGGGGGGGATTTCATTCTACATATATTATGCTACATTTTTTGTGACTTGTCTTCTTGTTGTTTGCAATTGTTTATGTGTGTTCATGTCCTTTTATTTGTAAATGATTGAATCTTGAATCTAAGAATAATTAGTATATGCCAGCTTTGAAGAAGGAAATTGAAACAGTTCGCACGTGGCAGCAGATGCTCACGTGTGCGTGGTGTAGTGACTTTCCAACAGGATACGTATGTGTTTGAGGTTCGATTGGAACAGATACCCTTAAACTTTGAACTTAAACTACGTTGGTGTCCCACTCTTGACATTGTTTTCGAAACAAAAACATTACTATGCAAAGCAATCGGATAGCATCTGTGTTTAATATAAAAGCATGGCTAAAAGTACAATGAACAACGTTTTGTTTTTTCTTTGAAGATATTTCCCCTGAACCCGAAGCCTTTAAGCCGCGGTCTGACCGCCCTTGAGAATGAGGAGTGGAAGGAAGTTCGTAGTGTCGTCACACCGTCATTCAGTGCTTCCAAGATGAGACTTGTAAGTGTGGAAGTGTTCTTTATTTGAAAACAGCAACTAAAGGTAGGATCATAGATTGGTAACTACTCCACAAATTTACGACCACACCAACTTGGTAAGAAGCATTGCTGCTGTTGGTAGTATAAACTATTTTGAAAGAGGGGTTCATTCGAAGTAATAATGGTTAGGATAATTGTTCAGCCAAAAACATTTGAATCCAAGAAACGAGTTATGTATGAATTGTTTCTCAGATTTCTGAGGGATGTAGTCCGTTCGCGAATGATGCGGCCAGAGATGCGTTTGGTACCCGCTGTCATCTGTGGATGGATTCGACGTTCTTGTGAAAATACTTTGACTGTTTTTTTTTTTTTTTTTTTTTTTTGCAAAAACCAATTTATGACCCTACCTTTAAGTATACTTTTTAAATTCAGTATTGGTTGTATTCTTTGATTTGGTTTTCCGTCTGATCTTCCCAAGTGTTTAGCCATAAGGATCACTGCAGAAATAGCAGTGTTGTGCTATCATTTTTCTTATTATTGTAGTTCTGAATTATTGATTGCACTAGCAGTTGCTATATATCGAAATGTTCATTTGCAATAAATTCATTTGTAATAGAAAGTTGCACTTAATAATCAAACTCTAGGACAGAAAAAGGACAGTACCGCAGCTAAAATATATTTTAAACAAAATTAATGAAAAATCCATTTTAAAACCATGGATAAAATGTTGTTGAATTGAATTTTTAACTTTGAGAGAAAACACAATACACTATAAATAGGCCCTTGAAACAACATGACAACCCCTTTTTTTTGATCCCCAAAAGGTTCTCCGAGCAATATAAGTACTGTGGACATCTTGCGCCCTTTAGCGGCGATATAGGAACTTGTTATTATTGTTCCGTGTATCTCAGTTTGTAAAAATGAACTTATAAAGCTTTGCAGTGATATCAAGTCAGTGTTTCTAAAGCTTTGGCTCTACACTTGATGTTTTCCAGTAATCGAACCAGATGTCATTATCCGCTTCTTTATTTAGATGTCTGTTACTATCAACGAAATTTGTGATTCACTGGTGGCTAGTAT
Source organism: Pycnopodia helianthoides (assembly GCA_032158295.1). Classification (NCBI taxonomy): domain Eukaryota; kingdom Metazoa; phylum Echinodermata; class Asteroidea; order Forcipulatida; family Asteriidae; genus Pycnopodia; species Pycnopodia helianthoides. Next base: position 19,986,234 of record CM063246.1, on the reverse strand, counting down.
CGGCAAGGCCCAGGAAGATGGCAAAGTTGGCGATTATAGAAAGTAAGTGGCGTTTATATAGCAGTGAAGAGATAGTTGAAGCCTCCACCTTACACTCTAAAACGTCCCAGGTTGGAATTCAAGTGATGGATTGCAATAGACGTCATCGGCCGCCATCTTTGGTGAATTGTGCACGCGTGAAGAGCTACCATTGGCCGAAAGTCGTGCGTAGGGCGTACACGCGTTTACTTTTCCATTGTTTTACATCAAAGACGGCGGTCAATGACGCGTATTGCAATCCATCTATTACAGCGATACTCTAGGGGGCCGTGACACATTCGTTGTTGAAGTCAGTTGTGATATCGTTACGAAATTGGAGTCGAAAAACACATTTCTGACCCGGATATCTAGTCAATGTGACCCGGATAGTGGGTCAGCCTGACCCCCATCAGGGCCAAGTCTGACCCAGGACTTTTAGAGCGCACGGCGTCCCAAAACAATAATCCAAAATTAAAATTCAACTTTTTATTGCGAAAATTCGTCACTCGCAATATCTTTCAACTAGGACTTTATGAGTGATGCATCGTTCAAAAAGTGTTGTTTTTGTCATTACATAGGCTGTACGGTGGTTTCACAATGGACGCTATCGCCAGGTGTGGTTTCGGTTTGAACGTAGACGCCCAGCAGAACCAAGACGATCCGTTTGTGAAGAACGCAAAGAAAGCGTTTGAGTTTAGCCTGTTCAACCCGGCATTCATGATTGTCTGTGAGTCTGCTATCATGTCTATATTTACTTCGACTACAGACCATTTTAATTTATATATGGAACATTCATACAGCGGCGTAAAGGATTGCCCAATGAACAACCTCCTTCTGGCCTGTAGGCGAGGGCGCCCTACTCAAATGACGTCATACGCATATACGATCTAAGTACATCGCCACATGGCTGGTAGAATCATGACAACAGTCCCTCTTTGAAGTAAAGTTAGTTTACTTTAGTCAACGATTCATGTATAGCAAAAATTGAACTGGAAATAAAGACCCAAATTTACTAGTAGTTTCTCAAGATGAGTCCATTATGCTGCAGTAGTTGCTCTGCAGCCAACACAGGTCCTTGCAATTATAAATATATCATTTTGTTAAAGTTATGACGGCAAACTCTCCGTTAGTACACCGGCCAATAATGGAGGCCTATGTTTTATCAAGTATGTTCATTTGACATTTGAATCTATAGCGTTAGATCAAGTCGTTGTCTATGCACTTGTTTGTGTCCGTAAACCAGTCACGTGACCGCTTTGTATTGCTTGACATTAAGTGCTGCGTTTGAGAATGCGTCTAATCCAGCTGCTTGGACAGTTTGGCGGCATTCATGTAAAACCTGGAGTCAAGGCTAGACATTGAAGGGAAAAAAATCACAAAGCTTTTTATTCCCACCATTATTCACTTCGATGAAAATGTAATTGTACATTTATTTCATTACTGCAGCTGCCTTCCCATCTCTGGGGCCATTAATGACTTATCTCAACTTTGGCGCCTTTGATGTAAAAGTTGTCAAATTCTTCAGTGACGTGACTGATGCAGCTTGTAGTATGCGCAAAGAGGGAGGCGCAAGTGCTTCGAAGGTAGGAACGTCGACTGGTTAGGAATTATAACTTAAACTGCTGTAGTTAATACAGACTACATCAAACATGTACACAAATACACTCTTCTACACTCTGAAAGCGCTCTTCCGGTCAGAATCGACCTGGATTTCGGGTCCCAAGGAGCTGACCCGGAAAGTGGGTAAAAACGGGATTTAACTGGGATTCTGCGTCAGTTTTTGTCCCTTTTGACACAGTCAGGGTCATACTGACCCCTAAAATGGGTCAGGCCCCACGGGACCCAGAACTGGGTCAATTCTGACCAGGTATAGGTCAGAATTGAAGATACCTTTACATTTACATATAGGCTGCTAATAATGGGCTAGTTTCGGAAGTAGAAAAAGACATTTCCGTTTTGTCTTCAATGTGCTCCAAAAGTGGAAATTATGCGGTTCGGTTGATTTGTTGTCGAGCACTTGGTCAAAATGGTTAGCAACGTATTCAGTTGGTAAAGGGCTTGATTTCACAAACTATCACTATGAAAATCTTTGCTGTGAAACCACCGTGAAATCTCAGTGAATTGCAGGATTTGGCTGAAATTCAAGGAGTTATTCCTCTTTCACCATGCTTTAAGGGAATTGCAGTTCCCTTAAACCACCTTGAAAAAAGAGTCTCCAGACCATTTACTTGCCTGAATGAATTTCACCCAGCCTAGAACTCTTTAATTGGTAGATAATTCTCTGGAATGTCATTTCCCACTTCCCCCACTCCATCTCATGGGGGTGATTAGCCATGCTATCTTGCTCTACTCCAAATGTAAACATTGGTCTGTCCACACTGTGCTGACCAGTGTACTGATGACCTGAAACAAGGTGAACCCAAATGGCTGACCAATAAACCATCTATCAGGTTGACTTCCCCTCATTAAACAGTAATCTATCAAGTTGTATTCATACCAAGGACACCTTGAAAACTTGGTGCATACTCCTTGAATTAAACCACACTTTATACAGACACCCAAAATAGCCTTGGGTTGTTTTCAGCAGTACAGCAAAGTGAAAACAACTTGAAACAATTAGGCTCTGGCTGGTTAGAAAAGAACTCCATGAAAACAAGGTGAAAAGGAGAAAAAGGGTTTCACTTAATTTTCAAGACAAAGATTTTCATAAGACTCGTCTTAAAATAAGTTGCCAATAATTGTATCGTGATATTGCACTCTGCTAAGCAACTAATACCAATTTCAGCTTTGTGTGAAATCGAGACCAGGTCGTTTGAGAAAAATTGCCTCAACTTAATATGCAGGCTGTGAGCAATCGTAGTGAAACATTTCCCTATAATTTTCACAGTGCGGTCAGGGCTCGAATTTGACACTGGACCGCAGGCCCGAGGCTAGTGATTTTAGCATCGGGCCAGTAAACTCATGTTCGGACAAGTCCGGCGGTCTTGTGTTTGTGTTCAAACGTTGACTTTCAGTCTGATAAATACAATTCTGTTGATTATCAAAGACTACATACCCATAATATACAGAAGAGATCAATCTTCTCTTAGCGCTTTTTCAAATTCAAACAGTTCAAATATTAACCTGTTTAGGCTTTTTTCTTCTCACTTCAATTCTGATCTTGTACTCAACATTCTGGTCCAGTAAATATTTTTAGCTACAAGCCCTGCGGTCTTGTGGGTTTTCCCCCCAAATTGTAGCCCTGGGTATTTACGTCTTCCATGCAATAATTATGTACTCTTGTTTGTGTGTAAAGAACATTGACATGCTCCAGTTAATGATGAATGCGCACAACACCGAGAACGAGCATGAAGACAGGGGTACTGGCAAACGTCGAGCTTTGTCAAATGACGACGTTACGGCACAGGTAATTGACATACTTTGCATATCACTGATATAAACTCTGAATTGTTTCTGTGTAGATTGAAATGTTCCACACAATTTGTACAGCCTTTTGTACACAAGATCACGTTGCTTAAAGGTGTCTCCAGATTTGGTATATAACATTTTTGAGAAATCTTCTGATCACTGTGTTGTTGTTTGGTAAATGTTCCACACAATTTGTACAGCATTTTGTACACAAGATCACGTTGCATAATGGTGTCTCCAGATTTGGTATAACTATTATATCATTTTTGAGAAATCTTCTGATCACTGTTGTTGTTTTGTATTTTAAGATTTTTTGAAAACAGTTTTCAACAAAAGCAAATAAAAAAAAACAATATAACTTGTTATTTTCAGGCTGTCTTATTCTTCCTGGCTGGGTATGAGACAACCAACACCTTGCTGTGTTTCGCATCCTACCTGCTGGCCACCAACCAAGACATACAAGAGAAACTTCTCGCCGAGATTGACGAACTCGCTCCAACGAGAGATAACCTTGGTTATGACATCATTTCTAAAATGGAATACCTGGACATGGTGGTGAACGAAACACTGCGCATGTACCCACCAGCAAATATGTAAGCTGATTAGTAAGAAAGACAAGTTGAACTAGGCGTAACAACCGTGTGAAATAATCTCTTCTACAGTCTTATAATGATCCTGAGTTGAACTTGGGTTAAGAATAACGTCGATCGACGTTTTGAACAGTTTATTCCGCTTGCCTTCAAGAGAAGACGAGCAGAGTCTCGTGTTCGAAATGTCAAAGCCTGCAGGGTTTGATCCTCCCCTTCATGGAACCGTTGCCCCCCTGCCCCTCCCCCATTGAGATTGACAACATGCACAAGTGAATGGTTCCATACATCAAAAAAGCCCCAACAATTATGTCTTTGTCCCCACCAACCCAACCCCCAAACACAGTTTGTCCGTATAGTGGGCCAAGTCACAGTGTTAAAGCTTCACAGTGTTAAGATGATGTGCTCAATGTGGTGATGGCACTTACAGTATAGGTCATCCGGTGAACTTATTGTGGTATTTATGTAACGGTTTTTGTTGTCTATATGGGAGATGTTGCTATAATTAAGTTTCAACATGTCAAACTCCGATTGTCCTTAATATAGATTTGATCGTATGTGTAATGAGACCATCACCTATGAGGGACTGACCATCGAGAAGGGACTCAACGTGTTCGTCAGTCTCTGGACTCTCCACTATGACGAGGAATATTGGACAAACCCAACTAAGTTCGATCCGGAAAGGTAAACAAATTATTGAATCATTACAGACTAGAGTGACCTGGATGTATTATGTCAATATTCAACAAAATAAAGACATTTTAAAGCCTCCTTCAAAGGGTAATAATCTCTCAGTATGTAAGATAGCTTCTTTCCATTGACTGCTCGCTCTGCGAGGTACATCATGATGGTGTACGTATACGATAAGAGAGAGATTTTTTAATTCAAGTGGCGGCAATACGCTTCCGTAGAAATCAGTAAGCTTTCAGACTAAAATTAAGCAAAGAAATGTTGTATCATTAACAATCCTGTGTAATATCTTTTAAGTGGGGGCAGAGTTCCAAAATCGGGAAATGTATGCTTGAAAATGGTACCGTAACAACAGCAATGAAAACAAAACCAAATGAAAATCAAACGTCAATCTGCAACAAAAAAGTGATCTATTTTTAACCGAATTGAACTTGTTATTTACCCACCAGGTTCAGTGCTGAAAACAAGGACTCCATCGTCCCATGCTCTTTCATGCCGTTTGGCTTCGGACCTCGTAACTGCATCGGAATGCGCTTTGCTTTGTTGGAATCCAAGATGGCCCTGGTACGCGTGATGCAGCAATATCGCTTTGACGTCTGCGCAGAGACAGAGGTATGTTTTGTAAAGGGGGGGGGGGGGACTTTTTAATGAACAATTGTTACAAAAATTTATCATTCAAAAATGTGACACCAACAGCATTGGAATAAATTATTAATAATTTTGTATGATGATAATCGCTGGACTTAGCACAGTGATCGAGCTAGTGGGCATATCACGTGAATTTGAATGACACACCTTTATCGTACATTGTCTACATTTACAGATTCCACCCACTCTGGGTAAAATGGGATTCCTGGCTCCGAAGACGCTCCATCTTCGTTCCTCTCCAAGGAAGTAAAAAGAATCTTCTGGGGAAAAAAACCTTCAAGGGAGCGGATCAATCCTATAAGACTGCATGAACGAAAAAACGCCATGCTGCGAAGCGGCAAAACCATGACTAATCACAATGCCGGTCAAACGAATTTAAACCGTTAAAGGGTCATACTTTGGCCATGACTCCGAAAAAATTGTGCAGTTTCTATTCGAAAGCTCACTTGTTGTGATGAAGATGGTATAGTGTTAGTAAGCAACCTGTGAAATTATTTCGTCTAAAATGCCCCCATAGAATAGAAATAAATAAAAACACTTGAATCTGAGAAACGAATCATCTCGGACTCCTGAGGTTTAGCGTCTGTTTGCAAATGATGCGGCCAGAGATGCGGGTGGTACACGCTTTTTAAACGTGCATAGATTCGAGTTCGACGTTCTTGTGAAAATACCGTGACGCTTTTCTCAACAACACATTTTATCCATTAAGGATCAAATGCTTTATGTTCGGAGTACAGTACATGGATTTTTATAGGTCAACTTGTTTACATAAACAACAATCAGCAAGTGCACATGTTATACATTATAATGTTTTGACTTTATTGATTGGAGGTCACCTCAGAGGGTGTGTGGTTGTTTGATCTGAATATGCATTAATATGGATTTAGGGCCTGGCACTTTTGGCCAATCAGTAATAAGCAAGCACTAGGCACAGTTTTGTACATGAAAGTCCGTTGTAATTTTTGTGACAAATTGAGGTTTAAGGGTTTCAGCCAAACAGCTAATCATTTGGCTTCCTTTTTGACCAATCGGGGGGGGGGGGCACTCAATGGCCAATAGTTGCAAGTGTTAATGGCAACCAATTGGGGTGCTTCTTTTATCAGGGCATTCATTTTTGGCGGGCTCTGGAGAAAACCTCATGTCATTCTGTCACAGCCTGTCAAAAAACTTTTGCAAGAAGTCTGAGTATAATTAGACATTGTATTCAGCTGAAACCTTCGCTTCGCATGTGACTTTTACTGTATCTTTCTTGATCATTTTGACAAAAAAAACAAAAACAATCTATGACCCTATCTTTATACGACAGAGAAGACACGGTTTGTTTCATATCGCGTCACGTGGACAGGTTCACTCTGCATTAACTTACATTACTGATTGAAACCCTTGGGTTTTAAAGTCTTACGTTAAAGTGAAAACAAATTTAACCAGCAACATGTTATTATTATGAGGAAGTGTTGTTATTTTGGTGGGCATTCTGCCCTTCTTCCCTCAGTATTTTCAGATGTTGGAAGCTGCTGTGTCCTTATGTTAATTTGCCCAAACTGCAGGGTGTGGGAGATTCTTTGTATTAACTTCTTAGATAGCGTCCTCTTTTGAATCAACCTCCTTCAGCTCATGTTTATTTTCCATAATAATAATGGGGGACAGAATCTCCGGGAGCAAATTTCCCTAGAACACCGGCATTCCTAAAAGTTAACTCCACGCAATCATGAGTTATACACGAAAACCTCTTTTATACCAAATCAGTAGAGAAAAAAACCTAAAAGCTGTCTTCGCAGGTCTGGGTAAAACTAAAGTGCTCGTGGTTTTGCCACTTCAAGTTGGTTATTGTTCATGTTGCAATGTACAAAGTACATAAACACAGTTTATACCTTTGTGGGGGTTTGTTTGTTTTTTAATTGCAACACTTTTTAGTTTAAGTTTTTAGGTTACTAAACAGCAGCTTGATATGCGAGTTATGTTTGATTTACTTTGATCATTGTGAGACGCTGAATATTTTGACCAGGAATTCGGGCCAATTTAAACCGAGTCGAGTCAAGCTCCAACGGTAGTGAGTAAACTCTGACTCAGATTGTAAAATGAGGAGAACATTGACTATGAACAGAATAATCCGTTGTGATTTTCGGCTCGATCATTTTGAGATGAATAAGAATTAAGCAATGTATATTGGGGGAGGAAGTAACGTAGTTAAAATGTCTTTCTGTTTAATTAAAAACATTAGAGTGATTTTTTTTCGTATGACTGAAAAGAAAATATAATATTGTTTTATTTGAAAGCCTACATGTGGTAGAAACCACCTGCAAAATTGAAGGCGACTTTTGGAGATTCAAATTTACGTGTTTAATTAACTAGCTAACATTGTAACATCTAGCTAGTTTAAATTTGATTTTGTACTCTTGATGTCGCCAACCTTTCATTACGTTGGTTTTCAACGAAGTCTGGGTCCAAGACAGCTTTTATAGACGTCATCTATTTTTATATACATGTACTCAATCACGCCACAGGCCTAGGCTTGGCAACTTTTTTATTAACTTAAGAATATAGTCAAATTTTGCATAATATTTTGGTATGTAATCTTATATCAAGTTTAATGCCACTCTGTACAGTTAGACAAGAATATCGACGTTTGTTTTGATACAAAATATAATAGAACTATACACTAGTATTTTTTAGGTAAGGCCTATACACTAGTACGTAGATCGTATAATTATACCTAGTATGAATTTCAAAACTGTACTTTCCTATAAGCCAATAAAATTCTAGACTTATTTTCTGCATAAGTAAGTCTAATTACTTTGTTTTAGTTCGTTTGTTTTGCGATTTCTATTTTTGTTCCGACGATGGTTATGGGTTTTTGATTGGGCTTTTTGATGTGGGATAAGGGGATTCTAGTACTTAAAAAAAAGGGGGGGGGGGCTCGAAGGAAAACCAAAGGGGCTCTAGCGTTACCAGACTAAACATGTTTGTTTGATTGATTTATTTATTATATTTCTTATTTTGGGCGGGGGGGGGGGTGCGGGGGAGCGGAACAAATTCGGGTATTTTGTATGCATCGCGGAGGTGGGCATGAAGCTTACCACGACTGTCTGTGGCCTGCTTAAGTGCCCCGTATGATTCTTCGATGCATCCGTCAGCCTTTCTAGGTTATCATTTGAGACAAAAGTTGTTCGAAATGTGAGTTTAAAAATGAACTATGCATCTTACACCTTATTAATCCGCACATGACGATTTTGCACAAACGCATTTTTTTGCATGTTACGCATTTCGGGTTTGAGTCGCAGTCTTGGCACTTGGTGTCACGTAAAGGCAATGGCTACTTTTGGTAATTACTCAAGAAATACATTACCGTAAAAAGTTACTTGGCAAGGAGCACCTGAGAGCTGCTGATAGTATAACCGACATTGTGTGAAACGACTCCCTCTGAAGTCATGTAGTTTGTGAGAAAGAGGTAATTTCTCACTAAAATAATTATTTGAGTCTGAATTGAAAGCACACAATTGTATGCAACTATAGGTTGTTTTTCTCTCTCATTGTTTTCTTGCAACTTCGATGACCAATATTGAGCCCAAACTTTCACAGGTTGTTTGTTTGTTTGTTTTAATTGCTTGGTCCTTCGCCTGGGACGTAAAGCCGTAGGTGCCAGGGTATGTGTGTTGTGTTGTGTTGTGCATGTACAAGAACCCAGTACACCTTCGTAGAAAGGGTTCGCCCCGGTGTCGACAGAGGACACATACAACTTGCGATAATCGTAACCCTCCATCCTCCCGACGGACGAGTCATGCAGTGCAAAAAAGGGCGAAATTGCAATTTCGACTATTTTTGTCAGACTAGTCAACAGATTTGCCCAATTTTTACCATTGCAGGACTCGTAACCCTCCGGTCTCCGACCGTCGGGAGGATGGAGGGCTACGATTATCGCAATTAGGCGACACACGATTGGCGACTGGCAACGAGCAATGCACAACGGGCGACGCACGAGGGAAGACGGGCAGCATACGACAGGCTTGCACGATGTCAGTTTACATAAACATAAACATGGACGGCAAATTTTGATCAATAAAACCGCCAAAATCTTACCTATCCACAACATGAACACCCATTATAAGTTTTAAAGTGCATTATTTTGGTTCGCTTAAAGGAACATTAGAGAATTGGTTTTTGCTAACAAAACAGTTGCTGGCAGTGTAAGCACTTTATGTAATCCACCATATACATAAACTGACAAACCTGTAGAAGTTGGAGATCGATCGGCCATCTGGGTCACGAGAGAATAGTGAAAAACCGATTACACATTTGCATGAAATCGTATAGGTTCAACAAATGAATAAAACGCTCACTGAGCGATAAACTCCAATAAATTACTTTATTCATTTATCATCAAATATGGCATTTCAGACAGAAATATTTCAAGGGATGTTTTCTACTACCATCATCATTAGACCGTGTAAGTTTTATGTAAATCTGTGATCAAAAGTATATTTTACAAGTTATTTTCTTACCAATTATGTATTGTTCCTTTAATTACGGGCGACGGGGTACACATGACACACGGTGGCAGATTTGACTTATATTTACCATTTTGCTCGATTATATGTTTACTTGTACAGCGTAAATTACATTTTTTGTTAGCTAAACTGAAAAAACCTCAGTTTGAATTGACCGTTATTTTAATCCAATATCTACATGCACAAGAATGAGCTCACGGACCCAACCACGTTGCCGCGAGTGCCTTTGTATCCACCCTGCCGCAGGGGAAGGTGCCACAAATATTGAATTTATGTGGCTTAAAGGTCTACATTTACCGGGAAAACTAGGCTCAGTTATGCTAGAATACAATATGTTCAAATTGTTTCCTGTTTCCATGTCCCATGGGCCGAACAAATGCGACTTTTGAGTAAAAAATGTTCTCCTTACCTCTCTGTTTGAACTGCAAAGACGCCATTTTTGTATCCGTAAAGGGCGTGTTCGAGGGTTGTGTGACGACATCGGAACTGCCATTCATTTCTACTATTTGCATATCGTGACACAAAAAATTTCGTCTGCTTATACTTTTTGTACGTACATTTTATGTAAATAAGGTAACTCCTATAATTACTAATAAAACCCGAAATGCAAGTTTGAAGAATTTGAAATCCACAGTTATTTATTTGCATAGTTATCAAGTTTTTTCACACTTTGGAGAGAAGTCGGTTTTGTTGTATTGATAAAGACAGCGCGATGTTGTTGGACTGTAAGCCTACCATTAGCAGAGATTGAACATTGTTTTGTGCTACATTTTAATCCTCATAAAAACAAATTGACAGAGACACCCTTTTTGGTAAATTTATTGAAAATTGCACTAATTTAACGTTTGTCTCCCCCAACACTTTTTTTTCGTCCCCGAATAAATATTGTAGTCTGCAGTTTGATTTTATAACTCGGGATGACTGATTCAATGACTCCCAAGTCGATAATCATGCTTATGATTTAGCTAAAATAATTTGTTAAAGTGGTCAGATATTGCCTGAGATCGCACCACAGAGCATCTGGAATCAAAATATTTCTGGGGCCCTTAAGCGGGCCCGGACCCCAAGCCGTTAGGGCTTTGCGCTAAAGTAAGTCAAGTATAACTCGCATATCAAGCTTTGATGCCAACACATTATTTAATACAGGAATAGAAAACTGTTTAGTAACCTATTTTTATATGTTAACAAACTTAAACTAAAAAGCGACAAGTGTTGCAATTAAAAAACAAACAAACCCCCAAAACCCACAAAGGTATAAACTGTGTTTATGTACTATGTACATTGCAACATGAACAATAACCAACTTGAAGTGGCAAAACTACGAGCACTTTAGTTTTACCCATACCTGCGAAGACAGCTTTTAGGTATGTCTCTACTGATTTGGTATAAAAGAGGTTTTCGTGTATAACTCATGATTTCGCGGAGTTAACTTTTAAGAATGCCGGTGTTCTAGGGAAATTTGCTCCCGGAGATTCTGTCCCCCTTTATTATTATGGAAAATAAACATGAGCTGAAGGAGGTTGATTCAAAAGAGGGCGCTATCTGAAGAAGTTAATACAAAGAATCTCCCACACCCTGCAGTTTTGGGCAAAACATAACAAAAGGACACGGCAGCTTCCAAACATCGTGAAAATACTGAGGGAAGAAGGGCAGAATGCTCACCCAAAATAACAACACTTCCTCATAATAATAACATGTTGCTGGTTAAATTTGTTTTCACTTTAACATAAGACTTTAAAACCCCAGGGTTTTAATAGTCTAGTCAATCTGTGGTTTGACCTAGACAAAATTGGAACAGAATTATTTTTTTTTGCAACAGTCTTTTCGAACCTTTCAAAACAACATATCAAAGGTAGAAAAAAGTAAGCAGGGAAATGTGCATAATTTGCATAAGTTAAAAATTGCCGTTTTCGCCTCTATTTTCACTAATGTTTGTATGCATACGCCCTGATAGTAGTAGAATTGATACAATTTTCACATCAAATTTGCATGAACGTCTCTTGAAACCCTCCAAAACAAGGTATCAAAAAGGTAGAAATAAAGGAATTTGCATAAATTAAAAGTTGCTGTTTTCGCCTCTAATTTCACTAATGTATGTGTGCACACGTGACGCGATAACAAACCGTGTCTTCTCTGTCGTTTAAAGATAGGGTCACAGATTGGTTTTTGTCACCGTAACGCTGATTTATTGGCAAAATGATGAAGAAAGATACAATAAAAGTCACATGTGAAAGTTCCAGCTGAATACAATGTCTACTTGTTGAGAAAAGTGTCCCGGTATTTTCACAAGAACGTCGAATCTATGCACGTTTAGCGAACTAAAAGCGTGTACCAACCGCATCTCTGGCCGCGTTATTCGCGAACGGACGCTAAACTCAGGTGTCTGAGAAACGATTCATGCATGATTCGTTTCTCAGATTCAAAGTGTATTATTTTATTGACTTCTATTCAATGGGGGCATTTCAGACGAAATAATTTCACAGGTTGCTTACTAACATTACCATCTTCATCATAACAAGTAAACTTTCGAATAGAAACTGCACAATTTTTCGGGGTCATGGCCAAAGTATGACCCTATAAACCTTTAACGGTTTAAATTCGTTTGACCGGCATTGTGATTAGTCATGGTTTCGCCGGTTCGCAACATGGCGTTTTTCCTTCATGCAGCCTTATAGGATTGATCCGCTCCCTTGAAGGTTTTTTTTTACAGAAGATTCTTTTTACTTCCTTGGAGAGGAACGAAGATGGAGCGTCTTCGGAGCCAGAAATCCCATTTTACCCAGAGTGGGTGGAATCTGTAAATGAAGACAATGTACGATTTATGGATTTTGTATTTATTTTAATTTTGTTATAAAGGTGTGTCATTCAAATTCACGTGATATGCCTAGCTTGATAACTGTGCTAAATCCAGCGATTAACATCATACAAAATTATTAATAATGAATTCCAATGCTGTTGGTGTCACCTCTTTTTAATGAGAAATTGTTGTAACATTTTTTACATTAAAAAGTCCCCCCCCCTCTTTACAAAAGTTACCTCTGTCTCTGCGCAGACGTCAAAGCGATATTGCTGCATCACGCGTACCAGCGCCATCTTGGATTCCAACAAAGCAAAGCGCATTCCGATGCAGTTACGAGGTCCGAAGCCAAACGGCATGAAAGAGCATGGGACGATGGAGTCCTTGTTTTCAGCACTGAACCTGGTGGGTAAATAACCAGTTCAAATCGGTTAGAAATAGTCCACTTTTTGTTGAAGATTGACGTTTGGTTTTCATTTGGTTTTGTTTTCATTGCTGTTGTTACGGTACCATTTTCAAGCATACATTTCCTGATTTTGAAACTCTGCCTCCACTTAAAAGATATTACACAGGATTGTTAATGATACAACGATTCATTGCTTAATTTCAGTCTGAAAGCTTACTAATTTCTACGGAAGCATATTGCCGCCAATTGAATTAAAAAATCTCTCTCTTATCGTATACGTACACCATCATGATGTACCTCGCAGAGCGAGCAGTCAATGGAAAGAAGCTATCTTACATACTGAGAGATTATTACCCTTTGAAGGAGGCTTTAAAATGTCTTTATTTTGTTGAATATTGACATAATACATCCAGGTCACTCTAGTCTGTCATGATTCAATAAGTTGTTTACCTTTCCGGATCGAACTTTGTTGGGTTTGTCCAATATTCCTCGTCATAGTGGAGAGTCCAGAGACTGACGAACACGTTGAGTCCCTTCTCGATGGTCAGTCCCTCATAGGTGATGGTCTCATTACACATACGATCAAATCTATAAGGACAATCGGAGTTTGACACGTTGAAACTTAATTATAGCAACATCTCCCATATAGATAACAAAAACCGTTACATAAATACCACAATAAGTTCACCGGATGACCTATACTGTAAGTGCCATCATCACATTGAGCACATCATCTTAACACTGGGAAGCTTTAACACTGTGACTTGGCCCACTATACGGACAAACTGTGTTTGGGGGTTGGGTTGGTGGGGACAAAGACATAATTGTCGGGCTTTTTTGAGGTATGGAACCATTCACTTGTGCATTTTGTCAATCTCAATGGGGGAGGGGCAGGGGGGGGGCAACGGTTCCATGAAGGGGAGGATCAAACCCTGCAGGCTTCGACGTTTCAAACCCGAGACTCTGCTCGTCTTCTCTTAAGGACGATCATCTTCTCTTGGCGGAATATACTGTTCGAAACGTCGATCGACGTTATTCTTAACCCAAGTTCAACTCAGGATCATTATAAGACTGTAGAAGAGATTATTTCACACAGTTGTTACGCCTCGTTCAACTGGTCTCTCTGACTATTATCAGCTTACATGTTTGCTGGTGGGTACATGCGCAGCGTTTCGTTCACCACCATGTCCAGGTATTCCATTTTAGAAATGATGTCATAACCAAGGTTTTCCCTCGTCGGAGCGAGGTCGTCAATCTCGGCGAGAAGTTTCTCTTGTATGTCTTGGTTGGTGGCCAGCAGGTAGGATGCGAAACACAGCAAGGTGTTGGTTGTCTCATACCCAGCCAGGAAGAATAAGACAGCCTGAAAATATCAAGTTATATTGGATTTTGATTTGCTAAGTAGAAAACAGTCTTTAAAAAAAACAGGATGATTTCTCCAAAATGTTATATACACTAAATCTGGAGACACCATTATGCAACGTGATCTTGTGTACAAAAGGTTGTACAAATTGTGTGGAACATTTCAATCTACACAGAAACAATTCGGAGTTGATATCAGTGATATGCAAAGTATGTCAATTACCTGTGCCGTAACGTCGTCATTTGACAAAGCTCGACGTTTGCCCGTACCCTGTCTTCATGCTCGTTCTCGGTGTTGTGCGCATTCATCATTAACTGGAGCATGTCAATGTTCTTTACACACAAACAAAGAGTACATAATTATTGCATGGAAGACGTAAATACCACACTGTGCAAATTTGCAAAATTATACTCGGGGGAAATGTTTCACTATGATTGCTCACAGCCTGCATATTATTAGGTTGAGGCAACTTTTTTTAACACGACCTGGTCTAAATTTTTACACAGAGCTGAAATTTATCGTAATTGCTAAGCAAAGTGCAATGTCACGATACAAATAACTAGGGAAATATTGGCAACTTATCTTAAAGGTATTATATACAGGATTGGTAGAGCTGACAAAACAGTCGCAAACAAAGTCCATGTTTTGTGTGATTAACCAGATACATGAAATAACAAACCTGTGAAAATCTGAACTCAATTTGTCATCGAGGTCACGAGAAAATAGTGAAAAGAGACCTTATGTGTTTTTTGTTTTTCAAACCTCGAGTTTATTATCGCGCGCGATAAAAACTATTGTTTTATTCATTTCTCAGAAACGATAGCATTTTAGGCAGAAATATTTTAAGGAACCCTTTCTACCATTACTTACTTTAAATCATGTAAGTTATGTGTGAATCTGTGAACATTTGTGTTTTTCGATCTTACCAATAGTGTACAGGGCCTTTAAGACGAGTCTTAGTAGTTTGTGAAATCAAGCCGTTGACCAACTGACAGAGTGCTCGACAAAAAAATCCAACCGAACCGCATTTTTCCACTTTTGGAGCACCTTGAAGACAAAACGGAAATGTCTTTTTCTACTTCCGAAACTATCCCATTATTAGCAACCTATATGTATATGTAAAGGTATCTTCAATTCTGACCTATACCTGGTCAGAATTGACCCAGTTCCGGGTCTCGCTGGGCCTGACCCATTTTAGGGGTCAGTATGACCCGGAATTTGTGTCAAAAGGACCAAAAACTGATGTAGACTCCGAGTCACAAATCCCGTTTTTACCCACTTTCCGGGTCAGCTCCTTGGGACCCGAAATCCAGGTCGATTCTGACCGGAAGAGTGCCTTCAGAGTGTAGAAGAGAAGAGTGTATTTGTGTACATGTTTGATGTAGTCTGTATTAACTACATCAGTTTAAGTTATAATTCCTAACCAGTCGACGTTCCTACCTTCGAAGCACTTGCGCCTCCCTCTTTGCGCATGCCACAAGCTGCTTCAGTCACGTCACTGAAGAATTTGACAACTTTTACATCAAAGGCGCCAAAGTTGAGATATGTCATTAATGGCCCCAGAGATGGGAAGGCAGCTGCAGTAATGAAATAAATGTACTATATTGTCATCGAAGTGAATAATGGTGGGAAAAAAAGCTTTGTGATTTTTTCCCCTTCAATGTCTAGCCTTGACTCCAGGTTTTACATGAATGCCGCCAAGCAGCTGGATTCGACGCATTCTCAAACGCAGCATTTAATGTCAAGCAATACAAAGCGGTCACGTGACTGGTTTACGGACACAAACAAGTGCATAGACAACGACTTGATCTAACGCTATAGATTCAAATGTCAAATGAACATACTTGATAAAACACAGGCCTCCATTATTGGCCGGTGTACTAACGTAGAGTTCGCCGTCATACCTTTAACAAAATGATATGTTTATAATTGCAAGGACCTGTGTTGCCTGCAGAGCAACTATTGCAGCATAATGGACTCATCTTGAGAAACTACTAGTAAATTTGGGTCATTATTTCCAGTTCAATTTTTTGCTATACATGAATCGTTGACTAAAGTAACTTAACTTTACTTCAAAGAGGGACTGTCGTCATGATTCTACCAGCCATGTGGCGATGTACTTAGATCGTGTATGCGTATGACGTCATTTGGGTAGGGCGCCCTCGCCTACAGGCCAGAAGAAGGTTGTTCATTGGGCAATCCTTTACGCCGCTGTATGAATGTTCCATATATAAATTAAAATGGTCTGTAGTCGATGTAAATATAGACATGATAGCAGACTCACAGGCAAGCATGAATGCCGGATTGAACAGGCTAAACTCAAACGCTTTCTTTGCGTTCTTCACAAACGGATCGTCTTGGTTCTGCTGGGCGTCTACGTTCAAACCAAAACCACACCTGGCGATAGCGTCCATTGTGAAACCACCGTACAGCCTATGTAAGAACAAAAACAACACTTCTTGAACGATGCATCACTCATAAAGTCCAAGTTGAAAGATATTGCCAATGACGATCTTTCGCAATGAAAACTTTAATTTTCATTTTGAATTATTGTTTTGGGACGCCGTGCGCTCTTAAAGTCCTGGGTCAGACTTGGCCCTGATGGGGGTCATGCTGACCCACTATCCGGGTCACACTGACTAGATATCCGGTCAGAAATGTTTTTTTTTTAAAACTCCAATTCCGTAACAATATCACAACTGACTTCAAAAACGAATGTGCCACGGCAGAGTATCACTGTAATAGATGGATTGCAATACGCGTCATTGACCGCCGTCTTTGATGTGAAACAACGGAAAAGTAAACGCGTGTACGCGCTACGCACGACTCTCGGCCAATGGTAGCTCTTCACGCGTGCACAATTCACCAAAGATGGCGGCCGATGACGTCTATTGCAATCCATCACTTGAATTCCAACCTGGGACGTTTTAGAGTGTAAGGTGGAGGCTTCAACTATCTCTTCACTGCTTTATAAACGCCACTTACTTTCTATAATCGCCAACTTTGCCATCTTCCTGGGCCTTGCCGATACTAGCCACCAGTGAATCACAAATTTCGTTGATAGTAACAGACATCTAAATAAAGAAGCCAATAATGACATCTGGTTCGATTACTGGAAAACATCAAGTGTAGAGCCAAAGCTTTAGAAACACTGACTTGATATCACTGCAAAGCTTTATAAGTTCATTTTTACAAACTGAGATATACAGAACAATAATAACTAGTTCCTATATCGCCGCTAAAGGGCGCAAGATGTCCACAGTACTTATATTGCTCGGAGCTCCTTTTGGGGATTTTTAAAAAGGGGGTTGTCATGTTGTTTCAAGGGCCTATTCATAGTGTATTGTGTTTTCTCTCAAAGTTAAAATTCAACTCAACAACATTTATCCATGGTTTTTAAATGGATTTGTCATCAATTTTGTTAACAATGTATTTTAGCTGTACTTAAAACCCTCGGAGAAGCAACGTGGTGAAAAAATTCTCCACATATTCCAAATATGGTCATAATTTTTTTTTTCAATGGGCCAAAAAAGCCACGATTTTTTGTATTCGACACCCCTCGCATACACCACAAGCCTGTAGACTCCCATTGGCCAGGCTATAACCACTGCCGAGTAAGAATTATTGAATGACAGCAGTCCCAAGGGACAGCTATGCCCTTGGGAATTGTAACTTGATATCTTAGTGAGCCAACTCCTTGTGCCATTATCTCTTTGTGTCAACCCTGTGCCGCCCAGAGCTTAAACAGGTCGTAAATAACACACACTGCTGGCCCAGACAAAAGCCCTGTGGAGATTAAAATTGCTCTGGGCTTGCAGGAGGGGGTCATTGACCTAAAAAACTGGGTGGTGAAAAAATTCTCCACCTGGATCCACCGCGTTTTACAGAAGGGCCCGCTGCTCCGAGGGTTAAGCCTTTTTTCTGTCCTACGTTTTAATTATTAAGTGCAACTTTCTATTACAAATGAATTTATTGCAGATGAACATTTCGATATATAGCAACTGCTAGTGCAATCAATAATTCAGAATTACAATAATAAGAAAAATGATAGCACAATACTGCTATTTCTGCAGTGATCCTTATGGCTAAACACTTGGGAAGATCAGACGGAAAACCCAATTAAAGATCACAACTAATACTGAATTTAAAAAAGTATTTTCAATTCTGACTTAAAGGTAGGGTCATAAATTGGTTTTTGTCATGGTAAAACTGATTTATAGGTACATCTACAAAGGAAGGTACGAAAAAGTCACATGTGAAAGTTTCAGACGAATACAGTGTCTGGTAGCTGAGAAAATAGCAAAAAAAAACAAACAAAAAAACAGTCAAAGTATTTTCACAAGAACGTCGAATCCATCCACAGATGACAGCGGGTACCAACCGCATCTCTGGCCGCATCATTCGCGAACGGACACCATCCCTCAGAAATCTGAGAAACAATTCATACATAACTCGTTCCTTGGATTCCAATGTTTTTGGCTGAACAATTATCCTAACCATTATTACTTCGAATTGACCCCTCTTTCAAAATAGTTTATACTACCAACAGCAGCAGTGCTTCTTACCAAGTGAGTTGTTATGTTCATAAATTTGTGGAGTAGTTACCAATCTATGATCCTTCCTTTAGTTGTTGTTTTCAAATAAAGAACACTTCCACACTTACAAGTCTCATCTTGGAAGCACTGAATGACGGCGTGACGACACTACGAACTTCCTTCCACTCCTCATTCTCAAGCACGTTTAAACCGCGGCTTAAAGGCTTCGGGTTCAGTGGAAATATCTTCAAAAAAAAAAACAGCATTGTTCATTGTACTTTTAGTCATGCTTTTATATTAAACACATATGCTATCTGATTGCTTTTTTTGTATTGACTTTTTTAAGAGTGGGACATCAACGCAGTTTAAGTTCAAAGTTTAAGGGTATCTGTTCCAATCGAACCTCAAACAGCACGCATCCTGCTGCCACGTGCGAACTGTTTCGATTTTTTCCCCCCAAAGCTGGCATATACTAAATATTTCATAGATACAATATATTTTTGTGAACAATTTAACTCTATTATTAAAATAAACAAACGTTGTATTAAAAAAAGGTGGATGTGAACAATCTAAATGCAAAGCAGCTTACCCTCCGGTTGTAGAAGTTGGAAAAGTTCTTGACAAGTACATTCTTGAGAATGTGAGGATCCGAGATGATTAGGACGGGGCGTCTGAAATCATACATCCTAAAAGAGAATGAGGGGAAAAGTCACGGCCATTAAGACTCCGATCATTATCCATCAAATATCCAACCTGTAGCAGAAACTACCTCATCATGTTTCATTGGTGTTAGGAAAAGTTAACAAATATGTCTATCTTCAACGGTTTTCAACCAACCCATCATACAAACAACCTGCAAAAACCTCATGAATAAGGTGGCCCGTTCCAGTCGATATTAACCTGAAACATCTTGTGCTTTGTCTATTGGAATTATTTTATCACCTTCCTATATCGAGCAATATTGACAAGACTCTCGAGTTTGACATTTTTTTCCAGATGGAAAATCTTCCGGAGGATTCAATCTAAAAACTCCTGGGTCAGAATTGACCCGTATTCCCGCGTCTAAGGGGGGAAAGGTCGACTCCGGAAACTGCTCAAACTTTGAATTTTGACCCGAATTATGCGTAATTTTAATTAATTCTGGGGTAATTTTGACACAGATTCCGGGTCATACTAACCCTAGAATTGGTCAGGCCCTCTCGAAACCAGCTTAAAATTCTGACCGTGGAGCTTTTAGAGTTTTGGTTCTAGTCTGACCAGTGAGCTTTTAGATTGAAACGGGTTAATTGTTTCTTTGTTTGATTGTGTGTTTGTTGGGATGTTTGTTTGCTTATAGTTCGGTTGGTTTAGGACAACCAATCATGTGCTTTTGTCTTTAGGTGATTGATCTCTTACCCGACGACTTTTCCATATCTCTTCACATAGCCAGTGAACACCTCGTGAACTCCCTGTATCGATACAATAAAGTAACGGAGACAACTTATAAATAATCCGAATGCAGTCCTTCGACATTTTACTTATAAAAGACGCTTATCAATCATGTTAGACTTGTTTCCCCTCCCCTTCCCCACAAAAGATACAAACTGACTATGCTTGTTTTCAAGCAGGTACAGTTCAAAAGACTGTCTTTGTTTAGTTTCCAAAAACGTTAAACTAATATTGACGATCACAATATTGACCCATTTCGATAGTAACACCATGGTATCACTGATAACGGCTTCAACAGATTAAACGTCAATGGAGTTCCAAAAGAAAGGAATGTACATGACTTCTATATTTAAGCCATGACTTGCTTCTGGTCATCGTGGGCCGGCAGTGCCGACAGGTCTCTGGGTTGTCTTTCATCAGTTAATTCAACCACCTTAAGTTGGCAGTCCTCATGAATAAAATTAACTTACATGACGCCATTGCAGAATGTTTCCAAAGATAGGAATGTAGCTGTTGGCAACAGGGATACCTCTTCTCTGGAAGTACTGATGGCACCACCAATCATACCTGTATTCGGAGACAATAATCGCATCAACAAAACGAACAAAATGTGAACTTCATGCATCAACGTCAAATCATATGTTAAACAGGATACCCATTATTTCTTCGGGTAAAACGCAGCAAGAACACGGCAAAAAATACATACAAAGTAAACAGGAGGATATCATTGGAAAAAAATACAAAAGTAGTAAACAAGAAAGAAAAACTGCACAAAAAATTTCCAATGATAGCCCCCCCCCCCAACAAAGAAAACATTAATAACTTTAGACTTATCTCCATTGGGGTCTTTAGTTTAATATTCAATGGCATTGTAACAAAGATAAATAATGAAATATAAAAAGTGCGCAATTGTATGTCACGATGCCATACAGTATCCCGTTTTTCCCAGTTCAACTTACAACTATTAATTATTAATCACCGTGTTGTAATGTCAAGAGGTAGCTCAGTGGTTCGCCAAATGTACATATCAACCTGGAAGGGTTTTGGAGATTGTCACCAATCTGCATTATGACGTCGGTGTACTTTGACAAACCCTCCCCAACCCCCATCAAAGAACAAAACGGGACAAACAACTAAACGATATCAATAGAACTTTGACATCTCCTGTTAATCAGTATGTAATTTAAAGCATGAGTACTAAGTCTAAGCATGAAATATTGGTGGAAGTTTCAGTCCAAGCAGGCCTATTAATATAGTCTGTGTAATAGCGATCTATACATCTGCATTGATTAAAGGGCCCCAACACTGTAGACCCCATTCTGAGAGCCAGATTTGCCAACGGCCAGTGTTCAGTAACATCCTACTTGTTAACTATTGATTTTTAGCTGATCATAAATCATAACAAGCACGGGTTATAAAATTGCAAAAAAAATAAATAATAATAACCCAACCCCACACTAAATATATAATTAAATAAATCATTATTTAAACGTAAATATAGTCGTATATGTATATTTGCAGGGTGGGTATGTGACACCCCCCCATCCTTACCTTGAATCGTGTTTGGACCTATGATAAAATCCACTCGGGCACACATTCGCATGTAGGTTACAAGCCGAGTCAAGCAAGCATTGAATAATAATATAAAGCAACGCAAACCATGGCAAACTTGCTCCATGAATGTACTCATCAGTCTGCACGCAATTATGAACACGGACGTACATGTATATGCCAATGGTTTAGGTAAGGCTATTATTATAGCAGGAAACCTCAGCTGTAGGAATGATGGTACGCACTTTAATACGCTTCTATGATCAATTATCCACGGAGACAATCTGTCCTCGGCCCTACAGTCCATGAACACATTCAATTTATTTCAGTTGAAAAGGAAATGGGGAACCTGAACTATAATGGTAGATAAACGGAAACACACAGGACATAGTTAGAGCTCTATGGTTCCCGAGCCAGGTCGCCGAACTATGATTTACGTGCCAAAGTTTCAAAGCTGGGGGTACACAAATAACTTGTGACACATTTTAACAGCTAGTTAATGCAGGTTTAATATATATATACAAAAAAACACTTTAAATTGAATCAGAATTAGTAGGTACATACTCTAGTGGCCGCGGCGGGTGCAGCAGAATGGACGTAAACAGGATTATGAACGAGGTCAACAACTTGTCATGGTTGAATTTACTCACCACATAGCCATTATGATCAGCCCTGCCACCAGCATCCAAGTGAGTGTAATCTCAAAACCGAACACCTCCATGTTGAAAAACAACTTTTACCTAAGTATTATAAGTTCTGTCAGTGTGTAGGGTCTAGCTCGCGGCACAGGTTGGCGTGGGTCTACACTTCTGAGCCCCCTTACGGTTGTGACGTGTTTATAATATAATCATATATTATATCATTATAGTGTTGCGAGATGGTGGTGCAACAAGTAGAGCTAGCCAGTGACGTTGACACAAACAACGCTGCACGGGGGGGGGGGGGGTGACATTGTCACACTTTCTGACGTCAACGTTTTTAGTCTATTCTGAACAGGATCCCCCCGCACTACTAGAGACACTGCTGTGGTGCATGATGAAATTATGAGACTTAATTTTGTACACCTTAAAGGTACATTACAAAATTTGTTTTTGCTTACAAAACAGTTGCTGGCAGTGTAAGCACTTTATGTAATCCACCATATACATAAACTGACAAACCTGTCGAAGTTTGAGATCGTTTATCGGCCATCTGGGTCACAAGAAAATAGTGAAAAACGATTACACATTTGCATGAAATTATATAGTTTTCAAAAAATGAATAAAACGCTCACTGAGCGAGTAGCGCCCATAGAGCTTCGTCCTTCAGTGCACCTTTCGGGCTTGTAAGAGCAGGCCCCGTGACTCTGCTTACTGCGAATTCTGTGCTTGCGACCACCATTCTTCGCTTACAGGGCAAGCGCCGAAATTCTGCGCTAGCTGTGTAAGCGAGGAATGCCTATACGTGGATCACGCACGTGCACATGCAAGAATTCCCTGCTAACCCGTGAAATACGCTTGGCGTAAGCGCGGAATTTTCTGCGTCCGTAAATGGCGATTCTCTGTTTACGGTAAGCAGAGCCATAAAATTCGGCCTATTAATAGAGATCCGTATTGATACTTCCCGTTTATAAAACCAGCAAGAAATATCCTGCCGAATAATGGCTGGAAATAAAATCTGAGTTAAGATTGACAATAACTCAGCAGGAACTAAACATACTAGAGAAACAAAATATGTACCTGAATCTTCCTTTCATAGCATCAACAAATCAATTTGTTGTCCTCCGGTGTTTGTGTCCCTCATACGGTAAACTAAAAGGGGCTGAAGGAAGTTGACTCACAAGAGGGCGCTATCAGACGAAAATTCTACACAATTCGCCGTAATGTGGGGGGGGGGGGGGGGGACACACACGGAATCTGTGGGTCAGAATCTCCTGCCGACATTATTAATGTCAAGACTTCCACAGTTGCGTTCAGTAACAACAGGCAGTCATGGAGTGATGTGACGTCACAAGATGGAACCCCTCGACATGATAAAAAAGATATGCCTATAATTACGAGAAAGCAAATTCGGTGTAACTTTGATTCTGAATTCAAAGTGGTTAAAGTATAGCACTGATTAATGTTAATTTACCATATTGGGTACACACAAACCAGGGGACAGAATCCCCGCAACACCGGTACTTCACTCTGACGCAGGTGTTTTTTCCCGGTTCACGCTCCTCATTGTGCCCAGAGAGGCTGTCCCATATTAAAAGGTCTCGAAAGGTAGCCGTCCCTATATCTCTAATAACAAGAGCCGCGAAATTTTCCTCCTAAATTATGACTCCCTTAAGAAATGAGATCGACGGGTAAGGGAGGGATATTTCAGCATTGTGACCTTTAACCGGTTTCTCTACCGATTACCGCCGCCAGCGTCGGAAAGGTATTTTTTCACCTAAAAAGTGCAAAGTAAAAAAGACCCACACAAAACATTGATTGTACTTTGACAGTGATAGTCTTGTTGAGTGTGCTGATGTGTTGCTTAGCGTGGGTACACTCTGGAAATTTTTTTTTCTAAGTTGTAACTTTCCTTCTAAGTGCTTTTATTTTACCAAGCATACTTAACAAAAGTGTAGTTAAACGAATAATTGTCTAAGTTTTGAAGTTCCTTCCAAGTGCCACTTTTAGCGTATCAGATCTGGGTCCAAATGAATGACTCTGTTTAATACGTGGAATGGTGAAAATGCATTCTCAACCATTACTCCAAATGTCTGTCGGCTGGTACCAAGCAGCCACTCACAACTGCGTAGATAACAACGGAGAACCAGTGTTAATATCAAATGTGTACGCTAGCTGTGTACGCGCAGAATGCCCTGTATTGAGAAGTAGTCATAATTTATTTTTGTGAGAAAAAACATGTTGATTTTTTTTGTATGTATTAAAAGTTATTTTATTTTATTTTATTGAGTGCCGTATTTATAGCAAGTAAGTATTCCAATAGAACCCCCACCCCATTTTTTTGTGTCATTTTTGGTGTCATTTTTTTGTGTCATTATCATCACACACAAACAAAAAACATTAAGTTTTATTGATGAATAACAAAACGAAAATCAAAACCGACTTCTCTTCAAAGTGTAAAAACTCTATAACTATGCAAATAAATAATTGTGGATTTCAAATTCTTCAAACTTGCGTTTGTTTTTATTATGGATTAGGGGCCTATGGGAGTTTACGTTACTTACATGTACATAAAATGTACTGTATACAAAAAGTATAAGCAGACGAAATTGTTTGTGTCACGATATGCAAATAGTAGAAATGAATGGCAGTTCTGATGTCGTCACACAACCCGTGAACACGCCCTTTACGGATACTAAAATGGCGTCTTTGCAGTTCAAACAGAAAGGTAAGGAGAACATTTTGGATTCAAAAGTCACATTTGTTTGGCCCATGAGACATGGAAACAGGAAAAACTTGAAAATATTGTATTCTAGCAGGTCTGCCTTGTTTTCCCGGTAAATGTAGGCCTTTAAAGCCACATAAATTCAATATTGGTGGCACCTTCCCCTGCGGCAGGGTGGATACAAAGGCACCCGCGGCAACGTGGTTGGGTCCGTGAGCTCGTTCTTGTGCATGTAGACATTGGATTAAAATAACGGTCAATTCAAACTGTTTTTGAGATAGCTAACAAACAATGTAATTTACACTACTGAGGTTTGGTATAAAAAAGTGGACAATTCGATGGAAGTTATAATAAGCATAACTGCTTTTATCATGGTTAGCCTATTAGTACAGCATTAATATACAGTCATTTGACCAGTTCGGGATCATTGACCAGTTCCGGATCACTTCAACTTTGCAATGACCAAACAATTAAATTACTTCTCTCAGTCTCATTACCAATTTTTGTTTCTACATGTGAAGAATAACATCCAATAAACGAAAAACCCCAAATAAGGTGCCGAACATCATCGACGAATAAATTATGGCAATTTTTCTAAAGTTTGTCTGCGATATTGATCAATATTTTGAAAGGTTGAAAAACGCTGTTGGAACTTCTCACCTTTAAAATTTGAATGCCAGGGAGAATAACAGTCATGTAAAAATTACCGAAATAAACATTTAAGGGGCATCGTACCCTTAACCAGTTTGGAAATGGTGCTGCACTAAAGGTGAATTCATATGGCTGCATTGCTTTTAAGATACATTACTTCAACAAATTCTTGTAGTGATTTAGTTTTTTTTTGGTGAGAAAAAGAAAGGTTTTTCAACTGCAAGAAAAGATATTCAGGTCAATGTTGCTTTAAGGTGCCCATCACTTTTTCATTTGCCTTTGCTGTTGTTTTGAGTTTTTGTCGCTGTGTTTTTTGCACTGCTGTTGAAGACACTCACATATGACATTCACTGGAGAAGGGAAGTCCACCTCCATGCCAACACAATTCTGAAGTTTGTGTCCTAGAGAGAAAATTTTATGAATAGGAGTATGGGTTTGCAATAGAGGGCACGCTACTGATTCAGAATAGAATCAACAAATCCCGAACTGGTCAAACAGGTGACGATACTTTTTTCAAAGCCTCTTCAAAAGTATTAATCTTTTTTGATCAGTGGATATTTGTTGAGCTTTATGACATGTTTAGGTAAACTGATCAACTTTTTTTCTAAAGTGGTATGAGCTAGCCATAATGGAACTCGGGTGGTTAACACAGGTTCCCAGTGGGAATTAGCCTGTAGTCAAGGTGCATGCGGCAACCCCCAGATATCATGCACGGCAAAAAGACCCTGCGAGCGGCGAAGCGCCTTTACAACTTGTTTTGGGGCTTTATGTTTTTCTTGACTTTTTGCGACCAATTTTGGTAGGAGAAAGGTTATGCATAATGCATTAGCTCGCTTTGATGTTGGCCCATAAGAGGACATAATTGCATTACTTGCATGACGTCACATTAACGTTTGATGCAAATTTGATGTAAACTATTATGCCAACTACACTGCACTACCAGTACACCGTGTAATGCTTTGCTGCTCATCAATTAAAGTTGTCGGCGAACTGAAGTCACAGCAGTGTCATGCTTTTAGAAATGTATTGGAATCAGATCTCTGGCCATAGAATTGGGGCTAACCTACCTCCAATAAAATGCAACCGTGCATATAGCCAGGCCTATGTTGTGGTTTATCATGATTTGCCATTTTCAATTGTCAAATAATAAGAAATATGCCTATTTGCCAGACAGTATTACCCATCTAAGTATAGAAAAGTCTAGCTGACAGTGATTGGTTAAAATAAATTGCATATCAAGTATTTCATGATCGTGAATAACTGATTAGCAAAACCAGTTGGCAAAGGAGCATCACCGCTTTCGCTAGTCTTTTTTCGAGTGCGATATTGGGGGGGGGGTTGCTGACTAAAGACTTAATTGGGATTTAATCTGGTTTTTGGCCCAGGTCGGCCAAGAGACATGCATGTTATTGTGAAATGGTTGACGCGTGGGTCAAGGGGGTTTACGAACAATCTGGACCAACATCAGCTGGACTCCTCAATTGTATCAAAAATGAAATATCAGGCACTTAAATTGTACTAAAGATCATCTTCTTTGCTCTACATCAATGTTTTTTAGTACATACTGTAGGCCGTAGACTTTATACAATTTTCACAATCTCACTTCAAGAAGAGTCGGGCGGAAAAAAGACGAAGAAGGGGAAAAAAAAAGAACAAAAACAAAAGGTGTTCGAGCTGTTGCATGTACACATAAAAATCTCCATTCATTATTTAAGCCAGATGTATGTCTGTTTTGGCTTTTGGTGAATTTTGTTTTATTTACATTTAAAGGTATTGTACACTTTTGGTAACAGCTCAAAATCAGTGTCAACATTTTGTGTGATTAAACATATGCATGAACAAACAAACCTGTGAAAGTTTGAGCTCAATTGGTCATCGAGGTTACGAGAAAATAGTGAAAAGAGATCTGATGTGTTTTCTGTTTTTTCAAATTATCGCGCGCGATAATTACTATTGTTTTACTCGTTTCTCAGAAACGATAGCATTTTAGGCAGAAATATTTTAAGGAACCCTTTCTACCATTACTTACTTTAAATCATGTAAGTTATGTGTGAATCTGTGAACATTGTGTTTTTCGATCTTACCAATAGTGTACAGGTCCTTTAATGGATTGAGCAGTTTAAAATTCTGTATTTCAATTTACAGAAAATTTGATTTGTTTTTCTTCTGTGTTTCACAGACCTAGGAAGAAACATGAATACCTTCCTTGACCATCGGCAAGAAAATCAGAAGATGAGATGTCAACCTATAAAGGTTAACCTGAGCTAGATTTACTCTTTGTCATAGTTTGACAGGATGCAAGACATCGATAACTTACTCTTTACAGGTAAGTCTACAACACTCACAGTTCATGTTAAAAGTACACTGAAAGAGAATCTTCATTAGGGCTCGAATTTGGAGGAAAAATCCACAAGACTGCAGGGCTTGTTGCTCAGAAATTTTACTGGACCAGAACAATTTTTACAAGACCGAAGTCATTATGATATGAGAAGAAAAAAACAAAACACAACTCAATGTTTTTTATTTTAAGTTCTAGTCCATCCTCTCTCTCTCTCTCTCTCAAATGTTTTACCTTATTTTCATACGATGTTCTCCGCCACAGAAAAAATTGAAATGAGTTCAATATTTGATGGGACAGTATCGACAACCCGACAAATGTTGTCAACATTTAACATGTGGTCATAAAAATGATCAGTGACAGCAGTAGTCAGAAACTCATCCTACTGTTGTTTGACATACGAAGCAAGACATGTGGAAGCAAGACCTTACTTTTAGTCCATGCAACACAGGGATGTGTGGTATTGGAAGCATACAGCGAGATGTCAACATTACAATTTCAACACTATTATAACTCGTTTGAAAAGTATCAGACTTCAATGTGACTTTATCCAATGTGTTGCATTTTTGTTTTGCTTCACACAAACCACACATGCATTGAAGTAATGTCACAGCATGACATCACGATGGGATTGAGTGTTGCCGCTCGCTCGTCCCCCGGGTGCTTAAACCAAGGGGTTTGATGCCAGTGGTGGGCAAGAGCAAAATGGATGGAAAACAGGGTAAATTTGACAGCGTTAAGAACATTCGGGCGGGTCGGATGGTCTACATCGGAAATTGATTTACCTTGCAATGAAGCACGTGACCACAGAGCTGTGGCACATATCAAGAAAAACATAAACATTTCAAAATGGTAGATCCCAACCCCGTGATAATGAGGCACGTGACCATAGAGCTGTGGCACATATCAAGAAAAACATAACCATTTCAAAATGGTAGATCCCAACCCCGTGATACTCCTTGATATCCTGCAGTGTACCAATACACATGTTTTAGGAGGGGTGTCAATCAACAGGGGTCGTCAATTTGGTCAGGAGGGGTGGTGAAAAAAAAAATTATTCCCATAGCTCATACACAAACTCCTATCTCTGAGGCACGTAGGCCACAGAGCACTACCACTGCTTGGTGGTAAGGCATGTTGTGTCTGACTGCTCTAGGTTCAATGGGCTTTTGTGAATGAAGGTCTTGTGATCTTGTGCCAACAGCAGACTGGTTTAGCAAACATAAATCATTGAGATAAGGCAGAACAGACCCTCTTAAACCTATCAAATGGGCCTGCCACACCTCTGTGACAGGAAGCTGTAACCCTGTTGGGACCACACAGGTGCCTCGTTGCAAGGTTTTAACGACAAGTAAAACAAACTTTTTTAAACTGAGAGTCAAATACATTTATTTAATGAAAGACAATATGTTTTATATTATGTACAAAAAATATATATATTGGCCTTCAAACACATTTAAAATACAAAAAAAGGTTACTTATTAGATGGGGTTCTAATAATTTTCAGGAAAGTCCACTGTTTCTTGATAAAATTTTAATTTATTTTTAGTACTAAGGATTGGGAATTCTGAGTTATGTTTTAATCTGTAAAAAAAAATACACAAATGTAACTTTGTATGAAATTTTCTCACAAACAAGGGTCTTTCACACAAACAGGGTCTTTTGGTGTAAAACTAGTTAATTTGTTTTTTCATTCAAAGCAGTAGTTTTTTAACTCAAGCTTGACATTAACAATGGATCTCATCAGTATAGCATGTCACAGTTGTAAACAACGTTTGGGATTCATGACATTTTACGCTGATCCTTGCATCATCAAATTGTATACTAAATATAAAGAACAGCCCACAGGTCCTTTACGATTATTTTAACACTTCAGCAAAGCATACTATTGTACACTTCCAAATGGGAAGTTATTTTTGATCTGTAGGAGCAGGTGTCAATATACCAAGTCCAAGCTTAAGACCTAACTCGAGGTCTCATCCTCTACTTGGGCTTTTCTGAAAGCCTCCTTGAGGATACTTGGTTGGGCTGCTTTGCCCTAACCAACAACTTTTCCCTCGGGTATCTTTCATCCCCAAACGTCTCCTCTGACGTTTCGTTTGTCTCCTCCTTTTTTACTAGTTCCTCCCGGCCACACTGCTTGCAGGGTCATCTTGACAACCCATCAGCATTGCTGTGGTTCTTTCCAGCTCTGTGCTGAATCTCTATTTCATACTCGGATGACCCAACGTGCCATCTGCCCTTCCGAGTTCTTAAAATTAAGAATCCATCTTAAGGGGCTGTGGTCAGTTCTAACTCTGATCTTCCTGCCATAAATGTACTGTTTGAAATATTTCAAGTACGCTACAACAGCCAACAACTCTCTGTGGGTTACGCAGTAATCTCTCTCTGGCTTGCTATGCTTGCAGCTAGCATAGGCCAAAACTCTCTCTTCACCCTCCTGAACTTGACTCAACACTGCCCCAATTCCATCTCCACTAGCATCAATGTTTGGAGTCTAACCTTGAGTGGGTCAAATGTACTCTGGCACAACTCACTCCACTCAAACACTCTTAACTTCTCTGTCAGAGCGTGCAAAGGGCTAGCCTTCTCTGCAAAACCCTGTCGGAACTTTCTGTAAGAGGACGAAAGGCCAAGAAATCTTCTTACATCCTTCACACTCTTAGGAACCCACTGTGTCCCAAATAGGTCACTGACTCTTTAAACAAATGGCACTTGCTTGGCTTTAACTTAAGCCCTGCTTGCCTGAGTATACTGAACACCACTCTTAGCCTCTCTATCATCTCTGAAACTGTCGTACCAAAGACAATTCTGTCATCTAGATAGATCAGCAGGATTTCCCATAAGTCTCTTGAATGTAGCTGGGGCGTTACAGAGCCCAAATGGCATACATTTCCATCTGTATGGTCCATTTCTCTGACTGGTGTCCTCGTCTAAGACAATCTGCCAAGTCTAGCATTGAGAACCACTTAATAGCACCATTTAACACATCGAAAGTCTCATCAATGCGAGGCACTGGGTACGCATCTTTTATGGTGGCCACATTTAACTTTCTGTAGTCTACACAGAAACGCCTGGTCCCATCTTTCTTGTTTACAAGTACAACATTGGCAGCCCATGGACTATCCGAGGGTTCTATCACTCCTCTTTTCTCTAGGTCAACGACTTGTCTCTGTATCTCTCTTTGGACACAGTCAGGGTGCCTCCTTGGTCTCTTTTCTACTGGTCTCGCCAGTGATGTGACACAATATCCGTTTCTATCCATATTTTGACTGCCACTGGAGAAACGTCTTGGAACTCTACCAAGCACTCCCTGACTGGGCCTTGTTACTCTCCTCCTACATTGTCTGTACTTCTTGCATACAAGTCCAGTAAATGCATAGGCAAACCCTGCTTTGCATCACTAGACTCGTTAGCCTCATCTATAATCGCCTCAGGTGTCATGATGAACAAAAATCCCACATTGATCCCCTTACGAGCCACTCTTTGCCTGGGTTAAAAACCCGCAATGGAACCATCTGGTTCCCTGACTCTACCAGTGACCTGGATAATGCTAAGCCTTTGTCAGGTGTGCCAAGTCTCCACCTCCCTCTAAAGGCAAAACTATGGCCGGCCCAGCAAACTCTTTATCTCTTCTAGCAATAATGCATGGCACTAATGCCGCTTGTCCAGAGGGAATTGTGGTTTTCTCTGCAACCACAACCCTCCCTATAAATGGCTCTTCAGCACTGCTTGTGCACTTTATGCTCTCACCATTTATTCTCAACTCTTTGGTCTGGAAATCCAAATTACCCCCTGTGAGCAAGATGAAATCTATCCCTAGTGTTCCTGAATACTTCATCTCCATGAAAATTGCCAAACCTGAACATCAACCCATGCGATTCCCAGTACTGACAGAGGACTTCCATCCACCTGTCTTATTTTTAAATTGTCTTTCTCTAAGACAGGTCTCTGTTCTCTAGGTATCTTGTAATACACTTTACTACTGATATAAATCTATTAGTTTCACCAGTGTCAATCAAAAAATGACACCTCGTTTTCCTTATCTTGTCATCTACGAATAAGTCATAACAGGGATTAAGGCGGGGGTGAGGTAATCTGAATGTAACTACCTTCTTCACCTCGGATTTCACCATGACTCCTTGGTATGCCCTAGGGCGTCTCCTTGGCCCCCTCACATCTCCAGCCTGCCTTCGGGGCTGGCTCTTGTTTTCCTGCCTTCCATTTTCTCTTTTGGGTTTCAAAACTTTTTGCAATATGGCCGTGCTTTCAGCAATTGAAGCACTTCCCGCCCTCATGCTTTGGGTTAATTATAACCCTCTTGATAATTAGTTTCTTACACTCTCTTGCAAAGTGTCCTTGCTCATCACAAATAAAGCACCTTTTGACTCTTTGCCTACTCTGTGAGGATATCTATGTTCTCAGTAGGTCTTTGTTAACAATCCAAGAACACTCTTCGTTTCTTTTGCTATTTCATGAAACCTCTGTATAATTCCTGTTTTTAACATGCTAGCCAAATTTACTGGCTTTCCGTCAAGATTTCTTTGTTCCACTTTTTCAAAGTTTTCCTTATTGCTGCTCAAATGTCCTCATCCAAATTCTTCGGTCGGGCTCTGTTTATGCCCTCCCGAACAGACCAACTTTCGATCGCATCTAGGAAATGATTCTTTGCCAAACGATCACATGACTCTTCCTGTATGTCAGGATACGTTATGATTGTTAAGACTGGGTTGCTCTAAAAATCAAAGAAGTGGTGGCAGATTTTAAAAAATGGATGTCGTTTATACTTTGCACATGTGAAGGCCTTCAACCAAAGTGTAAAAAGAAAGCATATTTTTTGCATTCACACTTACGTTGCCATGGCAACGGTTAAAAATAGAAAATTACCATATTTCACCTAATTTAGCTCTTTTCATAAGTTAAAATGACCTAAGGTTGTGAGCTGCACTGTGTAAAGACCAAAAAGTTGACCTACCTCTCAGCTGAATATGGTGAATATACATCCTTAACCTTTCCAAAAATGCACTTGACACAAGTACAGTTAATTGTGAATGGAGGATTCCATTATTTCATAAAGGGGTGTTTTGAGCAAAAGTAAATTTGGGAAATAGAGGTGGTCACTAAAATTGTCAGAAGTCCGAAAGTAGCATATTTAGGAAAGTTATGCTTCCAGGATTGAAAGATAAGATGCTGGTCTGTAAGAATTTAAATACAAAAGTTTTGGTATTTTTTGTACCGGGGAGCAGTGTTGCCAGAAACTTCATCCTTTTTTTGAAAAAAATGTATATTTTCAAATTTCATATATGGAAAATAATGCTCTTTAGTGACTTTCTACATGCTGAACAATGATGTTGATTGACAACATACCAGGACAAAATATAGTAAAGCAACCTACAAGTATAAAAACATGACTCTCATTTGTATAAACATGCATCACAAAGACAGTGTTGCCAGAAAAGTAGCATTAAAATACATAAACTCTGAAAACACCACAGCAAGTTTTAGGGAATATAGAATCATTATGCCCATGGAAAACCTGCATGGAAAATTATGTCGTATGTTTGTGGTCATATTTACATTTGGCTATAGCAGCTATATGCAATCTTCAACAAAACGTTCAATTTTCTTGACAAATGGACGTTTACGGCCCTTCGTTGGAATATCCGAAATGTCTATGTTGAGGTATGTACACGTACATAAAGGTACACGTTGCCTTGGATCGGGCGAGTTGGTCTATACAAAGCGTTTGAAACCCTTTGTTATACAATGCATGTGGTTAGAAAGATGTTTTAAAAGTAAAATACAATTATCCACACAAATATGCCTCGAAATTGCGTGATTTCCTTTAACTTTGCGAACTAACACGGTCGGCCATTTTGAGTCCACAAAATGGCCGACCGTGTTAGTTCACGATGTAAAAGGAAAACCATGCAATTTCGAGGCATATTTGTGTGGATCATTATATTCTACTTTTAAAACATCTTTCTAACCATATGTATTTTATAACAAACGGTTACAAACGCTTTTTATAGACCAACTCGTCCGATCCAAGGCAACGTGTACCTTTAAGTTTTGAAACTGTTTGCTTGGTAAGACTATTTGGTTTAACTAGTTCACAAACATTAAGCGTTAAACATTAATTTAAGCGTATCAAATACAACGAAATATTGAATATCGATGGCTGAGACTACCAATGCTATGGCATGTGTTAAGTTTACAAAGTTTGGATACAATTTTAAACACAAATCACAACTCACGAAATAAACCAGTAGGCCTGTAAGGTATAGTTCATTTAAGTTGAGTACATAATAGTGATCTGTACACCACATAATGGTTTTTGAAGCTTAGGGATAATAACATTTGACCTAGGCCAAGTAAACATTCTGTAAAAAAAAAAAGTATATACTTATAAACTGAGACAAATCACTACATTTGATAACACAATTCTTATCTTTCGACTAAAAAAAAAAACATGAAACAGTAATAGTTCATACATTTTAGAGGTGAGCATAGGCTCAGCGTCTACAGCGAGTGTTGAGGCCAGTTTAATTGGATGTTCAACCATATTCAAAGACAGACCTTAGTTACACATTTTCAGCATTCTCCAACATTGACTAGAAAGTCCAATGTTCCTAGCAGTTGAACTTGATCTACATTGTACAGGGTAAACTGGTACCACTTCCAAGTTCTTGTAGTAGTGGCAAGCTGGTTATTACCAGTCTGCATGTGTTGAGGACAATGAGGGATGATCACTATAGCCCAAAGGGCAAGCCTAATCAGTGGGGATCTATTATAAAACAGATGTCTGGGCCCAGGGATAAAATGTAAACAAATGTCTGGCCAGGGGATAACAATGTAAACATACTCTCTTCTGAGTCAGTGGTCAGCTTCTTTGAGCAGATGGTCAATTCATTCAGCAATTGTATTTAGTTCAAAGAACATAAACTACTACATTTGAACCCCCTAGCCCGTGTAAGGATTGTTAAACAATGTAAACAATAAAATATGACATACATTTAAAAAAAAAAAAAAAAAAAGGGTTTCATTCCTGAAATTTGAATGTTTCACAATACATTATTGATATAATGCCAACTTTTTGATGGAATAAAGGGCTATAATGTGGATTACACTGGATGTTACCACCAAACTAGGCTTAAAAAGACAGGTTACAGGCAATTGTGTTGCAACTCTGTTTTATTTTGTATCCATTTTTACTGTTAAATACTGTACAGTGTAGTCAAGGTCCTAAGAAAAAATGTTTGATGAAAAAAAGTCACTTAGCAATTCCATGTATCTTTAACTATTCTAGGCGTACATATCAAGGTTCACATTTGAAAATCATGTCTCTGGCAACACTGACTGCCTTTAATGCCATTTAAGAATTTGTTTTCTCTTCATATCAACATTCATTTACATGTTCTATCCTAATGTGACCAATTTGTTGTAAATTTTGTCAATTAAGACTTCCTTTAATGTATAAGTTTTGGCCATTCATTGCGTTTTTTCCCCGCCAAAGTGCTAACTTTCCGGCAACACTGTTTTCGCCCACTTGAAATACCAAAACATTTTATTGCATTTTTATGTAGGTTGGTATCTTACCTTCCAACTATCAAAGTGGTATTATCAACAAAGTGCCACTTTCGGATTTATGGCCCAATTCAATACCCCCATTTTTCGCTATGAGAAAATCTGACAAAAACACCCCTATTTGAAATAATGGTTTGGTCCAAAGTGGATCCCACACTTAATTTCAAAAAACATTTTCTGAAAGAGTAAACATGGTTGTGCAATATGTGTGAAAAGAAAAACTTCTAACTTTTCCCCTTTAGATGTACCAGTGCTTCCAGTTTACCCATATTTCATTACTTAAATTAGGTAAAAACTTGGAAAATTGGTTGGAAATCTTATTTTGGCCCTTACCATGGCAACCAACATCTGATATCAATTTTTTTTCGATTTTTGTGTTACATGTACCCATACCAACTCATACATGGAGTATTGCCAAAATCTATTTTTTGAAGTCTGCCACCTTTTTAAAAATATCTTTGATTTTTACAGCAACCCAGTCTTAACTCTTTGTATGGCTTGACTCAACTCTTGTAACATCTCTTTCGGTCCTTGCCGGCAATGCCTCAGCTCGACCAAATAGTTTTCACTCTGCCACCCGAACCAGATCGCCTCTCGAGTAACTTCACTGGCCCACAATATGTCTGTGTCTGACCAGTAGAAACATCCCCTAACAGTCTGAGGGTATTTCCTTGCAAACTCGCCAACAAATAACTAATGGCTTTCTCTTAGTTCCACGGGTTCACTATTTAACACTGCGCTGCACTCTCGCACAGTCATCGACTGTACCGTTTAAAAAAAAATGTGATTACTCATTAACGGTGCGGTCAAAAATCGCGAAATTTTTTAAGTTCCTCAATGGACCATAGCCGGATAACACTAGTACCAGCAGATTTAGCTTGGGGTGAGTCTTCGACCTACAGTCACCTTTAATTTCGAAGCCCCATAGAATTCCCCTGAGGCCCAAGGAATTCCCCTGAGGCTATCCCTAACCCCATAAACACGATCCAAGGTCTTAGATCTAGCCGCTGTTACTTGGGGGCAATCAATCATCCTGTCACTGTTCCAGACATCGGGCAGACACCAGGTGCAGGTTGTGGTTTCGGGTTGGCCAAGTAAATAAGATACCTTGTTTCTCAGAAGACTGGTAAGCACTGGAAAGCAGTGCAAAAAAAAAAAAAACATGAAAAAAAAAATGATTTTGGTAACATTTTTTTTTTTTTGCAACTGAGTGTGCTTACCATCCAGGGACATTGTTTTGCATTTTTTTTCTTCTTCTGGGGATTCAGTTAACGTTTCTGAGTCTAATGATACCATGTTAGAAGAGTTTGTGAGCAGCCAAAGTAGTTTTACAAGCAATTTCACACCGTACGGTAGCGGACCGTGCGATACTGTAACGGTGTAATTTTGATGGATTTGGGTAAAAATTTGTTTTTTGTTTCAACTGAGTGTGCTTACCCCCTATGAATATTTTTTTTCATTTTTTTGTTGTTCTGGGGATTCAGTGAACGTTTCTGAGTCTAATGATACCATGTTAGAAGAGTTTGTGAGCAGCCAAAATAGTTTTACAAGCAATTTCACACCGTACGGTAGCGGACCGTGCGATACTGTAACGGTGTAATTTTGATGGATTTGGGTAAAAATTCGTTTTTTTGTTTCAACTGAGTGTGCTTACCCCCTATGAACATTTTTTTCATTTTTTTGTTGTTCTTGGGATTCAGTGAACGTTTCTGAGTCTAATGATACCATGTTAGAAGAGTTTTTGAGCAGCCAAAATAGTTTTACACGCAATTTCACACCGTACGGTAGCGGACCGTGCGATACTGTAACGGTGTGATTTTGATGGATTTGGGCAAAAATTAGGGTTTTTTTTGTTTCAACTGAGTGTGCTTACCCCCTATGAACATTTTGTTTGCATTTTTTTTGTTCTGGGGATTCAGTGAACGTTTCTGAGTCTAATGATACCATGTTAGAAGAGTTTGTGAGCAGCCAAAATAGTTTTACACGCAATTTCACATGGTACTGCAGCAAACAGTGCGATAGTGTAACGGTGTGATTTTGATGGATTTGGGTAAAAAATTAAACAAAAATTGATTTTTCACTTTTTTTGATTTTTTTTTTTTTTCTTGGGATTGAGTGAACGATTCTGAGTCTAATGGTACCATGTTAGAAGAGTTTGTGAGCAGCCAAATTAGTGTTATGCGCAATTTCACACCGTACTGCAGATGACTGTGCGAGGGCGGGACGGACGCTTTTCAAGGTCATAGTGCAGCGGAGGGTTAACATGACTCAAAGTGCCAGGAGTACTCTTTCCACAGCACTTTTCCACTGTATCTATCGGGAGTAATATTTGGGCTTCAATTAGACGGCACCAAATCTGTCCCTTCTGTCTCATTCTCTACAATTACTCTCGGTTCTGTTTTCAGCGACCAGGGCCCTGCTGAACTCTTTGGACTCTCCCTTAAACTGTTGGTGTGAGTATCCACACCACTAGTGGCTGAACAGTTCACTGTGCACTTTTTTAGGAAAGACTGTCTCCATCCCAACTCTATTACTAATCCCTTCAGTGCAACTTTTCCTTGACAGAAAAGACTGGAGCTCTTCTATTGCATTGTAGTCTTTCAAATCTTCAGAATAGGTAATCTCTGCACTAGACAGTTTTATATAATTTGGAAAAAATCTAGCATAGCTAATTATTTCATTAATTTGTATCTATTCCTGTAGAGATTTCTCTGCTAGGTTGTATATCATTATGACAACTCCATAATTATGCGGTTTCCTTCTCAGCCTTAAAATATTACACTTTCTCCAGTGCTCATCTTGAATTTCCAAAACTCTGTCCATCTGAATTCACAAGTGCCTAATCAATTTCATATCTATCCATCTCTTTGGCAGCTTGAGCCGATTTCCTTATGGTGCAAAGAGTTCACACATTTAAAGTTAATTTGATATTTAAAGTATATTTGGCTTGGTTGTTGACATGTTTGGACTCAGAATATCCTTTTGTATCTTTTTGCTTGGCTATCGACATATTTAGACTCTGAACATCCTTTTGGCTTTGGTCCAGAAGCGTCAAGCTATCCACATACAGGATATTATCATCCTCTAGTTCTTGGACTGTTTCCTCACAATCCAGCATTAGCTGGGATTCAAGTTTCATTAACCGATTACATGTCATTTAAAAATAGGGTTGGTAGGTCGGAAAGTTTTTTATTTTGCGTTTTTTTTTTATTCCGATACGATTGACGATACGTCCACGATCGTTCATGTGTTGAGCGCAATCACTGGACTTGAACAGTGAATTAGGCAAAATTGCGCGCAAACTGCAGTTTGCGCTCTGCAGATTTGGCAGTTAATTTGCCCGACCTTGCAAAATGTGCGCAATCTTCAGTTTGCGCTCTTTAGATAGGCAGTTTAAGCGGCCGATTTTGCAAAAATGTGCGCAATCTGCAAATTGTGCAAACTTGTGGAATGCACTTCACACAGCGCCGTGTACACACGTGCGCGATCCGCATTGCATTGTGGGTATTTTTCGCTCGTAGTCGAGTCGTTGGACATCGCAGGCGCAAATCACGGAGATATCTGTAAATTCTTCTTGATATGTTCTGGTTTTTATTTCAAATGTTGCCTAAAACATGGTAAATTGGTAACAGTCAGACATTTTCTTCAAGGTGAAATAGGTTTTTGTTTTTGTTTTTTCGTTTTTTCCCCGTTTTATCCCGTGTCCCCCCCGTTTTTTTAAAGGCCGAATAAAAAGTTTAGGGTCGCGGCGTAAAAACTAGGGTCGGTCGGGGAACCGGAAACACAACCCTTTTTTGGGGGGCCTAACTTACAGTTTCTGTCACAATTGTTTGAGCTGGGTGGGCTGTTGGCCCTCCTCAGTAGGTTTAGTTCTTGTGGGTTTCCTTCCCTTAGCCATGTTAGTTTCCATTATTTTAACTTACGCATGCTTTGTGGTCAGGGTTTCAGACAAGAAAACTGGGCCTGAAGCCCAATCCATGCAACACAGGGATGTGTGGTGTTGAAAGCATACAACCAAGACGTCATTAATAAGATTTCAACACTATATAATTTGTTTGTAAGGTATTAGACTTTAAAGTGACTACATCCCATCCAATGTGTTGCATTTTGGGGACAGCATGACATGTCACAGTCAGTGGTATACGAACGAAGCGTTGTACTGTGTTGTGCTGCCGGGCACCAATACAAGCATCATGCA
This sequence comes from Pycnopodia helianthoides, assembly GCA_032158295.1. Taxonomy (NCBI): domain Eukaryota; kingdom Metazoa; phylum Echinodermata; class Asteroidea; order Forcipulatida; family Asteriidae; genus Pycnopodia; species Pycnopodia helianthoides. The sequence goes on along the minus strand of CM063246.1, from coordinate 19,946,161 downwards.
TGCACTAATGCACGGAACGAAGGTTCGCTTGTCCCCCGGGCGCATAAACCTACGGTTTAAGTGCAGTGGTGGGCATGAGCAAAGTGTGGATGGGGAACTTGCAGCTTGAACGGTCGACCAGGCTAGATGTTCCGCGCTCGGAAATAATTTGACGACAACAAGTAAAAACAAAAACTTTTCAAACTGAGATTGAAATACATTTATTTAATGAAAGATAATATATTTCAAATTTATGATAATATTCTTATGTAAAAAAAACCACACAAGACCACCGGACGTATTCGATATAAAGTTTACTGACCGACGCTAATAATATCCCTGACACTGGCCTCGGGCCTGCGGTCCACTCCATTGTTAATTTCAAGCCCTGTAAGTTTAAAACATTTGGAGTACTGTACAGAAATACACCACAAAATCGCATTACAACAAGGGGCCTTGAGGGGGCCACTGGACCCCCCGGCCATGAGGCGCGACACTCCGCTCGCTTCGCTAACTACGTTCGCAAGCAGAAAATTAGCCGTCACTAAAACTAGTGACAACACTGCTGCAGAAATGAAACATTGACTTGAGTGCTGTTTGGTCAACAGTCACACTTCAACTTTTTTGGTTTTCACCCAAATTTGGCAAGCCCAGCCCCAACACCACTGACCTGACTGACTGTGATTCTGAGTATATCAATACCATTAACACACATTTTGACAGGGGTGTCGCTGTGTGAAAACAGTGATGAGTGATGTACACTTTGGTTCCCCATGGAAAAATATTCTCAGTTCTTACTTAGTTATTAGAAAACTTTGGTCTTCCTCATGATTGCATCATGTCATCTTTCTTTACTGCTGATTTAACCGTCAACCCTTACTAAATTTAAAACAATCATTGGCACTCTCTCCCTTGGTTGTGCCCTGTCTGGATCCATGTGTTAACTCTATCATAAAGTTAGGACCTATTAGCCCGCTTGTCTTCTTAGCTATGTTTTTATAATATTCAAACTGTCGATACTCAATTCTGAGACATGCTCTTGCTCTTGATTGCAAGTGTTTTAAAACTGTGCCTCCTTCATTGAAATTGCTATCCAGACAATTACTGTCCTGATCAAAATTGCAACAATACACAATTTTAAATACATTGACATGAGTCCAACACCCATCTGTGGTCTTTATTTTATTATTTTTTTTGTATCACAGCACTGTTAAATCATATACTTAATATACCTGTTTTGGATATTTTGATTGCAGTGAGCCTGATAAGCCATTGGAAGAGAACCTCTTCACTACTCATTGGTGTTATTCTGTAACAGCTTTGGACAATGATTGCGCAGTTCTTGTGAAGACATGTCAGGTTGAGTTCAAATGAAAACCAGGACAGTGATCAATTTCAGCATCAGACTGTACACCCTGTATGATGTCATTGAAGACCTCTTCAGCCTAAATCTCTAATAGGTGAGTTTACATTGTTCCTTTTTCTCCACAGTGATAAATAATAGGGATCTAGAAATGCAAATTATATCTTAAAAGGACTTAAACAAGACAAATATGTGTACAATTTGAAGGGAGGGCACTCCATTCAATGGTAGCAAACAGGATTTTAAGTGAAGTATATCCATTTAAGTCAAATGTTGGACAATTTCAAATCATCATAACACAAATAAATGTTTATTGTGTCCAGGCAGTGCTGTTAAAGTCAAAATATGTTATTGCATTCAAGGAAATGAACCAAAGTTGTAAACCTTTATTGGTCACTGACAACCTGGAAAGCATTTTAAGAGAACTGTTCTAG
>CM063246.1:19649107-19944285 GCA_032158295.1 Pycnopodia helianthoides | reverse complement strand
AAAAACAATGGAGCTGTTGTAGGTTGAATGCTCAGTAGTGCTTCAACATTATAAGAGGTTTATAGGGGAGAAAACCAAGAAAAGCAGTGCCTCAACACTCAAACAGATTTATAAAAAAAAGAGTGTGGAAAAAAGGAGCTGTTGGTGGTTGATTGCACAGTAGTACCTCAACATTCTAACAGATTTACAAGAAGGAAAGTGTAGAAACAAAAGAGCTGTTGGAGGTTGAATAGTGAAATTGAAAGATAATGCAGGACTTTGTGCCAAGTGATGAGAAGGCAGGAAAATATTATAGATTTGCAAACATGATGAGGAGTTATCTCCAGAGACGTTAACTAAGTGAGAACCTCATCACGACCAAGAACGGACTAAATATAAAACAACTCATAGTTGACTAAGGTAAGTTACATTTCAGTTCAGTTCCAAACTGAACTGATGAAGACCAAGCATTTCACACAGATGTATGTATATGTACACATCATTGTTGGAGATATATCAATACCATTCAGTGCATAAGTAACACAGGAGAGAGTATTTTATTTCTGTTAAAGATGATGAGAAATAAAGTAAAAGATAGAGTTATGAAGCAGTAAGAATTGAGGTTCACCCTGATAGTAAAAACTATAGTATAGATTCAGAGATATTAAGCAATATAGCCTACTGGGAATACCAGTGAGGAAAAAATACCATGCAATCAAGAAAGGAAAGAAATAACATTGTGTCAAACAAACAATCAATTTGCTTTCAAGAATAAAGTCAGATTTTGAGTCCAGCTCTTTATTAGAACTTGAAAATTAGATGCAACTTAATTGCCAAAAAAAGGGAAGTTTAATTGTTCTTGTTAAAGTATTTTTGTAGTATTTCATTGTAAAAAGAAACACAATCATCTTTGTAGGCTTTTGGTTTTTTTAAATAAGAGAATTGAGAGGGAAAAATAATTTGTTCATGCTGTATCTAGTTAATGTACAATGTAAAACTTCACAAAAAAAAGAAAAAAAGAAAACAAGAAAAAGAAAAAAAGGAGTGAACTTTCTAAACATGCAATTAGTGTAGTTGCAATTATTCAGTCTACCAGTGAGTCTGTGGAATAATATTTCCATTACTTTTAGAGGGAAAGTACAGCTTTGTGATGAGATCTGCAAAGACCCTCCACATAGTGGAACTGATCATTTTGTGTAAATATCAACTTCAAATGCATGGAATTTAGCTCCAGTGAAGTTTTCTAAACTGTGTCAGAGATTTCTTCCATCTACAGACACTCTAGTGAATAAAGCAGTTTGGTACAGAGTTCAGTGTCAATAATAGTTTGATGTATATCTACACAAAATGAACAACTTCACCAATTGAAGTGTTTTAATTCCCAAGATTACAAGATTACACCAAGATTACATAATAACTAATGATTAGTTAGCATACAATAAATGGTAAAAATGGACCAAAGCTCATTTATGATGCACTGACTGTCATGGTTCAAAGCCAACCCAATACAAAATTCAAAATTCTGTTTAAGTACGGGTGCCAGGTCTAAGCCAAACATGTCAGAAAACAATTTGTAACATCATGGGTTTTAACCTTTTTAGTTTCTGAGTTGTATTTTCCCCTTTGAAGAGTAAGAACTATTACAAAAACCTAAGTAGATGTTTGTAATTTCATTGGAGGATTGAAGGTCATGTGGCATTCACTGTGCATTTTCTTCCAATCCAGTTTCACTAATTGCACACCAGATCACACCATGCGATATTTACAGCAATACAAAACGCCCTTTTAAAGGACCACAGAAAACAATCTTGAACAGTTTATTTATTCTTATAGTTCTACTCTAAAATCAGAGGGCAAATATATACTTGGATGTTTACATAAAACAAAGTTTTTAATACATTCTAAGCTGTTTTAAGTTTATTGGCCGAGCTGTTTAGTGCATCGGTCTCAAGTTCTGGGCCAAATTTCATAGAGCTGCTTAAGCACAAAAACTAGCTAAGCAAAACAAAGTTATGCTTACCAGAATAAGGTTACCGGCCAAACTACCATGTCACGTACAATTTGTCACTGTTATCCTTAGCAGAAAATTGCTAAGCAATATTTTCTGCTGAAGCAGCTCTATGAACTTGGGCCCTAATGCCGAGCCCTCAGAGTGTGGGTTCGAATCCCGGTCATGACACTCTTGTCCTTGAGCCTGACATTTTACTATAATTGCTTCTCATCACCCAGGGGTAATCTGGTACCTGTGAGGGCAGAGATGGTTCTTGTGTTTGATTTAGCTCATTGCGCTACTTACTTGGCAGCACAGGATGTATACTCCACAGGGAGCTGAGATGGTTTAAGGAATGAAATAAATGGCCCAGTGACCAGGTGCACTGATGTTCAAAGCACAATTATCACTCTTTTGAACTGCACTATATAAGGGCTGATATTGTTATTGTTATCATTATTACTATTATTCAACTCAGCTTTGCCTCATTGAAAGAAACATTCCACATTTCAACTCATCAAGATGTTTTTTATCACCGCACTCATCTAATAAACATTGTTTATGTGTACACTACTTTCCAAACATCCCAAATGCTTAAGTTTAATTGTAGATGACATGTCATCTATCTTTAGTAGGTTTAGTTTTCATTCCAAACATGAATCAAATATGGATAGAGGAACTGCCATCACTAATAACTAACTAGGCCATGTCTGATTTAATGGCCTCTGCAGTCAACCCATCTCAAAAACCATACACTGCAATGTCATATTCTTCAACGTTATTAGCCATAGCCGCAGTCGTTTTGCCACGCCCGCCATTTTTGGAGTAAAATTGCACAAAGTAGATGTTTGTAATTTCATTGGAGAATTGAAGGTCATGGCGTTCTTTACTCAAACCATACATGGCCTCCATTATACACTTTGCATTTTCTTCCAATCCATTTTTACTAATTGCACACCAGATCACACCATGCGTTATATACAGCAATACAAAACGCCCTTTAAGAGGACCCCAGAAAACAATCTTGTACGGTTTGTTTATTCATATAGTTCTACTCTCAAATCAGAGGGCAAATATCTACTTGTTTTTTTACATAAAACTAAGTTTTAAATAAATTATTTACAACAGAAAGATTATTTTCATTTGATGAAAGGTGGAATGTTTGTGGCATCTTGTGGCTGAGCGGTTTAGTGCATCAGATTCAAGTTCTGGTGCTGAGCCCTCAGGGTGTGGGTTCGAATCCCCGTCATGACACTTGTGTCCTTGAAATTGACACCTAACAATAATTGTTTCTCATCACCCAGGGGTAGATGGATACCTGTCTATAAAACATTCTCCACTCTCTCCTGTCATGAACTATGCATCTTCAGATCTGAGATTAGCTATGGTCCAACTTTCCATCCAAAAACGTACAATTTGATTCAAAACTTTATAACTTATGATTATGAAGTACAGATATTCGTTCCCTGTTCTCACTTCACTTTGTACTGAACAGTATTTACATCACAGTTGCAGATACAGAGTTAGGTTAAGTCCCTCCCTACCCAACAACCCTGTCCCTACCACATTGATCAAACATCTTCCGATCTTAATAGATGTCAAATTTTTGCTTCAGGGACAAAGTACACACGGATTAAGTACACACGAATTTGGACCGACAACCTTTGCCATTCTAGAGCAGATGTCTCACCACAAAACAACTGAGCTTGCCCAATAGCTAGAGGCATTTCCAATCCCATATTTTAGCAGCAGGTACCACACCTGAATGATTTTAAAACACATCAGTGTATAGGTAAACCAAAAACAATGATCTTGCAATCTGATTTCAAGATGGAACATTCATCATATGACTGCTGAGCCCCCCCCCCCCCAACAAGCCAAAAGTTTCAAATACGTCTCTGGAACAAACCCTGAATCCAATAAAATAAAGTACTCAATCAAATTATACAAATGAAACTTAGGCATAATGGTACCATAAAGGTTTACATTAAATAAACTACTATTAACTACATGTATGAAATTAGTTATATCATTTTGGGGGGGCCTAAGAAAAAGGTTTCAAACCAATTTTTTTTTGCAGAAATTGTTATAAGTTCAAAGATTGCAGCTTTGGCACTTCAGGGCACAATACTCTACCTGAAATGAAACTACATGTACATATACCCCAATTTGTTAGCATTTAAAGATGTTTCATTTTCTGATACAATGTTATTGACACACTAGCATTGTGACATCAAAGTATATAGAGCTATAAAAAAATCTTATTATGAGAACTTGCCACCCTCACAAAGCCAGACGGCCACTTCAAGTTCAGGGCTACACTTAACTGATTTGGGCTGTTGACCCAAATAAACTGTCGACAGGGGCACGTTGCCACCTACTCCTGGGGCTGAAACAGGGTTACCCCCTCCACTGTCCATAAGGATGTAGGCATGGGTATCATCCATTAGGAGCCTGGCTGGTAGTAGAGAATGCACTACCTTCCCAACTTTTTACAAAGCAATTACTTGGTTAAAGGAACATTACAGAATTGGTAAGAAAAAAACTTGTAAAATATACTTTTTGATCAGAGATTTACACAAAACTTACACGGTCTAACGATGATGATAGTAGAAAACATCCCTGGAAATATTTCTGTCTGAAACGCCATATTTGATGAGAAAAGAATAAACTAATTTTCCGATTGGAGTTTATCGCTCAGTGGGCGTTTTATTCATTTGTTGAATCTATATGATGTCATGCAAATGTGTAATCGGTTTTTCGCTATTTTCTCAGCCGATCGATCTCAAACTTCTACAGGTTTGTCAGCTTATGTATATGGTAGATTACATAAAGTGCTTACACTGCCAGCAACTGTTTTGTTAGCAAAAACCAATTATATAATGTTCCTTTAAAGGCACTGGACACCTTTGGTAATTGTCAAAATAACAAACCTGTGAAAATTTGAACTCAATTGGTCGTCGAAGTTGCGAGAAAATAATGGAAGAAAAAACACCCTTGTCACACGAAGTTGTGTGCTTTCAGACGCTTGATTTCGAGACCTCACGTGTGAGGTCTCAAAATCAATTAAAATATTTTACTTCTTTCTCAAAAACTACGTTACTTCAGAGGGAGCCGTTTCTCACAATGTTTTATTCTATCGACAGCTCTCCATTGCTCGTTACCAAGTAAGTTTTCATGCTGACAATTATTTTTAGTAATTACCAATAGTGTCCAGTGCCTTTAAGTGCCTTGCTCAAGAGCACAAGTGTCATGTCCGGGATTCAAACTCACACTCTGCTGCTTAACACACCAGAGCTTGGGTCCGGTGACCTAGACCGATCGGCCACGACACGCCAGCTGGAAGATTGAGGCAATTAGTGTTCTCACTTCTACTTAATTAATGTACAGATAATATTCATCTTCAATAGCATTGCATTCAACCATGTGCTGTTTATGGTAATTTTGTGTTTGAGAGGATTAAAGGCATATTCTTCAGATTTAAAAACAGGCTTTAATATAAAAAATACAAAATTCTTATACCTATAAGTCTAAATAATGAAGACATGAATTTAAGTATTTAAATTTAAAAATGTTGATACTTTGTCAAACATATGTACATGCACCTTTTTGCAAGATAAGAACAAACACATCAAATCGTGGTCTGACCAAATCACTGTGCGTACCCCGCCGTCGAGTCAGCAATTTAAGGGTTCTGGACCCCGCCAACCCTTGGTTCGCAGGCGGCATAGTACCACAGCGCAGGGAGGCCAACCTCCAACTTAGCGTGCAAGCAAATCATTTTGTAAAAGGAATATTGCAGTACAGGAATGATTGGGATGATATTTCTAATGTTGATGACCCTATCCAATCATCCACCAGTTGCATGATACCATTAATCCTCTGAGCTACACAAGTTGGACTCATCTTATGCCCTCAATCCTTCTATTTCTAACAGCATCTTACTGGCTTAGCTAACCCAAGTGTTGAAGTCATTTCTGACATTAAAGTTATTAAAGTACATCTTCTCATAACATTTCGTCACCGATTCCATGAAGTAGCACGCAGTGTACAAAACCATTTTTTTTCCAGATTTCAGTTTTTTACATATTTAAACAATTTTAACCGAGGCCTACAACTTCATGAAGTTGCAACACTTCATGAGCTTTACTTTTTTAATTACGGTAATTAGGTTTTGCAACTTTGCACCGAACCTGACATTTTTTGACGCCACGAAGTAGCACTGAGATTCAATTTACCATTGAAACACACGGCGCACACACACCTCAAAATTGGAAAAACGTTTTCACAAAGTAGCACTGCAATTTTGTGTGTAGCGCGCGCGCGTGACCTAGATTATCTAGGTCACAAACACGCATAGTAATACATTGCTGTGCTACTTCGTGAAAACGAAAAATGTCAATTTTCGTTAATTTTCGACTTCACGAAGTAGCACGCATCTTTCTTACTCTATTGCTTATTAATTTAGGAGGAAAAAACATTAAAAAGCACCGCATATATGAAGTTGAATGCTTCAAGTCTCCACTGTAAGAAAACCAGTTGAAAATACCTTGAAATTTTGAAGGAAAGCTTGATTTCAAAAAGCGTTCAGCTTTAAACGCCGTTTTCCTCCGTTTGTTACTTTTTACTGGTATCTACCTCTGTGCTACTTCGTGGAATCGGTGACGATTTAACAGCTATCCCAGTCACATGCACCAGTAAATATTACATTATTTAATTGGAATGGATGAATGGAATGAAATATTGTCTTGGATGAGAAGTTGAGCAATAAGTTAATCTTCATTCCACTCTATTGATAACAGTTCTGTTGATATTGCTGAATGTGATTCTATTCTGTGAAATCAATCTTTGCAATCTTTCATTTTGAAGGGTCTCCAGTGGTTATTGATAACAGTTCTGTTGATATTGATGAATACGATTCCATTACTCGAAATCAGTACATGAAGTCTTTCATTTTGAAGGTTCTCAGCGGTTATTGATTAGAAGTTTTGTTGGTTATGTTGAATGTGATTCAATTCCTTGTAATTTATAATCTCCTTTAGTTGATAACAGTTCAGTTGAAACTGTTGCAATTCAAATGCCACAATATCATAAAACTGCAATTGTACAGATCTTGATGCCATCAATTCGCTATTAGCAATGGATACATCCATCCTCCATTGGTTTAAAGCGTCTTGTAATCACATCTCCTGCACTGGGTCCTGGGTGTGAGCATGTCCTCAATACTGTAGCACCGTATGTTGGCAAGTCTTCTCTGGTTTGTCAATCTCTTCCTTTAGTAAAACTGATGAGTTCTTCCTCAGATTCTTACTTTTTTGAAGGCATCGTTAGCTGTGTCATTTGGATGCATATCTTTGGTGTAGTTGAAGCACATAGCGGTAACTTTGTTCTAGATCTTCATGTCTCTGCATGTCTCTTCATTTACCATTGTTGTAAATGTTTATCTGCCATTTGAAGTATAGTTCATCATTACTTCCTTTCAAAAAGCTCAAAGTTTTCACTGCTGAGTTCTTACATGTAGATAGCGCAAACAACCCTTAACCCTGGGTAGGGCCCAACCAGGTAGAACCACTGAGGGAAAGTGGACCTGTAACATCGCGTGGGCAGGTGTGTCAGATCCTGAAGTAGCTCCTGCTACCACCTACCCTTACAAAGTCCCTATACACTGTAGCAGCATGTGACTAGGATAGCACTAACAATTAATAAATCAGCTGTGGAATAAGCTAGTTTACAATTTTTAAACTTGATTCATAAATATCATGACATCTCATGGCATGTACAGTACAGTGGAAACATTTTAATTCATTTCATTAAACCCCCACTTATAAAAACAAAATGTTATGTGCAATAAGTCTTCAGTTGCTACACCCTCCCAAGCGTCTTCAATGAACAACAGTCTTCAATTTACAAGAAACTTTAAAAGTTTTTTAAGAAACAATGTTTTACAAATCCCAATCTCAATTTCTATGATGTCTGGCAGCAGGACAGACAACAGCCAATAGACTGTGCAAGCCTCATGCGTATTCAAAATTCCGCCACCACATTGGTCCCAACCATATTGAGCTTTTCATGTGAGCGATTCTGCTTCTTTAAATACTTTTGTTAAACGTAGTGTAAGGCTATAGAAATTGTAATATATTGTTGGGAATATAAAACTTAGCTATAAAACAATGTCAAATGCATCTAACAAACCAATAAAGAAAACCTTAGAATAAGACTTGACCTCCGTTTACGGTTACTTTTAAATTATTTAGAATTTTGCCCAACTGTCATTCATGTTCTCATTAAACCGTTGTCTAAGTGCACAAATTTGGGCTGATTGGCAAAAACGGATAAGCATACTCCTCCCAAGTTTTGATAACAAATTATTCAATCAACAGTTGAATATTTACTCTTGATGAGTCAATTTTTTGTCATGATTGATGTATACTAAAACACACACCAAGAAGTACATTGAAGATTCTTAAACTGCATATTGCTGTATTATGTGAAGTACACATCTACAAGTGTTTCAACTCATGACAAACCATGATATCTCTATCTGTTTCAAATACTACTGAAGCTAAAACTCATTTCATAATAACTGCATTTTTGGTCACTTAAACCAAGCCCCAGCTGATCAAATTTAAGTAACATTTAATCCCATTCTGTTCAATATTCTGTTTTGACTCAATACTGAACATGCCACAAAAAGTCTTTAGCAGAAAACACTTTTGGTTAAAATATCATACTATGAATAACAAAAACTAAGATCAAGATTGATGCATTTGGCAATCATGAGTAACATTTAACATTCTGATTATTCGAAACATTGAAGTTGGCTGCAACTCCAACTTTTAGAATAATTTGTTTGATTGCAATGATCTGATGTGTATATTTGAACTTGTCTATGAGACTTCTACCTATGAGGCTCTTTATTTACAATTTGCTTCAGAAATTGAAGACTGAAGTTTACCCAAAGTGTTTTTTTTCATTAATCTGATATTCAGAATGCCATCACATAATCTTGTTTGTGCTTTAACTGCACAGTTTAATGACATATTTTTTGTAAAGAAATCAAGTTTGATTCCTAGATGCAGGCTTGATGCTGTGTTCTTGTAAGGGCAAGGCAGTTCTTCCCTAGTAAAGGGCACCTCTATGAGGGAAATATAAAAGGTTGACTTGAATATAGAGATCCTTCCCAGGTTGAGAGCAAAACAGCAAACTAATGATATAACTCTCACTGTTACAGGGCTCAAATTTTTTGGGGAAAATCCACAAGACCCCAGGGCTTGTAGCTCAAAATAATTACTGGACCAGACGTCTTTTTTACAAGACCAGATCTGCCACAGTTTAATACGCATTTAACTGCTTTGATATGAACAAGCACTAAGGCATGTACTAAGAGAAGGGTTATCTCATTTATCTTAATTGTATCAAGTATACTTGATTACTCGTAGAATTGAAAGGTATTTTATCAGACCCACAGTCAACATTTGAACATAACTTGTTTTTGTTCAGATATTACACAGTCAGGTAATGTTATTCAATTGAAAAACACAAGACCATTGGACTTGTCAGGTCCAAAGTTTACTGGCCCAACACTAAATTCACTGGCCTCGGGCCTGTGGTCCAGTGTAACATTCGAGCCCTGCTGTACATGCAGTTAGATAAATAAAACAAAACTCATTGAACCCTCATTATTGACTAGTTTGTCTATGCTTTTTCTGAAGTCAAAACTATTTTATTGCAGCCTTGTGAGTACTGAAGCCGAAGATTTTTATTATGTGTTGACATTCAAGAATATATATTTTTTAAATTAAAGTATAAGGTTTAGGCTTACTAAATCATTTCAAGTTACAGAGCAATTGGAAAATATGATGAACAAGTTACAGAGCAAATGGAAAATATAATAAACAAGTTACTGAGCAAATGGAAAATATAATAAACAATCGTGAATACATTATAGTCAATACTATTTTATTGCAGCCTTATTAGTACTGAAGCCGAAGATTTTATTATGTGCTGACACTCAAAAATGTATATTTTTATCAAAGTATAAGGTTTAGGTTTACTCATTCATTTCAAGTGACAGAACAAATGGAAAATATAATAAACAATCGTGAATAATATTTGAACCCAAACTCCAAAGACTGTAAAGACTTAGACTCTTGTGGACTGTTGTGGTGGTCAAGTAAACACACACAAACCCATTATACCCAATTTAATCTACTTTTGACAAAAACTATTATGTGTTGACATTCAAGAAAATATATTATTTTTCAAAGTATAAGGTTTAGATTTACTTCTTCATCTTCAGTTACAGAGCAAATGGAAACATGGGTTTGTGTGTGTTTACTTGACCACCATAAGAGCCCACAAGAGTGACTCTAATGAATCAGTGAATATATGGGTTCTGAGGTTTTTGTTACAGTACAGACAAAAAATAGGACCATGATAACTTTCAATAAAATTTAACGCAATAACAGGGATACTAAGTCTTTGATTTGTATTAATTCCAATCTTCTAGTTTCTATGAAAAACAGGTAAATGAAATTAACGTTTTGTCAAGTACATGTAATCACCTTTTAAAACTGTCAACTAACATGATTTGTAACTTCTTCATTTTTGTATTTAAAACAAAAATGTGTACAATTTAATTCATTTTCCTTGCCAGAAAATAGAACTAGGATCTGTTTACAACAACATTTTTGAGAGCATACTTCGATTGGTAATATTGAACCATGAACAGCTATTTCTTTTTGTTGATGATCTCTAAAACTTTAGCACACCTTTAACATAACTCCTTGTAAATTCCAAATATCAATACAGGAACACAGATAGACTGAATAATCATTTGATTAAACAACAAAAGGCGCTGCTGGAGGTTGAATGCACAATAGTGCCTCAACATTGTAACAGATTTACAAGAAGGAAAGTCAAAAAACAACGGAGCTGTTTAAACGTTGAATGCACAGTAGTGCCTCACTATTCTAACAGATTTACATGTAGAAAAAGATAGACTCTAACAGATTTAGAAGAAAGTAAGTGAAATAACGTAGTTATTGGAGGTTGAAAGCACAATATTGCCTCAACATTCTAACAGATTTATAAGAAAGAAAGTGTAGAAACAAAGGAGCTGTTGGTGGTTCAACGCTCAGTAGTGCTTAAACATTCTAACAGATTTTGAAGAAAAGGAAATTTAGAAACAAAGGAGCTAATGTTGGTTCAATACAAAGCAGTGCCTCATCATTCTAACAGATTTATTGGAAAAAAAGTAAAGAAACAAATGAGCTGCTAGGGGGTTGAATGCACAGCAGTGCCTCATCATTCTAACAGATTTATTAAAAAAAGGAGTGTTAACAAAAATAAACTGTTCGTGGTTCAATGCACAGCAGTGCCTCAACATTCTAAAAGATTTATGAGAAAGAAAGTGTAGAAACAACGGAGCTGTTGAAGGTTGAATGCACAGTAGTGCCTCAACTTTATAACAGATTAATGAAAAAGAAAGTGTAGAAACAAAGGTGCTGTTTGAGGTTGAATGCACAGTAGTGCCTCAACTTTATAACAAATTTATGAGAAAGAAAGTATAGAAAAAAAGGAGCTGTTGATGGCTCAATGTACAGTAGTGCTTCAACATTCTTACATGTTTATTGGAAAGAAAGTGTAGTGCAGCAATTGAGCTCATGCAGGTTGAATGCACAGTAGTGCCTTAACATTTGAACAGATTTATAAAAAAAAGAATGTGGAAAAGAGGAGCAGTTGGAGGTTGAATGCACAGTAGTGCCTCAACATTCTAACAAATTTATAGGGGAAAAAATTAAGAAACAACGGAGCTGTTGGAGCTTGAATGCACAGCAGTGCCTCAACATTCTAACAGATTTAAAGGAAAGAAAGTGAAGAAACAACAGAGCTGTTGGAGCTTGAATGCACAGTAGTGCCTCAACATTTTAACAGATTTAGAAGAAAGAAAGTTTAGAAACAATGTAACTGTTTGGGGTTGAATGCACAGTATTGCCTCAACATTCTAACAGATTTTTTTTAAAAGGAGTGTAAAAACAAAGGAGCTGTTGAAGGTTGAATGCACAGTATTGCCTCAACATTCTAACAATTTTTTTTAAAAAGGAGTGTAAAAACAAAGGTGCTGTTGTAGGTTGAATGCAAAGCAGTGCCTCAACTTTCTAACAGATTTATTAGAAAGATATTGTAGAAACAAAGGAGCTGTTGGTGGTTGAATGCACAGTATTGCCTCAACATTCTAACAGATTTAAAAAAAAGGAGTGTAAAAACAAAGGAGCTGTTGAAGGTTGAATGCAAAGTAGTGCCTCAACTTTCTAACAGATTTATTAGAAAGATATTGTAGAAACAAAGGAGCTGTTGGAGGTTGAATGCACAGTATTGCTTGAACATTCTAACAGATTTATAGGGGAGAAAATTAAGTAACGAAAGAGTGCCTCAACATTCTTAAAAAAGAAGGAAGGACTAGCACTATCATTGCAGAGATAAAAACACAAATCAACAGACTCAGAACAGAAATATTTTGAGTGCATACAAAAGAGGGTCAAAAGAGCAAAAGGTATTCCCACAAAGTTGGTATTTGTTGATTTACATTATTGGTTTTGATGGAAATGGAGGAAAACATTAATGGGGTCATACATGGATGGGCTGTATTTAAATTGCAACATAAATGTAACAACAAACTTGTAAGCAAACAATGAAGTCAGTTGAAAGTTTGAGTAGTGCCTTCTTTTTGGATTAAAAAAGTATGACTGTTAGACAGATTACTATATAATTGCATGTCAAGGTGAAAATCACATTGTAACAATGTATGTTGCTAAGGGGGGAGGGCTTGGCTTAAAGCCAAAGCCAGAAAAGGCCCACTAAGGAAGAATAGAGGTAGGTGAAGTGAAGATAAAGAAGGACATATCATTCGATGTAAGTTACTGACCAAAGCATAGAAAACCAACTCACTTGAAAGTGGTCTGAGAAATGCTACAGATGAGTTTATTCCAACTGATGTTCTAAGAGATGTTTGGACCAAGAAGAACAAGGTGTGATACTTCATGTAAGGAAAACATCAATAGATGAAAGAGAGAAAGAGAGAGAGAAAGAGAGAGAGAAAGAGAGAGAGAAAAGACCTAATCTTAACAAATGACTGCTTCATTTGTCAGTCTAAGTCTAGAGAAATACAAAGGCTCATAAATGTCTGGAAATACTGTTGATGATCAGTATGAATTACTTTCATTCTGGTTGGAACATTAATTGTGAGCATAAAATGTGCATCCATCCTCAGTCTTAGCAGTACCTCAAGATGGAAATCTAACACTGTTTTAAAATTGCCAACTATTTGTTATCAATATAAAAACTAAAACTATGGCTAGTTTACCCCATCTGCACTAATAAAATTGTCATCAGTGGTCTGTATTTATCAATTGAAACCATAAAATCACAGAAAATATTTTAACCTAATTGATGACAAAATTTAGTTTTTCGACCAAAATAGTTCAAACCCACTTTATTTAAGTTTTATATTACGCTTTTATTAGATTAATTTATATTTGTGAATTTGAACCCACTAATTTCAATTTTTGAGCAAACAAACATTTTTAGCTACATTACATTTGAATCCTATGGTCACAACTTGTTCGATCTAAAAGCTCCATACTCAAACTTGAACTGGGATTTTCATTTCAGATATAAAATTTAATCCATTTTAAGACAACATTTTGAACTACAAACAATACACTCCAAACAGGCCTCAACTGAAAAATAGTACAACAAGCTACAAAAGTGTTCAAGTCAATCCGACAGAGAGAATTTAGGCTTTGCATGATGCTGGACTTTTATGGTCTTGAAAAGATTTGTGTAAGACAGAACATGTGCCCCAATCTCGTTTAAATTTACCTGAACAAAATAACCTAAACATTTCTGGCAACAACAACACACAGAAACCAAACATGATGGAGAAGCTTCATGCAGAACCCAAAGAGAATGTAATGATGTACCTTTTTCCAAAGAACAAACACTAATGTCTGAAATGTTTAAGAAGTTGACAAAAATGTGATCCATGGAGCAACTTACCAAAGTCCTACTGCATTCAGATTAAAGGTTGATTTGATCTTAGCGACCATGGACTGCATCTTATTGCTCTTCAACTTCTTCTCCCATTCTCACATCTTACATCAAGACTCCAGTAGTGTAGCTTGGAATCCAGACTCCTTGGAGTTGACCAGTAGTCTAGCTGCAAGGATTCCTATCCTTGTGAGCCCAGGCTACTGCGTGGGCACAAGCTTTGGAACCTGAAGTACAGTCAAATCAAGTGAAAATGAGATTCTTAAAGACAAGCTTGGGTGTTTTACCTTCATGTACACCGACTAGACCTACTGCCAATTTTTGGCTCAAAGTTCATGTGTTTATCTGTTATGATTGCAAAGACTGTCTTGCAGTAACGCCATGTAACAATACAAACTCTCTGATGTGCTGTTGTGGTGATTCTGAAAAAAACAAGTGGAGTGTAACCATTCCACTTTTCAATCAGTCTGCTCTGATAATTTTATGCCATCAAATTCAACTTAATCAAAGTTCACAACTTCAAGTATGAAAGTGATGATATCATTTGCAAGGAATGTACAATACACTGTAGGAGAATAGTCTTACTTTGTCATATTATCTCCATTCATATCCTCAATAGAACCAGTAGGCCTACAGTAGTGTGTAAGCAATGGGAAGTTGGTAGATTCAAGTCACCGGTTGATTGAGGGGTTTCCTCAATCCATTTCTGTCTCATGATTCTGCTTTGTCTGTATTTGCGTTTCTGCATACAATGTGAATTGGATATGTTGACCTCTTAACCTCCAACTCCGACCTCTGTGACCTCTTCTTGACCTCAACGTCTTTTCAAGTGTCTTATGATCTATTCACCAAACACAAAAATAACGAATTTAACGGGTGAGGCTACTTCCTCTGTTCTTCAAACTGATTTCAGAGACGAGAAACATACAGAGGTTTGAAAGAAGATACCAAAATTTGACAAGACGCGGGCTTGCAGGTGGGATGGGGGATACCTCACTCTTGTCACTGTACTAAACTACACTACACACTGTGTAACACAGACACCAGATAAAAATGACACTTCGGAGGTTACAATTTTGCGGTAAAATAAGCAATATTTACTCACTTGAATGTCTTTCTTACTCGTCAGCAGAAGGGTGGGGGAGGGGAGGTGGTTCTTGACTTAAAAGCAAGTTATTCTAGATGGTGAAATAACGAGGGGTAGCATTTTATTTACAAAGGTTTTCTCTCACAGGTATTCCGAAATTCATAAAATGGCGAGGACGGTTTGCTCTGACACAAGAGGGCGCTAGAGATAATTATTAAAAGTAAGGTTTTAAAAAACTCTGTTGACATGGTGGAACCCGACATTTTTTTAAAATAAAATAAAATAAATAATAGTCCAAAATTTATATAAACAATTTAATACACTTTAATATATTTTGTATGTGTCTAGAACCTAGCTAGGCTTTGGGTGTTACCGTGAGGTTTTTAAAACTCATCACTCTATCCACTAAAAGCATAATATTTAAAGAAAAAAGAAAAAATAATTCAGAACCAGATGTTATGATTTATAAGGACTTGTCGCTTGTTATTCACCCCAAAAACAAAAATTGTTTTTTAATAATTTTTCATATTCCTGTGCCCAATGCTTGTGCACAGTGTATGGCGACTCCGCGTCTAAAATAGCGGATTCAGCTTCTTCTATAGGCCGTGTAAAAAAAACCTGCTTATATTAGGAAATCGCCCATATCCTGGGTCAAAACGGCAATTTTCGAACGGCGGGGTTATCTCAAAATTAGGATTTTGTTTATAAAGTGTGTTTTTTACGTTCAAAGCTAACAGAAAACGTGTTTTCAAGATGTTATAAACTGCTGTGAGATCCAAAATTCTGATCATTTTATGACGTAATAAATAAAGAAATTAAAAATATCGTTTAAGCTTATTTTTGATGTAGCAAATCTAAAAACTAAGAAAGGTGGCGGCACTACTGAAACTAATTACAAGAAGAGGGGTTTAATTTCAAACTCTGACAACAAAATTGGTGGAGCTGTAGATTTTTACAAAAATAAAAATATTAAAGGAACATTACAGAATTGGTTTTTGCTAACAAAACAGTTGCTGGCAGTGTAAGCACTTTATGTAATCCACCATATACATAAACTGACAAACCTGTAGAAGTTTGAGATCGATCGGCCATCTGGGTCACGAGAAAATAGTGCAAAACCGATTACAAGTTTGCATGTGTTATACAATGCATGAATAAAACGCTCACTGAGCGATAAACTCCAATCGGAAATTAGTTTGATTTATTTCCCATCAAATATGGCATTTCAGACAGAAATATTTATAGGGATGCTTTCTACTATCATCATCATTAGACCGTGTAAGTTCTATGTAAATCTGTGATCTTAAAGAAAATTTTACTTACCACTTCTGTAACGTTCCTTTAATGTTTAAAAGAAAGAGGTAATTTTCACCCCCAAATTTTGAATCTGAAAATTTGGCTTCCAATAAATATCGCCACCCCCTCCTAGAGATAAGTGCCGTTTTACCCTTGATATGCATACACTGTTGTTTTGTACACGGCCAATGTACAGAGTTTCAAACTAATTTGAGACACCCCAAAGTCTCGTGATTTACGGCTTTTTGAATAAAATTATGGACGTAGCACATCTATAACTTAAGGTATAAGAACCCCCACACCATGGATAGAGATTTCAAACTCTGACAACTCGTGGAACCCGAAATTGTTGACACAATTAAAATAGTAGGCATACTACGAAGAAGTTGTCTAAAATAGGGGAGAGAGTGGGATACAGGTAGGGGGAGTTTCGGGTGTGTGACTGTGGAGTTTTAAATTTACTTTGAGAGACCCCAACGTCACATGTATGAAATCACAACTATGAAGGTGTCGGGACTGGGGGTGGGGGTGGGGGGATTGGGGTTGGTGTGAGGATAGGTGTTCTGGAGTTAGTAGGGGCAGGGGTTCCATATTACTTGGGAACAATCTGTCTCTTAATATCCGTAGCATGTCATAAGTTCATAATTCAAAGATGCTCTCAAAACCCACTTTTTTACTGCCGCTTTTCACTAGATTCACGTGTTTCCTTCTTTGCTCCGTGAGCATCACTTGTGATGGATACCTGCACATGATAAGTGCTCTTATTATTCCTATGGGTGGTGTAGGAGGGGGGGGGGGGTCGGTGTGTGACGGTAGGGATGTGCGAGGGTTACCGAGATAGGTTCCTGGGTAGGGCTCAGAGGGTGGTTGCAAGAGTAGGATGCAGAGACAGCATCCCTGAGCCCTAAGGGTGCAGAGACAGCATCCCTGAGCCCTAAGGGTGCAGAGACAGCATCCCTGAGCCCTAAGGGTGCAGAGACAGCATCCCTGAGCCCTAAGGGTGCAGAGACAGCATCCCTGAGCCCTAAGGGTGCAGAGACAGCATCCCTGAGCCCTGAGGATGAAGAGACAGCATTCCTGAGCCCTAACGATGCAGACACAGCATCCCTGAGCCCTGAGGATGAAGAGACAGCATCCCTGAGCCCTGAGGATGAAGAGACAGCTTCCCTGAGCCCTGAGGATAAAGAGACAGCATCCCTGAGCCCTGAGGATAAAGAGACAGCATCCCTGAGCCCTGAGGATGAAGAGACAGCATCCCTGAGCCCTGAAGATGCAGAGACAGCATCCCTGATGAGCCCCGAGGATGCAGAGACAGCATCCCTGAGCCCTGAGGATGAAGAGACAGCATCCCTGAGCCCTAAGGGTGCAGAGACAGCTTCCCTGAGCCCTAAGGGTGCAGAGACAGCATCCCTGAGCCCTGAGGATGAAGAGACAGCATTCCTGAGCCCTAAGGAGGCAGACACAGCATCCCTGAGCCCTGAGGATAAAGAGACAGCATCCCTGAGCCCTGAGGATGAAGAGACAGCATCCCTGAGCCCTGAAGATGCAGAGACAGCATCCCTGAGCCCTGAGGATGAAGAGACAGCTTCCCTGAGCCCTGAGGATAAAGAGACAGCATCCCTGAGCCCTGAGGATAAAGAGACAGCATCCCTAAGCCCTGAGGATGAAGAGACAGCATCCCTGAGCCCTGAGGATGAAGAAACAGCATCCCTGAGCCCTGAGGATGAAGAGACAGCATCCCTGAGCCCTGAGGATGAAGAGACAGCTTCCCTGAGCCCTGAGGATAAAGAGACAGCTTCCCTGAGCCCTGAGGATAAAGAGACAGCATCCCTGAGCCCTGAGGATGAAGAGACAGCATCCCTGAGCCCTGAGGATAAAGAGACAGCATCCTGAGCACTGAGGATGAAGAGACAGCATCCCTGAGCCCTGAGGATGAAGAGACAGCTTCCCTGAGCCCTGAGGATAAAGAGACAGCATCCCTGAGCCCTGAGGATGAAGAGACAGCATCCCTGAGCCCTGAGGGTGAAGAGACAGCATCCCTAAGCCCTGAGGATGAAGAGACAGCATCCCTGAGCCCTGAGGATGAAGAAACAGCATCCCTGAGCCCTGAGGATGAAGAGACAGCATCCCTGAGCCCTGAGGATGAAGAGACAGCATCCCTGAGCCCTGAGGGTGAAGAGACAGCATCCCTGAGCCCTGAGGATGAAGAGACAGCATCCCTGAGCCCTGAAGATGCAGAGACAGCATCCCTGATGAGCCCCGAGGATGCAGAGACAGCATCCCTGAGCCCTGAGAATAAAGAGACAGCTTCCCTGAGCCCTGAGGATAAAGAGACAGCATCCCTGAGCCCTGAGGATGAAGAGACAGCATCCCTGAGCCCTGAGGATGAAGAGACAGCTTCCCTGAGCCCTGATGATAAAGAGACAGCATCCCTGAGCCCTGAGGATGAAGAGACAGCATCCCTGAGCCCTGAGGGTGAAGAGACAGCATCCCTGAGCCCTGAGGATGAAGAGACAGCATCCCTGAGCCCTGAGGGTGAAGAGACAGCATCCCTGAGCCCTGAGGATGAAGAGACAGCTTCCCTGAGCCCTGAGGATAAAGAGACAGCATCCCTGAGCCCTGAGGATGAAGAGACAGCATCCCTGAACCCTGAGGATGAAGAGACAGCTTCCCTGAGCCCTGAGGATAAAGAGACAGCATCCCTGAGCCCTGAGGATGAAGAGACAGCATCCCTGAGCCCTGAGGGTGAAGAGACAGCATCCCTGAGCCCCGAGGATGAAGAGACAGCATCCCTGAGCCCTGAGGGTGAAGAGACAGCATCCCTGAGCCCTGAGCATGCATAGACAGCATCCCTGAGCCCTGAGGATGAAGAGACAGCATCCCTGAGCCCTGAAGATGCAGAGACACCATCCCTGATGAGCCCCGAGGATGCAGAGACAGCATCACTGAGCCCTGAGGATGAAGAGACAGCTTCCCTGAGCCCTGAGGAGAAAGAGACAGCATCCCTGAGCCCTGAGGATGAAGGGACAGCATCCCTGAGCCCTGAGGGTGAAGAGACAGCATCCCTGAGCCCTGAGGATAAAGAGACAGCATCCATGAGCCCTGAGGATGAAGAAACATCATCCCTGAGCCCTGAGGATGCAGATACAGCATCCCCGATGAGCCCTGCGGATGCAGAGACAGCATCCCTGATGAGCCCTGAGGATGCAGAGACAGCATCCCCGATGAGCTCTGAGGATGAAGAGACAGCTTCCCTGAGCCCTGAGGATGCAGAGACAGCATCCCTGAGCCCCGAGGATGAAGAGACAGCATCCCTGAGCACTGAGGATGAAGAGACAGCATCCCTGAGCCCTGAGGATGCAGAGACAGCTTCCCTGAGCCTCGAGGATGCAGAGTCGGCCCGGCAAAAATATATGTTTAAACTCAATGTTTTATTCAAAAGTGGCACCGTTTATCATAGTTTAGGCTCTTCTCAGGTGACGCCAGCATTATCGTTCATTTCAGATGTTTGATTTCGAGACCTCACGCGTAAGGTCTCAAAATCAAATGAAATATTTTACTGAGAAATTACTTCTTTCTCAAAAACTACGTTACTTCAGAGGGAGCCGTTTCTCACAATGTTTTATACTATCAACAGCTCTCCATTGCTCGTTACCAAGAAAGTTTTTATGCTAACAATTATTTTGAATAGTTACCAACTAATTGTGTCCAGTGCCTTTAAGCCAAAAACTCAGCTAAGCATAGTTTTTGCTTAACAGCAATTTATTCAGCAATAACTTCTGATCAAGTTTGTTTTGAAGATGTTCGTCACTGGGGTACTACCATGATTTAAAAGAAAAGAAAAAAAACCACCCCAAAACATACTGGCCCACTTGAGAAGAGCAATGAGTAGGGGACCCAGCGAGAGAGATGGAGAGATGAGTTATAATTATAGTTACTTCTTATTTTTCCACACAATGCAAAGCTTCAAACATCACTTACAATTTTCCTTGTCATTTATTCTTATAAAAATGAATGGATAACAACACAAAATACTTTGAAAATAACTTAATCCCCTGTCCCGGTGGTGTGACCCGTTTTATGTGCCATGGCTGAACCCCCTTTTTTTTAAAGGGATTTTCAGCTCGGATTCTGCGTCAGTTTGACTAATTCTGGGTCATTCTGACGCAGAATCCGGCTCATCCTGACCCAGAAACGGGTCAGGCCCCGCTGGACCCCAAACCAGGTCCGTTCTGACGAGGGGAGTGTTAAAGGAACATTACAAAATTGGTTTTTGCTAACAAAACGGTTGCTGGCAGTGCAAGCACTTTATGTAATCCACCATATACATAAACTGACAAACCTGTAGAAGTTTGAGATTGATCGGCCATCTGGGTCACGAGAAAATAGTGAAAAACCGATTACACATATGCATGAAATCATATAGATTCAACAAATGAATAAAACGCTCACTGAGCGATAAACTCCAATCGGAAAATTAGTTTATTCATTTCTCATCAAATATGGTATTTCAGACAGAAATATTTCAAGTGATGTTTTCTACTATCATTAGACCATGTAAGTTTTATGTAAATCTGTGATAAAAAAGTAAATTTTACAAGTTTTTTTCTTACCAATTCTGTAATGTTCCTTTAAGAGTGTACAACTATGAAACTGACCCCCTATTTCAAACAATTACTGAAATCATGCACATTCTCCATGCCGTACAACAATGGTACATGCATTAAACTTTACTAACAATGCAGAAAGTTGAGTCCAATTGAGTTGTTTAGATAACAATTTTTGTGTCAAATCAAAATGCTGTTTCACATGAAATCAATCTCAACATTGTACTGAATCGTTCAAAAATGTAATGTCACAGCAAACCCAGGAAGTTTAATTTTAATTTGAAACTAGTATTTAAGTAAATACTAGTTGATTTTTGTTTGTTTTTGATTTTACTATAGTTGAAACTAGCATTAACTACACAATACTTGATCCGTTCTAAATTTGGTTTCGTTATTTTTGAACTAAGTTTGAATATCACATCATTTGTTAGTATAGAGAATAGTTACTTGTTAAAACTGGGTCCTTTATCAAAAAATAAATAAACAGAAACGAATTGTTTCAAATAAGTCATTAAAACGGTTATCCTTTATCAAATTCACATTCCTGGTTATATATAAATATATATGTTGAGTATAATGGTACAAGTACATGCGGTAGAATACAAAAGCCAGTCACATGCAAAATAAAGTTAAAAAAATTAAATGTATAAAATTGGAAACAGATTTTGTCACGTGTACTTGTTTGACTTTTTGCTAAAGAATTTTTAAAAGAAATGCTGATGTACATTATAAATGCTTGTTATGTTTTCTCACATTATTTTTTTGAAAAAAAGCTGTTTACATGCTTAAAGGAACATTACAGAATTGGTTTCTGCTAACAAAACAGTTGCTGGCAGTGTAAGCACTTTATGTAATCCACCATAATACATAAACTGACAAACCTGTAGAAGTTTGAGATCGATCGGCCATCTGGGTCACGACAAAATAGTGAAAAACCGATTACACATTTGCATGAAATCATATAGATTCAACAAATCTATATACTCCAATCGGAAAATTAGTTTAGTCATTTCTCATCAAATATGGCATTTCAGACAGAAATATTTCAAGTGATGTTTTCTACTATCATCATCATTAGACCGTGTAAGTTTGATGTAAATCTGTGATCAAAAAGTACATTTTACAAGTTTTTTTCTTACCAATTCTGTAATGTTCCTTTAACACTCATACGTTTCAGTAAAAGCAAATCACATAATTCTGTGCTTACATCACCTTGTAAAGCATGTGAATATGCGGGCCGTAAGCGCAGAATTCCGCGGTAAACAGAGCCATGTAATTAGGACCTGTTCTCACTGTAGCGAACCATTTACTTTCTACAATTAGCTTACGTAAGCTAAACATTCTCACAAAAGACAACACTTTTGTGTCACTACTAAGACAAAATCTACATACTAAATTGATGTAATAACTGCATCGGGGGTAAAGAGTTTCGTTTTAGTTTTACACTTACGATGTGTAATAGGCACCTCCTTGACCCCTTGAACAACGCGCAGCGCACATGCACCTGTCCTGTCCGCCATTTTGGGAGTCAAACTGTAAACAAAGGAATCGACTCCGCTAATGGCGGAAATGGTGATGGATGCACTGTGCGTTCCACAAGGGGTCAATACTCAGTGCTTTCCGAGACCCAGCTGTTAGTACATTTTCTTTTTTTTTTTACAAATCCAGGGTCCTGAGTTTGAATCCCTACCAAGAAGCTTATAGCCTAATGGCTTAAACTTGTTGCTAATGCTAAGTCTCTGCAGACCTCGGAAAGCAGACAGTTTACAGTGGTTTCACATGGCATAAGGGCACAAAAAACAAAAAAACTATACATGTATAGACATCTTGTTTTGGTGAGTTTCTGCAATCAAGCCCATCTGCAATCAAGCATGGTACTTCATCCCTGCTTTTTTTTTTTGGGGGGGGGGTCAAATTATGAAACTCAATTTGCTGTTTTGGGATGTTTTAAAATGTTGAAGAAAATAGCTGCCGACTCGCATACACTACAAGGCATAATTAAAAAAACAACGCAAAGTTTCTGCATTTCGCTGTTGCTTCAAATAAACATCTTTTGGTTTGGTTAATATAACACACTGACAGTTCAGCTTGCAGCCAACTTAAATACAAG
Source organism: Pycnopodia helianthoides (assembly GCA_032158295.1). Classification (NCBI taxonomy): domain Eukaryota; kingdom Metazoa; phylum Echinodermata; class Asteroidea; order Forcipulatida; family Asteriidae; genus Pycnopodia; species Pycnopodia helianthoides. Next base: position 19,921,165 of record CM063246.1, on the reverse strand, counting down.
TCATTAGAAAAAGAAGTTAGGCTGTTTTTTTGTCCTTCCAGCCTCGCTTTGTTTTTGATCATAGATAAACAAAATGGTTGCATCATAACGAAGAATCACAATCTGAGCACTTAAAGGCGGTGGATACTTTTGGTAAATACTCAAGAAATACATTACCATAACAACTTACTTGGTAAGGAGCACCTGAGAGCTGCTGATAGTATAAAACATTGTGGGAAACGACTCCCTCTGAAGTAATTCAGTTTTTGAGAAAGAAGTAATTTCTCAGTAAAATATTTGAATCTGAAAAGGGTTTCAGGCATGAAGCCTTTCTCACGCATTTGAAAGCACACAATTCTATGCAACAGGGGTGTTTTTTTTCTTTCAATATTTTCTTGCAACTTCGATGACCGATTGAGCCTAAATTTTCACTGGTTTGTAACATTTCATGCATATGTTGGGATACACAAAGTGAGGATACTAGTCGTTGACAATTACCGGAAGAATACCCTGCCTTTAAATGTAGGTGAAACAATAACAATAGATAATCACATCCTCGTAACTGAGAGGTGTGTGTGTGTGTCTTGGGGGGGGGGGGTGAGGGGGGGGGGCAGTTCCTTACACTGCTTATATTGCTAGGTCATGTAAGTAAATCATAGATTAGGCTAATCTCTAAAATAAGTCACAACTCTACTTAGGCAATTTGGCAAAACAACAAATAAAGATAGCACTACAATAACTTTCAATGACCATGACCTCCCCCCCCCCCATTTTTTAATAGCTTTTGGTTAAGCAGTTATGGCAGAAGCCAAGTGTGAAATGTCTTGTTTTTTATAGCAAGTTTATAGCAGTTTTAGTTCAAAAATGACTGGACATGAGTAGATCAAGTAGATTAAACAAACCCTTCGTTTCTAAATGCATGCTGATCAATTCGTCTGAAACATGTGAGTTTGGCTCTTGTCTAAAATGAAACAAATGTTTATCCTTTGCCATAGTACATTTTGTGGAATAGAGCCATTAATGCAAAAATTGTCATGACATTTTTTTTTTTCAATTAAAAAAATGAGCAACATGATCACAGCAAACTGTCCAAACCTCAGATAAACATCATCCCCAAATAATGATGTCATCACAAACTATTAAACCAGAATCTTCAGTTTATGATATCACCAGGTCACGATGTCCTCCATTTTGTCACATCAGAAGCATATGATGACATCAGAAGCACATGTTACCAGATGTCAACCGTACAAACATGTATCATAAAACGACGATAGCCCAATAGCTCCATAGAGTTTAGGCCTTTTTCCATAGACGACGTCTGGCTCTGCAATACATAAAGTACTCCACTGATTCATTCAGTCAGTCAAGATTTTAGTTTCAAGTTCCTCTTTGTGATGACATCATAAGTTTGTGACATCATCAAGTCTTACTCAATTCAAGCTCAGTCGTTGGCATTCCGTTAGACGAGACACAATCAGTTAGTATCACGTCATTTGAAAGTGACGCCCCAGTTCATCAGCACGTCATCTGCACAGATCATCAAATTGACAAGTCCAGCAGAAACCATTAAGGAAGACATCTCCGTCAACGAAGTCAAAATCATCAGGCCCAGCTATACAATTATTTCTGAAAAAAATGGGATAAGTAACACATTACATTAAAGGCACTGGACACTATTGGTCATTACTCAAAATACTTGTTAGCATAAAAACTTACTTGGTAACGAGCAATGGAGAGCTGTTGATAGTATAAAAAAAGTATTGTAGTTTTTGAGAAAGAAGTAATTTCTCAGTAAAATATTTGAATTGATTTTGAGACCTCACGCGTGAGGTCTCGAAATCGAAATCAAGCATCTGAAAGCACACAACTTCGTGTGACAACAGGACAAGGGTGTTTTTTCTTCCATTATTATCTCGCAACTTCGACGACCAATTGAGTTCAAATTTTCACAGGTTTGTTATTTTGTGCATATGTTGAGATACACCAAGTGAGAAAACTGGTCCTGACAATTACCAAAGGTGTCCAGTGTCTTTAAGTCTGATATTTCTTTTCCATTTTCAGTCCATAAGCTTACATGTAACAGGTTTCAATTATGATTGCTGGAAAAACAAAATCTCTGAAAAGGCATTCAGCATTTACAATAATTTCGCCACCTTGTTCCCATGGACAGCAGTACATATATACACCACACACATAAATCCTTGTCATTTGATTGGTGGACAACACTCATCTCGTGTCATACTCTATTTTGCAACGAGTTTACTGCTGCGATGTGTGATGCTTCAAAATTGAATGGAAAACACTTGGGGCACTTCCCAGTGACGCTTAGCAGTGTCGTTTCCAAAATAATCATTCCCTGCCCGTCAGTGTCCAAATGAGGCAAGGTCGTGCCACAGTGGACAAGGTTGTTGTCTCCATGGAGTCGACCACTCTGTTTAGAAGGTTTTTTTTAAAGAGTTTTTAGAGTGTGGGTGGATGAGTTTCCATGTGTGTTTTTTGTGTCTAATGTAAAAAAAAAACCATCTTTGTTTGATTATATGATATATATCAAATATTTAATGCATTCATGTCGCAGAATTATTATAATCATGAGGTGAAATCTGGCTTTTCCATTTTCACTCGGTTTTGCTTCGTGAAATGGAATAGTCCACTCAACTGCCAGCGTTCTCCCTCAACAGTGGCCCGCTGACTAAATGCTAGTCAAAAAAACCTGAGGACCAGTCAACATTCTCTCTAAGTGGTCCGGCTGGTAATAGCTCAGTGTTGAACAATGGCCCTATTTAATATGAAATCTTGGAATTGTGAAAAAGCTGGGGGGGGGGGGCTAATGAAATGACAAGCTAACTGGTCCTGCTGGCTAATCACTGAAAAAGTTAAGGGCAAACCTCGATATGCAGAATTTTGTTGTTATAATAATAATAATAGTGGATACTTATATAGCGCACGTTCCGTCTTTCGACGCTCGCGGCGCTTTGGGAAAAGGAAAACGAATAAACAAATAAACAGACAAACATACAAAACCAAATTAGAGAACACCTATTGTTCAAATGAATAGGTTTTCAACCGAGTTTTAAAGGTATCCAAGGAAGGTGATTGGCGAATTTCAATAGTATTCATAAAAACCATATCATGTCCCTGATCGAGATTGCAAATCTGGGATAACAAGGCGTCCCCAGATCGTAAACTCATATGGGTACGAGGTAGCACGTCGTATCGATTTTTAAAAAACACATTCTCACCTGGTGTATTATCAGCAGGGTGGCTCTCCGATGGGAACTCAGTCTGCGTCTCCTGACTTGGGGGCCCAGTGCCTGAGGACACCTTGCGCATCTGGGCATTGCGGAGTGCCGAAGCCATCCTCGAGGTTAGGCTGTTCGGCAGGGGGATCGTCTTGCTGATTTTGCGCACCCCGGCGGTGCCTGCATTGCTGTTGTTCTGGTTGGAGTTAAACTCATCCTCTCTAGTCTCATCTCCTTCTGGAGAACTTTTGGGGGGCACCACCGATGAGCTGTCCGTATCAGACTTGGTCTGTGAACTGGAGTTTACTTCAGGGATGCTCTCACTTGCGACTTCTATAGTTTTAGTTTCAGTGTCTGAGGGTTCCACCTTTTTATCGTCATTACCTGCACTCTCTACTGGTACCGCATCAGTTGCTGCTACCTCGGGTGTCATATCTTCAACGGCCTTCGTAGCAACAACAGTTGCTGCTACCTCGGGTGTAACAACTGTCTCGTCTTCGACGGCCTTCGTAGTGACATCAGTTTCACCTGCTTTAGGAAGATCGTCTGTAGAAGGCTCGTGTTCGTGTACAATAACTGGTGCAGTTTGTTCCGACGGTGCTTCATTAATTTTCTCCGGTGAGGTTGCGACATGTTCCTCGACGGATACTGTAGATGGTTCCGGTTCACTATCAGTATTAATGGATACTCTAACAGGGGCTGTGCTTTGTTCTTGGTCACCTACCGTAGTTTCTTGTTCTTCAGTATTGGAATGTTCTTCAGGCTTTGTACCTTGTTCTGTATCCACTACCTCAGCTTCTCTAACTTCGTTACTTGGCTGCTCCTCGGTCACTTCGGTAATTTTCTGAATGTCTTGATCAGAACGCTCCTCAGTCGTTGCTATATTTTCTTTTTCAGCTTCTGTAACTTGCTCATCGTCTGTCTTGACTGGTTCCTTAACAACTGCCTCGACCTCTGTTACTACTGGCTCTACTAAAACTTGTCGTTGTTCTGTATCCCGTTCTGTAAGCTCCTGCTGGTCCTCAGATGCTGGTACATTTATAACAGGTTGAACTTCTACTCCTGCTGATTCCTGGGCGATAGCTGCTGAAGCGGTGGGTTGGGTTTGGTCTAGATTCGCAGTCTCTTGAGTATGTTCACTAGTTGGCACAACGATGACAATTTCTTCGTGATCGGTGGGATCCTTTAATTCTGTGCTCTGGTCTGTACCAGTACCAGAGTCTGATGTGCTTCCCTGCTGATCAAAAGCAGCACATTGTTCATTAACCTGGGTCAAACCTACATCAAGCTCTTCGGGTCCCTTTGAGTCTGAGTTTACAACAGCATGATGTGGTGTGGCCTGCTCCTCTGTGGGACCGGTTGATGCCTGTACTTCCATATCCATCTCGTCTGGGTTGGTTTGATTGCATTTGTCATCTTCTTGGGCATCCTCAGCAAGTCTTTCATTCACGATTTCTTCATCTTGCGAGCTGACCCTCTCAAGCTGCTGTGCAACCTCTGTTACATTGGTATCATGTGCTACTGTGTTGCTCGCATCCTCATCGGTTATGACTTCATTGTTACCATCCTTTCTCTCGTCAATCTCTGGAGCAACCTCCTCTTGTTTCTGAGTCTCGTCTGATTGTTTCTCATCTTGCATCTCGGTCACCTTACCTCCATCTTCCTGCTGCTCATCTGGCATTTGCTTGACTACTTCTGCAGGTGTTTCTGCTCCGTCTTTTCCATCGGACTCTACCCCATTAGACGCCGGTACATCTTCTGGGACACTCCCGTTAACCTCTCCCTCGGTCTCCCCGTTCGCCTCCGCCTCTTCCCTTTCATCATCCTCCTCCTTGAGAGTTTCCTCCGGGGGTTGGTCTGCATCCTTGAACATCTGCTCGAGCTCTTGAGCGGTGATCTCGAAGAGCATGGAGGTCGATCTGGATCGGCGGGATTTCACTGTCATGGCGTTGCTCAGTCTCTCATACAAACTTTCCACGAGCTCTTTCCCCTTGGAGCTGAAGAAGACAAACTCCCCTTCTCCACTCTTAGAGCGTCTGAAACAAAATGAGTAAATGAAAAAAATAACTCAAAGTTGCTCGAACTTCATTGTAGAGCTGTTGAAAGTTGTTTGACGAATTATTGTTTGTATAAACTCTAAGCCAATTAAACCATTCGGTCAGGGGTATTTCACACAGAGACAATTTAGCCAAGCTTTCATGTTTTGGGAAAAAACCGCGTCTGAAGTTAAACTATTTTTGTATTGTTTCAGACACTATTTCTCATTACTTTAAACTTGGCCATTTTTACCAAGCATGAATGTGGAGATGTTACATCTTGCAAATTTGTTCTGTTGTTATTTTTGACCATAGTAATTAACTGTTTTTAAAATACACGTGTCGTGTCGCTAATGTGTAAACGAAAGTATCTATTCGTGAAAACTCAAACTTAACTAGCTCATACAAAGTGTCTCTTTGAGAAAACATGCGTAGAAATGCCAAAGCAACATGTGGCTGCTCGTGAAAACTAAAAACTGTATATTTTGTGAAATTGTCCTTGTGCTAATTAGTGTAATTTATGAAACTATAACATCTCATCACTTGAAACTTGGGGAAAATGTTGATGTCAATGATTACATCCAAAATGTGTAAAAAACAACGATTTGCCCAAATGTATGATTTTTTTGTAAAATTGGCTCTTCGTCAAAACAGTTCACGAAATGAAGCTGAACCCAAGATTCAATTTTAACCTGCAAAGTTTAAAGTAATTTATAGGGAAGGTACACGATCGGTAATCATTCTAAAAATTAATGGCAATCAAAACTGACTTGGTTAGAAGTACAGCAACTTTTGGTAGTGTAAAGCATTTTGAGAAATATTTCAATTCAAAATTATGTGAATATGGAAAAATATGTCAGTATTTATCCCACAAAATTTAGAAACGTTTCTCAGATCGTGTATTCCTATTAGGCATTATTCTTTATGCGTGGTCATATTCGCTGCGGATTTCGGCGATATTTCAAAAACGCGACCAGCTTTTGAAATGAAATTTTCACAGTAGGCCTATATTATATATCTACATTTATATAGGATTAAAGCCATCAAACGCCCCAAAAGACCAAAGGTGTACTTTGCCTTTAAATCACACTTCAAAGTAATTGAAACAGAAAATGAGAATGAAGTGTCTTTACTTGCTCGGCAGGATGTGCACGATCTTCTCAAAATCCAGTTGGTGACACTTTGAGATGAGCATAAACTTCTTGAGGTGCCGTAAGTCCCAGTCCAGGTCGATCTTGCCAGTACACGTGTCATACAGGTTGATGTGAGTCAATGAGATATGAGCGAAGTAATCTCCAGAAAGGTTGGCACGTTCAGAATCCTTGTTGGGAACCACACTCACTCGTACAAAATCTGTGGGATTCAATTACAAGTTAGATACACAAATAGTTATCATTGGAAAAAAGGGCTTACTTTTATAAACTTGTTTTTGTTTTATCTCTCTGTTAAAAGCACTTCCACGGTCCGAGACATTTGGTGAACAACATTCAAAGTTGCATGGCCTCACTTTTGCCAAATATATCATAAATTTGTTTTCATAATTTTTCTCTGAACGATTTTTTTTTTAAACAGATGATGTTTAAAAATGAAACACGTACGAAAAACTTTCCCATTCGCCATTGGCATTGCACAAATCACATGAACAAGTAACATGAACAATGTGTGTACATGGCTGATGAATGAGCCACGAGAGTCGGGGATCCCAACATCAAGTCACTTTCAGTTTTCAATTACCTACCAATTATCATTGGCTGTTTGTTGAAAGCTTGTAACTTTAGAATAGCTTTTTAAAATTTCATTCTGAATTTTCGGGTCAAATCTGCAAAGAAATCGGACCTAGCATCTTTTTAAAAATATTTTTGAATGAACATCTACATTCTTCGGTGTCGCATCAAAAAAGTGACACACTTTCACAGGTTGTTCGAACGATGTGTTTTGTGAATACTAGAGGGTTTGAATGAATTTACCGATCTGTTTCGTGACACACCTTCAAGACTCCATAAAACATTCCCAACTTTTCAGATTTAACTTTGCTAAGAATGTTGAAAACAGCATGGTCCTCCTGGTTGACTGACCTCCTCAATGAAATCGGTCAACTCATTTAAAGGAACATTACAGAATTGGTAAGGAAAAAACTTGTAAAAAGATACTTTTTGATCACAGATTTACATAAAACTTACAATGTCTAATGATGATGATGGTAGAAAACATCCCTTGAAGTATTTCTGTCTGAAATGCCATATTTGATGGGAAATGAATAAACTAATTTTCCGACTTAAAGCCAAGGCTTTGACCCTTTGGGTCAGGGCAAAGAGCAAGGTTTTGACCCTCAAAGTCAGGGCAAAGGCCAGTGCTTTGACCCTCAAAGTCAGGGCAAAGGACAAAACTTTGACCCTTAAAGTCAGGGCAAAGGAAAATGCTTTGACCCTATAGTTCAGGGCAAAGGCTGAGGCTTTGACCCCGAAGGTCAGGGCAAAGGCCAAGGCTTTGACCCTTTGAGTCAGGGCTGGGGCCGAGGATTTGACCTTTAAGGCCGAGGCTTCGACACTAAAGGCAGAGGCTTCGACCCTTAAGGCCAAGGCTTTGACCCTCGAAGTCAGAGCAAAGGACAAAACTTTGACCCTTAAAGTCACGGCAAAGGCCAAGGCTTTGACCCTTTGGGTCAGGGCAAAGGGCAAGACTTTGACCATCAAAGTCAGGTCAAAGGCCAAGACTTTGACCATCAAAGTCAGGGCAAAGGCCAAGACTTTGACCATCAAAGTCAGGGCAAAGGACAAAACTTTGACCCTTAAAGTCACGGCAAAGGAAAAGGCTTTGACCCTTTAGTTCAGGGCAAAGGCTGAGGCTTTGACCTTTTAGGTCAGGGCAAAGGGCAAGGCTTTGGCCCTCAATGTCAGGGCAAAGGCCAAGGCCTAAAATGCTCCTCGGAGTAAATTGGATTTTGTTTAAATAAAAGGTAGAAAGATCCTCTCCTATGGAGGGCGCACCACTTGTCAAACAATATCCAAATAATATCCGAGAACAACAATCTTGGTGTTGAGTTAGTATATAGTCAGACTTTGCGGCTACGACTGCAGCCGTGACTGTTGCTAAGGTTGTTGCTAAAGATGTCCTATACTTCAACATATGATGACACGGCAATCAAGCCGTAGCCATAGCCGGAGCCACCATGGCCTTACTGCATGAACAAAAATTCTGTCAGATTCAGAAACATGGTATTTTTAACATGCCCTTCAACGCACAATCCCACGGAGTGTGCAATTTACTCAACCACGACTCAAAATCCTGTCGTGTTTTTCCATAAAAAAGAAAACAACAATCAAATATTTTGATTCAATTATTGCAAATGAATACACATCGTAAAGGGAAGCTATTTACATTTCTTCACAGACCAATGGTTTGTGTGTGTGTGTGTTTTGATTACTATACTCACTCTCTGGAACTCCAGGTGGGCTCGGCATCTCTTTAAATGGCGGCAAGAGGTTCATGCGGAACATGCTCAGCCACTCCTGGGCGTCCGTCTCGCTCTCCGCCCCCACCCCCAACAACACTTTAGAGTCGGAGGAGATCTCTATGGCGTGCTCCTGGGTCTTGGACCGAGTTCGTCGGACGCTCTTGACGCCCTCGAGGAGGAGGCTGGTCACGGTCTTGTGGTAGGCGCCCTTCTCCACGTACAACTCGAGGAGGAGGGATTTGCCGGATGAGGAGGTGTTCTGCTGTACTGAAACCCACTTGCGTTTCCATGCCTTCAATAATCAAAATGATACAAACAAGGTTCTTATGAAAAAAAAAATGCAAACACCAATTAGTAGCTAGGGCAGAAAGGGGAAATATTTGGGGGAATTGTTCTTTCAATGATACAAGCATGGAATTTGGCACACAGTCTGAGTATGTCATGAAAAAGCACTTGACTGCCATAGCAGATAAATAAAAAAAAAATAATAATAATAACTTAGCAATTAAAAAAATTGTCAAAATGGCTGCCATTGCTAATTATTCTGGTATACTTTTTTTAAAGGACAAATCTGCAATGACCCTATAGCCAAATATCTTTCTCATGACATACTCTGACTGTGTGTGCCAAACTCCATGCTTAATGTATATCACCAAAGGCATGCAATCCCATCACCTACCTGCCGTAGTAAAAGTGAATGAATCGATAATCAATTCCTTCATTTATTCATTACAGGTTTCATTAAAAATCTCACCAAAGCCAAATGGCTGAATTGAGTGATTAACAAAGGAACACAAAAAATTACATAGCAATTACATTACATAACTTGAACAAAACTGTAGACTGTGGGGCCGTAGGGGACTGTAGGGTTATAAAACCTCGAAAGCAGATCCTCACTAAAGTTACCAGGAAGTTTGCCACTATTTTAAAATAAAACAGTTTGTAATGAACAAGTCATACTCGAGAAAACTGCCCCTGAAAACCTACAACAAAAACACGCTTACTTCGGTTGTTACAACCAAATTAAGGACAATGTGTTCACAATGCTGAAAATTGTGCATGATTTTTCACTAGTTTCTCTTCTCCCGACTCACACAACGAATTAAGCCCAAATTTTCACAGGTGTGCTATTTCATTCATTGAACATTTGCACATTGCGCAGGGCACTTGCACGCGCGTCTCCTGTCCGCCATTTTGAGTGTCAAAATGTGCACAAAAAGGATGGTACCGGTACACATGTTTACAAGTGTACCATCCTTTTGTGCACGTTTTGACACCCCAAAATGGTGGACAGGAGACGCGCGTGTACGTTGTGCAATGGGTCTATATGGTTGATCACACAAAACACGAACACTGTTTGTGACTATTTTGCTGAACCAATCCTGTATATTATACCTGGATGTAATACTGGCAGAGTAATGTGAAAGAAAAAGTTTAACTCATGGCTGGTTGTACACTAAAAACAATGATTCATCTATCTGGAAAAAAAGTAGAATCTATCTCATAAAAACTATATAAATCAAAAAAATAGCCAATTGAGATTTTCTGGAAGTTAAGCCCTCTACGTGATTAAACTTTGGGACAGGAAAATCAACGAGACAAGGTTTAGTGCTGCTCTCTGCTTGAAGCCGGCATTGGGAAACGAGAAAGTTCATCACCCGTCGAAAAAAGGCCAACATTTTACCAAATTAATGCGCTATGCCAATTGAAACACAAAGTACTCACCAATGTACCCACCAATGGTTCCAACAATTATATCTGCACATAATGTTCAGCAAATGTATTTAAGAAGATTGCACAGGAACAATTAGCCAACATCAATTAAAAAGGGGACGTTGGTAAAACGCGGAACGATTGCGGAACGACGGAACGACGGAACGAATAATATACAATGTAACAAATTGTATTGCACATACGTAGTTACCATGCCACACAAACGACTGACGAATTTGCTGAACAGACTCCATCGATTCCAGAGTATAATTATAACACTATTTGAAAATGATCCTTGTACTTACCTGTGCATTTAATTGCTTGAAGAATATAAGGCCCTTAAAATATATTTTATGTGTTTGGTTAATTATTTGTTTATTTAGCTCAATGGTCCGTCCAACGGAAGGCTCCAGCATGACACTTGACTTACTGACCTCTCTGCAGAAAGAGTGCTGTACAGATCTAGACTGTGTAAAAAACCATGTGATATACATGTACATGTACATGTATGTATTTACTGTGTACTCTGTAACTGATGTACATGTACAAACTAAATAGCATGTCACGTGATGTGAGGGGAAATCAATGGATGCATAATGCTTTGCGCAATGAAAAAAAGGGGGTACACGGACAGGCAAAATAAACTATCAAGGACGGGTTGCTCCACCAATTCCAATATACCAAATTGTTCCTTAAGGTCTCCTCTTTCTTACTAGCTGTCCAAAATAGTGGAGCAACCCGTCACTGGGGTCGAAAAAACTGCGGAACGATTGCTTTAGCGTCTTTATCCACATTAATCTATTTATTATGTGCAATTTAGTGCGCGAAATGAAACAAAATAAAGGGGGTAAATGGATAAACAAAAAAATATATATCAAGGACGGGTTGCTCCACCAATTCCAATATACCAAATTGTTCGTTAAGGTCTACTCTTTCTTACTAGCTGTTCAAAATAGTGGAGCAACCCGTCAATGGGCTCGAAAAAACCGCGGAACGATTGATAAGAATCTTTATCCAACAAAGTAAACATAAAGAATTGCGCGAAATGAAACAAACTTAAGGGGGTACATGAACAAGCAAAAAAATATATCAAGGACGGGTTGCTCCACCAATTCCAATATACCAAATTGTTCCTTAAGGTCTCCTCTTTCTTACTAGCTGTCCAAAATAGTGGAGCAACCCGTCAATGGGCTCGAAAAAACCGCGGAACGATTGCTTTAGCGTCTTTATCAAACTTTAATCTACTTTTTATATTATGTGCAATTTAGTGCGCGAAATGAAACCAAAAAAAAGGGGGTACATGGACAAGCAAAAAAAACTATCAAAGACGGGTTGCTCCACAAATTCCAATATATCAAATTGTTCCTTAAGGTCTCCTCTTTCTTACTAGCTGTCCAAAATAGTGGAGCAACCCGTCAATGGGCTCGAAAAAACCGCGGAACGATTGCTTAGCGTCTTTATCAAACTTTAATCTACTTATTATATTATGTGCAATTTAGTGCGCGAAATGAAACCAAAAAAAGGGGGTACATGGACAAGCGAAAAAAAACTACAAAGGACGGGTTGCTCCACCAGTTCCAATATACCAAATTGTTCCTTAAGGTCTACTCTTTCTTACTAGCTATTCAAAATAGTGGAGCAACCCGTCAATGGGCTCGAAAAAACCGCGGAACGATTGATAAGAGTCTTTATCCAACAAAGTAAACATAAAGAATTGCGCGAAATGAAACAAACTTAAGGGGGTACATGAACAAGCAAAAAAATATATCAAGGACGGGTTGCTCCACCAATTCCAATATACCAAATTGTTCCTTAAGGTCTCCTCTTTCTTACTAGCTATTCAAAATAGTGGAGCAACCCGTCACTAGGGTCGAAAAAACCGCGGAACGATTGCTTAGCGTCTTTATCCAACATTAATCTACTTATTATTATGTGCAATTTAGTGCGCAAAATAAAACAAAATAAAGGGGGTACATGAACAAGCAAAATAAACTATCAAGGACGGGTTGCTCCACCAATTCCAATATACCAAATTGTTCCTTAAGGTCTCCTCTTTCTTACTAGCTGTCCAAAATAGTGGAGCAACCCGTCAATGGGCTCGAAAAAACCGCGGAACGATTGATAAGAGTCTTTATCCAACAAAGTAAACATAAAGAATTGCGCGAAATGAAACAAACTTAAGGGGGTACATGAACAAGCAAAAAAATATATCAAGGACGGGTTGCTCCACCAATTCCAATATACCAAATTGTTCCTTAAGGTCTACTCTTTCTTACTAGCTGTCCAAAATAGTGGAGCAACCCGTCAATGGGGTCGAAAAAACCTGCGGAACGGTTGATGACCATCTTTATTCAACATTTATCATGTTTTTGATCCCTTTTCTTTGGAAGTTTATAATGATAGAAGAAAAAAAAACTATTCCGTCCCGGGCGAATTTTCAGACTATATACCCGGTTTAGTTTTACCGTGAAGGAACGACAAATACAGTTTCCTTCCTCCATGGTTTTACCATATCCTTTATACACTTCTGCACTTTGCTTTGCTTTCAAAAACATTATTATTTAATATCACAAGGTAATAAAGAATACCTAGAAAGGGAATGGTGTTTTTCTTTTTGAAATAACGAGTTGATATTTATTTCACAGGTTACCGAGTGAGCTGTGACAAATTGACTGTTCAACAAGGCGATACAGTACGGAAGGAAAACGAACAAGGAAGTTATAATATGCCCGAGTGTTCCTATACCCGGCAGGAGATTCGATATGTTGTGTTCCCGGAGATTTTTCAACCACCTCCTAATACCCCCCCCCACCCCACCCCAGCCCAGCCCACCCCACCCCACACTTAAAGCTCTGAAGAGTCTTCAATCATCTAAAGCTGGACATCCTTCGGACTTAATACCAGTTAGACTTGTTAGAAGAATTCGCTGTTGAATTTACCCCATTGACACATTATCTTTAATACTTGTCTCAGTGAGGGCAATTTTCCTGATGTTTGGAAGTTTGCATCTATTATACCAGTTCCCAAAGACAAAAATGTGTCCTTATTTAACCAACTTAGACCTATTTCGTTTACTCCATATATCTGCTCGTATTTTTTAAACGTTTACAACCGTAATTGCAGAATCATCTAAGCGATTTCTCTGAATGGTGCTTAATTAATTATGTTCTCCCTTATTAATGTCAAATGTCACATAGTGAAAATTCTATTTTCAATGCGAGAAATAGCGAATCACGGTTTTACTCTTTTTTTTGCATGTTGTTTTGAATCCGATTACTCAATCAATTTTTGGGAGTCACCATCCAGAACGATCTCAAAGGGAACAGCCTCGATAGAAATATTGTCTCAAGGGTATCACCTAGATAAACACTCTTTGTCCTTTGAAAAATTGTGCCCCCTTGTCTGACTGTCATAGTTACCATCTGCACATCGAATATTAGACCTATTCTTGAAATTGAATATGCTTGTCAGGTTTGACACAGCTCCTTAAGCAAACAATAGTGCTATAATTGAACGTGTTCAAAAACGAGCCTGCAAAATTATTATTGGCTATCAGAACTATCACAGCTACTTTAAAACTCTAGAACATTGGGGTATTCCCTAACTAGAGGCTTGAAGAAATTACCTTCTTCTCAAGTTATCAATAAATTATTGAATTCTAGTAAATTTAAACATTTTGCTTCCCCCTCTGAAATCAAGTTGTGCGGTTAGGGAGCTGAGGGATAGCACCTCCTCTGGTTTATCAATACTCCGTTGTAGAACACGAACAACTCCACCATACCTGCTCTAGCAAGAATTCTGTAACTTTTAATTAATTTATTTTAACAATAACATGGGTCCCTCTTCACTCCTTGTTAACACGTCTGGCTTTTTGTGAAATTGTTTAGCCTAGTTTTGCTATTTTTCAAACTAATATTGATGTTTTACTTGTAAACAAGGTTATTTCAGCCAGTAGCTGCCAACCATGTATTTGTTTTGAATAATAAACCAGAATAGTAATATATAACAAATAAAGGAGAAATTGCTCGTTATAAAACTGTGTGAATTGCCCTTAGCCAACCCTACGCAATATTCGGATTTGCTCTTTATATTATAGTGTGGCACACTTACTTTTTAAATAATTTTAACACATCAGAAATAATGAAGCTATCCCTGCCAGCACCCTTCCTCTGAGGGTCTAAGTGATCCTAGAAAACTTTGGCATGGAGTTGTTTGGTCTACACTTTGCTATAGCTCCATGCTGTTAGCAATTAAATCACTGGGATCTACTTGTTAACCGACTTGCTGTTCCAACTATGTTTGCAATTATTTAAGGGCCGCCAAACGATGTATTTGGTAGGGAGGACACAGTGTGGGATTGTAAAAAGGCAGTGTGTGTTGGTCATCGAAGTTTCGATCCAAATTGAGAAGATAATCGTCAATATCACTGAAATCGTTAAAGTTTTCCCTTTCCATAAAATCAAACTCCTTTTCAGTATAGTGCTACGTTGATACACACAAAACAATGCGAACACAACTGAGAGTCAGCTGTCTGGCGCTTCGAAATGAGTTCCGTCTCCCCGGTTCCTTTCTATTAACATTTATAAGTATAACATTACGTCACAGACGCCACGAAGTAGCACACAGTGTACAAAACGCTTCATGGTCTTTACTTTTTTAATGACGGTAATTAGGCTTTGTAGCTTTGCACCGAACCTGCCATTTTTTGACGCCACAAAATAGCACTGAGATTCAATTTACTATTGAAACACACGGCGCACACAAACCTCAAAAGTGAAAAAAACCGTTTTCACGAAGTAGCACTGCAATTCTGTGTGTAGCGCGCGCGTGACCTAGATTATCCAGGTCACAAACACGCGCATCGATGCTTCGTGAAAACGGAAAATTTCAATTTTCGTTAATTTTCTTACATTATTGTCTATTAATTTAGGACGAAAAGCATTAAAAAGCACCGTATATGTGAAGTTCAATGCATCAAGTCTCCACTGTAAGACAGCTAGTTCAAATTACCCTGAAATTGTATAGAAAAGCTTAATTTTAAAAAGCGTTCAACTTTAATCGCCGTTTTCTCCGACTTTATTACGGAACCAATATTGTATAGAATGAAACAAAATAATATACATAGAGTGAAACAAATATGTATATAAAGAAACTAATTTATATAGAACGAAACTAGTTTATGTAGGACGAAACTAATTTATGTAGAACGAAACTAATTTATTCAGATCGAAACAGGTTATTCACAACGGTAGAAAAAGGAGGGAAAATTATAGCCAATCAAAGTTACAGTGGGTTGGCTAAGAACCAATCAGAGTTATATTATGTGGTGGGGATAAAAGGGTTAAATTTTTCTTTGTTCAACCCGAAATCATTTTAAAAATATACCAAGTCAGTTTCCCTTGTGGTTTATTATTTGATATATATATATATATATATATAATATATATATATATATATATATATATAATTATATATATATATATATATTAATATATATATATATATATATTATATATATATATATATATATATATATTATATATATATATATATTTATATATATATTATATATATATAATATATATTATTTAAAATTTGTAGGGTAGATGGCCTTAGCTTTCGATCCAAACCGGACCTTCGTCAGAGGCAAAAAAAAAAAAACCGCTGAGTTGCAGACAGGAATTTTTTTTATATACATATGTATATATATACATATATACATATTTGTTAAGTTCTGATTATATTGGTTACATTATATTGGTTACATTATATTATATTGGTTTCGAAATGAGTAATAAACGGTGCCCCATATAAGTTTGGCCACTAACATTGGCAGCTTTTTGATGAGACCTTTAAGTATTAGTGTTCGTTCAAGATGCTCTTGAAACGGTGAGAATAGAGTTGACTCTGTAATTGCTGCCGGTGTTAAGACAATGTTTGGCAAGGTAGATATAGATCCAAAGGTTTTTGTGTCTAAATACTTCACTTGTTTCGGTAAGGATTCAAGCACTGCTTTATGCACAAATAGATACAGGAATGCAGCCTCACTATGGGGCCAACTGATAGTATCTCTTGGACTCAAGAACGATCTCAAAAATCGCAGGCGTGCGTACTTTTCAATGAAGAAGAACTATTTTGGCGTTAAAGACACATTGGATACGGTGACTGGCAGGTTAGTGTTTTCTTTTTACAAAGAGGTTATTCGATCAAAAGTTGTACTTTGTAATGTTTTAGGTCTTCGATTTTCTATATAACTTATAGTTCAGGTTTGATACCAAGTCAAAGAGGCAACGGAGGCTATTGCCTTAATGTCCCTCAAATTTCCATGGTAGCAGTAATTTCCCTCAGACAGAAGCCATTCAATAAAGAAATTATGTTTTCCTTTTTGATATTAAAGACACTGGACACCTTTGGTAATTGTCAAAGACCAGTCTTCTCACTTGGTGATCTCAACATAATAAGTAATTACCAATAGTGTCCAGTGCCTTTAAGAACGGCGTTTCAGGGCCTATTTTTTGTTTGGGGGGGGGGGGGGCGCAGCGGCGTAGCCGGGATAGTATTATGTAGGGGGGGGGGCAGGGGGGCATTGCTTCCAAGTGGGGTGGTAGGAGAATGGCCGCGTTTCCAATAACAAGATTGAGAAAAATATTTTCGTTAAAAGTTATGGATAGATGGGTCCTTAGAATCTGCATTTAATGTATAGAAATAATCACAAGATATGTGGATGGGTTATACCATTATTTTCAAATAGGGGTGTTTTTCGACCTTTTAAAAATATGAAATTGTACCCTTTTTTGACAGCTCATAACACATATGGTAGTGCTCCGATTTTAACATCCACGACAAATTGTTGAGATGAGAGGTTGGTCTCTTGGAAAATATCAAAAAAGGGCTGGGAAAAAAACTTGTTTCCTTGCAATGTTGGCAGACGTTTTCCCTTTTTTTATAAATTCAATGCAAGGCTAACCCAAGTTTTATGGCATGGAAATGAAATTTAAAATTCGCAAGTAATATTTATTGTAAAGAATATCAATTTCTATCAAATTAGATCACATGTAAT
The DNA here is from genome assembly GCA_032158295.1 of Pycnopodia helianthoides. Lineage (NCBI taxonomy): Eukaryota > Metazoa > Echinodermata > Asteroidea > Forcipulatida > Asteriidae > Pycnopodia > Pycnopodia helianthoides. Next base: position 19,903,681 of record CM063246.1, on the reverse strand, counting down.
GGTCAGATTTTAAATAAACCACTTGAGTATTGTCATAACTGGGGTTTAACACTATTGGGTGTGTGTGTGGGGGTGGGGTGGGGGCGGACAATAATGAGCCTCCAATACTTTCCCTGTCAATTTTAAATCGTGCATCTCGTTACCATGGAACTTGCTGAATTAATTGAGTTCCCAAGGCTGTAGCTGTCAGAGTAGCAGTTTTGGCAAAGTTATGTTGTTACTATGGTAACCATTTCAGTTGATCTTGGAAACCACATTTTCAGGTGTGTTTTTTAATATTAATATTGGTTTTATTTAAACAAGACTAGAGAAAGATATGTTCTTTTTTTATATATTTATACATACATATTGTAGTAAGAAACTTTTTGTTGTGGTATCCCTTCGTGGGGATCCCTTTGAGTTGCTTGTTCTTTGTTTTTATTCGTTTTTACATATACCTGTTCTTTCAGAACATCTTCCAACAATTGACTTCCCTTAATCCTTCGCTCCTCTTTTTTGCTATAAATGGATATGTTTGTGTTTGTTCTTGTTAATGCCTCGGACGTTTGGGTTGAAAGCTAATACCATCTCCCCTACAAGTTTTATATGTACATAAACGTACAATATTTTATATACAATTTTTTGTCAGGGGGGGGGGTTTAAAAAGTTTGCTTGAAAGATCTGAAAATATTTTATTTCTGGCAAAAAGCTAAAAATTGCTTAAAGTACATGTACAAACATTGATAATTTTCAAAGACTAGTATCCGCACTTTATGTGACCCAACATAGACATAAAACAACAAACCTGTGAACTGTTATGCTCAATCGGTCTTTGGAGTCATGAGAAAACAGTGAAAACACCCGTTATATGTTTTCACTGTTTTCAAACATCGGATTTTATCACCAGTGGTTAAGACTATAAGTTTTACTAATATCCTAAAAACTATAGCATTTCAAGCAAAACTGTTTCAAGGGAAGTTTACCACCATGACCATCTTTATACCATTAAAGTTACGTGCAAATCTGTGCACATTTATTATTTCAATCTTACCAATGTTGTACACAACCCTTAACATTGGCAAACCTTTCTAATTTTGGGCAAAAGTTTATTGTTGGTTTATTGTTGGCTTTAATTATCACATTCTATACAAATGTTTTGTATACTTCTAGTAAAGATAGAACACTGTACAGTGTACCCCTGTTCATAAAGTATGGTGAAGATAACCCCAAATTACCGAAATGTAAATTAAATTCGAAAATGTCCAAGACCGGAATTAAATCCAGCTCTTGGCGTCAAAACGAACTGTAAAAACTAACACGCTCCTCCAACGAGTTGAAAACAATGAAGTCGTATGCTTCCACCATTCTTGAGTATTTCATTTGTGTCCTAAAGTATGGTGTATTAATTTTTTGTCCAGCCGAAGCATTGCCCATTTCACCCCTCGCCCATCTTCCCCCGGTGTACCCTATACATGAATTAGGTTCTCATAAACAGTGTTTACACAGTTTTTATACTAAAAAGTTTAAGTATTACTGAAATGACAGTTGCTTGTATTCGTTTCTCATTGTTTTGACAGACAAAACGATGGGAGTGATTCTGAAGACAAAGAAACCGATGAAAAAGATGAGGGAAAAGATATTGAGTCCTCAGAAATGAGTAAGGAGGAAATGTCGAATCGGACCACTCCTCTACAGAACGTCAACCGTCCACTGACCATAAGTCACGCTCTTCACTTGCTGAAATACAGCCAAGATAACAAGTTGTCTTCTGCTCCCCCATTCAACCCCAAACCGGGTGAAATGTATCTGTTTGAGGCCAATGAAAATCTGAAAGACAAAGACGACTGGAAATGCGACCAGATCAAATGGCTCTGCAGAGGAGTTCACTCACTACCAAGAAGCAGACCACGAGTAAGAAAAACCTACAATGTCACAACAAATGGAAAGTTCACAAAGTGTGTTTATCGCCTGGTAAAACAAACGCAGCCTCACCGCATACTCGTGCACTACCTAGGGGATAAAACTGGTTTGATAAATAGTCCGCATGGTAATAGAACAAAGAAACGAAGTAGACCACATTTGAGAACATGTCCATCCACCCTAAGAACAATTGAAGAACAATCGAAATGCAACAAGCCACATACAATCTACAGAAAGTTAATTGCAGAACCATGCCAGAACACACAAATTCCTGTCACTCACCCAAGAACACAGAGCAATGCAGGAACACAATAAAGAACTTCAAGGCTAAAAATAAAATTCATAATGATGAGTTGTACGCCGTTTATGAAATAACATCTGCTCTTGAGTCATTTACTTGGGGTTTTTCGCTAGCCCCCAAAGTTCGTATCGTCTTCGGACTCAAGCAACTTGGGGATGAGTTGTGCGGTCTGATTGAAGAAGTGAAAGACGGTTCCTTGTATCTGAGTTATGATACCACTTTCAACATTGGTGACTTCTACGTGTCCGTACTGCTCTTCAATCACACAGCTTTTAAGAACCCTTGTCCAATAATACCACTCGGATTCCTAGTCCACCAATCAAAAGCCGAGTCAGAGCATGAGGAATTCTTCCGTCTCTTTCGTCACCAGTACCCATCTTTAGCGACTAAGTGTCTTGCCATTGTCACCGACAGGGAGAAGGCAATTGAGAAGGCAATTAACACCCAACTACCGAACTGGACTCACCTTCATTGCTGGAACCACATTATGTCGGATGTGAAATTCTGGGTTGGAAAACATAATGGAACACATGAAGACAGAAGAGTATACATCAACAACATTCTCCACATTCTCGACAGCTCATCACCGAATGAAGCTCTGTGCAGGTTACAAAAATTCGAGCTGAAATGGAGCGAACCATTCATGCACTACTTCCAGGACAGTTTGCATGACTCTGTCTTCTACAAAGCGGGGAGATGGATTCTAGAGAGCCATGGTGTTTATTGTTCAACATCAGGAATCACCACGAACACATCCGAAAGTTTTAATGCTGTACTGAAGAGGCTACTCTCGCATGGCGAGGTTCGTCTGGATGAACTAATACTAGCTTCGTACTTCCTTCAAAACTACTACTACCGAGAAGTAATTCGAGGGCGGTGCCTCCTTGGCAACTACCACTTAATTGAAGACATTGAACCCCTTGACATTGATGACGTTAACTTTCCTAGCGATGTGATTGAACCGGACCAGCTTGTAAAAGTAATCAAAGACGGAATATACCCTCAGGCAAGCAAACAGAATCAAGATGATTGTGATGACAGACAGTCCAGATCTCAGGAGGGCATTGCAAGATGGCTTATTGCGGAGGGTAGAGTTAGCCTAAATACCACAATGAAATGTTTCAATGTCAAGGGGTTGAACGGCCATCTGCACGCTGTGCAGCTATTTCCACATGAAGAGTGTTCTTGCCCAGCACGTCGTACCTGCATTCACGTACGTGCTTGCAAACTGGCAATAGGAAGCCTTAATAAGAGAAAACGAAAGCTCAGCCTGATTGAACTGAAACGAAACAAAAGAGGAAGGACAAGAGCTGGCCGTAAAAAGCCCAGAACAAAAGACGATTTGGATGTTGAACCTGCACCCGATTCAATCCTAACCAAGTCATTTTTAGCAGAGGATCGACTATATTATGAGAGTGACACCCTGATGACAGACGATGAGGGTATTTCCTGTGACGGCTTTCAACCACTTCTGACATCAACACCAACAAAGAAAAAAACAAAGCCTCCCCCTCCAGAAAAAGTAGTCAACAGTGACACCCGTTCTTGCCAAGAATCACCAAGTGTGCACGTAACAATCAGTGGGAAGAACACATCAGAGGTGACCCCACAAGCTGAGGATGATGGTTGCCCACTATGGCGTGGAAAGCTGTTTCCGATCATTCCCAAGAAGCCTAAAAACAAAAAACAAAAAGCCATTGTATCATTTAGGGGAAGGGAGTGGCTGGATGACTTGGCAATCGACGAATTTCTGGGACTCTGTTCACATCATCCCAACATTGTCGGGAACTGGGCAACTGTATCAGCATTCCCCGTTCACTTCGCAGAGTGGTTGAGAAACGGCATGAAGACAAATAGTTTTCTCCGATGGGCTGAGCAGCATAATGCCATGACAAGTGACATCTGGATTATACCTACAAACGTCAGTTCTTCACACTGGGTGCTTATCCTTGTAGTGCATCGGATAAAACTTCTCCTCTACCTGGATTCATTGCATGGGTATGACGAGGCTATCATCTCCTTGGTTTTTCAATTTCTCTCATCTCGATCAATGGTGGCATTTAAGAGACCAGTCATAATTAGCGAATGGACTGTTCGAGCACCCACTGATATTCCTCGCCAAAGGAATGGATGGGACTGTGGAGTACATGTGTTGTTGTGGTCTTATATTGTGTGCAGTGGTCAACCACTGCCGTACCCAAAAGAGTTAGACATGAGCGAAATTCGCAACTGGATGGCAAACCTGATCGTGACAGAACAAAACTCAAAGCAAAAAGAACATCTGGGATCTACTTCCATTCAAAGACTTCAAGAAGTGAAAAGTCATGCCCAAGCCCTCAGAGTAAAAAGGATTACAATTTCCAGGGATGTACCAGCAAGCTTTGCGTCAACACTTGAGTTTCTTTCGAATGTCACCAGAAGTCTGTTCAGCACCAACTTTTCAGTGGCCACCTTGGGAAACAATGTACATATCCTCAGAGTAACAACAGACAGATGGTGTTTTGCGAAGGCGATTGCCAAGATTGGTTCCATGTTGAATGTGTAAATGAAGGAGGAAAGTTTCCAAAGCACTTCTTATGTGAGCACTGCCGCTCTAAATAATCCAACACAGCAACACAGTTTGGCAAGCAGTTTCAATAATTATATTTATATAACACCCAAGCAGATCCTTGCCGTTTGATTGGAGGATTGTCCGAAACGTGATAGCAAATAAACGTACTATTGCACGCTACGTCATTCACCGTGCATTTTTCGTTCCATTCACCGTGCATTTTTCGTTCCATCCGATTTGTTCTATTGCACGGTGCGTACCACATCATTACATGCGCGTGTCTGCACTTGGTCACTGTTGAATCCAAACAAACCGAACCAAAAGAAATGGGTGCAATGTCACCATTAAATGTTGTACACTTTGTTGTTTTGAAAGTTGTATCCTCCAATCAAAATGACAAAGATCTACTTGGATGTTATATAAAACAAATAATGAATGTTTTTCATTCGTGCAATAGTGAGAATATTTTCATTCGTTGAAAGATGGAATGTTCCATTCAACTCGACTCTGCCTCGTTGAAAAAACATTCCATCTTTCAACGAATGAAAATATTCGCACCATTGCACTCATAAACATTCATCATTTGTATAATAGTTGTCATGCACATTAGTGGTGCTGCATGAAAAAACTTTATGATTTTTTGAAAATGACATCCTTTATTGCAGACTTGACTGGATTCTTTAATCACACGTATTAGCGATATTTGTTGTCGAAAGTTCTACACTTAAATCTGACTCAGTCCAAAATATTTAACCCTAGCTGTGTCCAGGAGTTGTACATCAATCCATTTATTCGTACAGCTCGAGTTTGTTGGATATAGGCCTTCCTGTACTCAGTAAAAGGAACAATTTTGTCACAAAATAGAAATGGTTTTTAGCAATGTTTTCTTTCATCTTTTTTAAACATTAAATCTAAAAAAGATATTCAGTATTCATTACGGATCAGTTTATACCTGGAAAGAAGGAAACACAGGAGAGGCTGCGGAGGATATAGCCGATATTAACTGACAAAAGTTTGCAATTACATTTACAGTTGATGTTTCGTCCTACAGCAAAAGACGAATTCTATTTTAAAAGTTCAAACTGTTGTTATTTCTCCCGCAAGGTTTATTTATCGGTCGTCGTTGCCCAAGATCCAAACTATGGAAAGGATGCTTTTGGTCTAAATTTAACATAAGAATCATAAATACACAATGGGTCAGTAATATACCTAGTGGTTGATCTGTGAAATTTCGACATCATATACGGAACTCCCTCATTTTTAAATGCTGGTGAGATAGAACTATCCTTGAGTAACCCACCCTATGTTTTTGGTTTGTTTTCGTTTTATTTTTGTTTTATGTCTATTTGCTTGTCCGTGTACCCCCCATATTTTTTTTTATTTCGCGCAATGCATTATGCTTAATGTGTTGGACAAAGACGCTTAGCAACCGTTCGTTCCGCGGGTTTTTCGATCACATTGATGGATTGCTCCAGTATTTGTGATAACTAGTCAGAAAGAGGAGTCATTAAGGAACAATTTGGTATATTGGAAATGGTGGAGCAACCCGTCCTTGATAGTTTTTTTGGCTTGTCGGTGAACCCCCTATATTTTGTTTTATTTCGCGAGTAGAAAAATGTTGAATAAAGATGGTCATCAACCGTTCCGCAGGTTTTTTCTACTCCATTGACGGGTTGCTCCAGTATTTGTGATAGCTAGTCAGAAAGAGGAGTCCTTAAGGAACAATTTGGTATATTGGAAATGGTGGAGCAACCCGTCCTTGGTAGTTTTTTTGGCTTGTCGGTGAACCCCTATATTTTGTTTTATTTCGCGAGTAGAAAAATGTTGAATAAAGATGGTCATCAACCGTTCCGCAGGTTTTTTCTACTCCATTGACGGGTTGCTCCAGTATTTGTGATAGCTAGTCAGAAAGAGGAGTCCTTAAGGAACAATTTGGTATATTGGAAATGGTGGAGCAACCCGTCCTTGGTAGTTTTTTGGCTTGTCGGTGAACCCCTATATTTTGATTCATTTCTCGCAATGTATTATAATTATTATTATAAATGATGAATAAAGATGGTCATCAACCGTTCCGCAGGTTTTTTCTACTCCATTGACGGGTTGCTCCAGTATTTGTGATAGCTAGTCAGAAAGAGGAGTCCTCAAGGAACAATTTGGTATATTGGAAATGGTGGAGCAACCCGTCCTTGGTAGTTTTTTTGGCTTGTCGGTGAACCCCTATATTTTGATTCATTTCTCGCAATGTATTATAGTTATTATTATAAATGATGAATAAAGATGGTGATCAACCGTTCCGCAGGTTTTTTCGACTCCATTGACGGGTTGCTCCAGTATTTGTGATAGCTAGTCAGAAAGAGGAGTCCTTAAGGAACAATTTGGTATATTGGAAATGGTGGAGCAACCCGTCCTTGGTAGTTTTTTGGGCTTGTCGGTGAACCCCTATATTTTGATTCATTTCTCGCAATGTATTATAATTATTATTATAAATGATGAATAAAGATGGTGATCAACCGTTCCGCAGGTTTTTTCGACTCCATTGACGGGTTGCTCCAGTATTTGTGATAGCTAGTCAGAAAGAGGAGTCCTTAAGGAACAATTTGGTATATTGGAAATGGTGGAGCAACCCGTCCTTGGTAGTTTTTTGGGCTTGTCGGTGAACCCCTATATTTTGATTCATTTCTCGCAATGTATTATAGTTATTATTATAAATGATGAATAAAGATGGTGATCAACCGTTCCGCAGGTTTTTTCGACTCCATTGACGGGTTGCTCCAGTATTTGTGATAGCTAGTCAGAAAGAGGAGTCCTTAAGGAACAATTTGGTATATTGGAAATGGTGGAGCAACCCGTCCTTGGTAGTTTTTTGGGCTTGTCGGTGAACCCCTATATTTTGATTCATTTCGCGAGTAGATAAATGTTGAATAAAAAAAATTCAGCAACCGTTCCGCGGTTTTTTCGACCTCATTGACGGGTTGCTCCACTATTTTGGATAGTTCGTAACAAAGAGGAGTCATTAAGGAACAATTTGGTATATTGGAAATGGTGTAGCAACCCGTCCTTGGTAGTCTTTTTGGCTTGTTCGTGTACCCTCTTTTTTGTTTCATTTCGCGCAATGCATTTAATGCTTATTAAATGTTGAATAAGCATTCAGCAACCGTTCCACGGTTTTTCGACCCCATTGACGGGTTGCTCCACGTTTAGGGATAGCTAGTAAGAAAGAATAGTGCTTAAGGAACAACTTGGTATATTCATGGTATAATGGAAATGGTGGAGCAACCCGTGCTTAGAAAATTGTTTTCCTTGTCCTTGTACCCCGTAAATTATTTTCATCGTGCAATATTGTTTTCCATTCACATCACGTGTCATGATATTCAGTTTGTACATGTACATCCGTTATACAGAGTACCTTTTACATACATGATCCACCTTACATACGGCAGACGTACTGCAACTTCAGCACTCGTTCAGTGCAGAGGTCAGTGAGCCAAGTGTCACGCTAGAGCATTCCGTTGGACGTCGTCCATTTTAAACAATTAATTAAAATAACACATGAATTATATTTGAAGGTCATTTTTCAAGCAATCAAATGCACTGCACTGGTAAGTACAAAGGATCATTTTGAAATACTATAATTACTCTGGAATGAGTGGAGTCTGTGCAGCAAATTCGTCAGTCGTTTGTGTGGCATGGTAATGAAAAACTATGAATGAAAAACTACGTACGTGCAATATGATTTGTTACATCGTATATTTTTCGTTCCGTCGTTCCGTCGTTCCGCAATCGTTCCGCGTTTTACCAACGTCCTTAAAAAGGTGTTCTAGATGTTAGCATTGTAAACTTTTTGTGGTTGGCTAGCTACGTGCAAATCGGAAAATTAGATCAGGCAAGAACAATGAGGGCGCCCTTGGGTTTCATACAGGTGTGTTTTATAAAAAAAAATAAACCGGGGGAAACATTCCCCTACGATTATGACAGTTGACAAACCCAAATAAAGTCCCGAATAACATATTGTTCATACTAATGGGGATGGTGAAGGTTAAGATGATTATGAGGGACAAACAGGCAAATGACTGGGCTTTTGAGCCGCTCAAAAGCATTTAGTTTAAAGCATTAATAGAATAAAATAAACAATTAAAAATTAAAAATAAATATACCTATGTATAAAATAAGGTATTGTATTAATTTCCCCATGGTATTCGGGCCATAAACAAATAGAACATCCGGAAACCGAACGGGGTTCATATTAATCGAAGTCTGTTCGGTATAGTTTTTATATTAATTTAGCAATGGTTTCTGACCAAAAGGTGTGAATATGAATGTTGTCCACAATAACACACCAACCAGAGAGTTAATTGGCTCTCTCTTACACGCAAAAATAGTAAATGAGATCCTGCCCACCGGGAGTGAGTTTTATACCCGGAAGTTTTTGTTTGTGCATCAAACCAGAACCCATCAAGACTACTGACGTCACCATTTCCATCCGAAAACAGCTAAAGTTTCAATAAATTATCAATCCAATGTACTCTCGGTCAATATGTACCGGCAATGTTGTTTCACCATAATTTTCAAGGAAGACAATGGGAGAAACAAAACCCTCATGCGTTGTTCAAATAATTGAACACTTAAAAAAAAGAAAGAACCTTGTTCCACAATTTCTAACCAACTGAAAGTCCAAGGCTGTCGGTTTTGTTAAATTCTCGAGTGCAGCTGCCTGGAACCCGTGGTTGAAATGGCGGATGGACCCAAACAATGTGCTGCCACTCCTTGTCCCGTACATTGGACACCATAACTCCAAATTACGAAAGATAAACAACAGGCCTGAAATTACAACGGAGGCCATGGCCTCCGTTGCTCTGCTCTTGGCCTTGGTGCCCCTTCAAAAGTTGCCAATAGACTCTAAGATTTTCCAATGGAAGTGCCCTCTGCCAAAAGAAAATGGCCTTGCCCTCTCAAAGATGAATTTACAGGCCGCCCGTTAAAACACGTAACTCATCCGCTCGTTGTTATTACTTTTTCCTTTTCCCTTTTAATTTATTTTACATTCTGTAACTTGAGGCGATACATCGTGCGGTAGAACTTTTTTTTTTCACAGGAAATGTGACAAAACACAATTTACGTTTTGTCACATTGGGATATCGCAGAGATAAGACTTGTGTCTCAATGCAGTATGCGGAGTTCATTTGTGGCAGCTTTATATGGTGTGAAAGAGTGAAAAGGCAACCCCTAATTATAATTTTGTAGTAATGTAGGGATTGTACTTTTGAAGAATTGAAGAAAAAAATTGAAAAATTATACAACACTGGGTTCGGGGAAGTGCATCTATAATGTCAAGAGTTCCAACTTGTTCTGATAAAACTAAGTACTTTAAAAAACTAAAATCCACCCACGTTTTCGATGGTAGTGTGAATTAAATTGTTTTACTATAATATTTTTGATTGTGATTTTATGACTTTTGAAACTGTAGGCTATATACTTCCATGGTTTCTAATGTTGTTTGTGCAATTTGACCCCTTTTTTTGTTCGCTTGTTGCTGTGATTTCTTTTTTATTTTCATTTGTATTATTTTTTTATTTTTTATTTGTGAGCAAGGGTCCTTCGTGCCTGTTCCGGTCTCCCTTTTCACCGCACTCGTCACATTGTGGTGTTTTTTTAAGCAGTAAAAAAGGTATAATAAACAAAAACTAGCTCAACTAAAATTTGTATTTAATTTATCCACGTTTCAAGATCAGAGTCCTTTTTGCAGAACTAATTTTCGTGCCAATTCGTAGACGTTCAAATACACTTATTAAATACTTATTAACTGCAAAAATGCGGCCGATACATATGATAAACCATTCCTTTATCTTTGAAAAAGATCCCCATACCCTCATTACACACATGTTTTCCTAAACGTAGAGAGGCACATTGTAAACAGAAACTTGGTTTCACAAACTTATGAAAGATTGACACCAGATATAAAAGGAACGCAATATGCCACGATCACAGAGGGAAACCAAACAACACTTATGCATGACTTGTCCTGCAATAACAACAATTCTCGGACAATGACGAATCCACCAGCTATAACATGTCACTTTGAGATAACTTCCAACTACGATTATTAACAACAATTTCATCATTCAGTATCTTCCCAAGTCGCGTATATAAAGCTTTTCGAACGCTGGAATATTTTCTTTCCTCACATTCTGCTTATAGTGTTAGGAGTATTATAAACAAGTAGATCATTGTTTACAAAAATATGAGATATTAAGCATATTTTGTTTCACGTATCAACAACAACTTTATCAGCATCTTTCTAAGTCGCGGGAACTTTTTTCGAACCATGTTTTCTTTCCTCACAGTTCACTTTTAGGAGCTTTATAAACAAGCTGATCGTTGAAAGCGCATTCGTGGCTACCAGCATTTAATATTGTATTCGATGTTTATAAACACTCAGGCTCTGTTATTCAGTGCAACGTTATAGCTCCATGGTGTAACCCCATCCGTTAACACAATCAGACAAACCCCGATCATTTTTCTCATGACGGCATGACTCATTTATTTTGCGTGGGTGGTGTGTTGAAATTTCACACAGTGGAAAAAAAAAACTGACAGACGTTCCGGATCATAAAAAAAATCGACGTGTAAATAAAATAAACACAACTGCACGCGTGACACCAAAAAATGTGTTAGAGACGAAAAGGCCTTATAGCCTACAGTACGCACCACGGAGCCTGCGAATCAGTTCAGACAAAAGCAAAACCATTAATTAGACACAGGTGACATCTGTACAAACAACGCCGCGAGAAGTGGTTCAGAAACAGTTCCGAACGTGTGTTCTATAATAGGTAATCCGAAGTAAGAAAAAAAGCTTCATTCTAAAATCAGGTAGCTTACTACTGTAGTCTAGATTTTCCCTATACCTGATACCACATCAAACAACCTACGTGCATCTAATTCCAAGCTTGCATTAAAATATATATAATAATAATTGATTTGTAAACTTCACGTAGGTTACAGATTGGCAAAAAGGTCATTTCCTGCTCGCACCCAAATAGTACATAACAACCTCAGTCGTAGTGGTTTGTTGACGTTTTATAAAGTTTCCATTGAGCACCCCCCTGTGAGACTGTTATGAACAAAATGTTTCTTCCTTTCAAAGTCAATAGTGCGAAAAAAAACTTAACAAAATAGTGTAGGCCTAAATGAAGAAAAGAAAAACGCCAGTCAAGTGCTGTGCAGTTTGGGTCTTCCTGTAGTTTTTACCCCCACCACTAGTTCCATCTAGGGCCGCAACATTAGTCTAGACATTAATTTCCTCGTTTGTCGTCGGCAAAGTACCAAACAGCTCACTCAAGGGAGCTGAGCAATAACATTTGGCACCGATTCAAAAAAAAAAAATAAGAAATAGGCCTAGCATAACAACGCTGCTAAGCACGAAGAAGGACTGCTAAGCACAACCTGGTTACCGGCTAAATTGCCATGCGATGTTCTTCCTCTGACTATACAACTCAGTTTGTGATTTTGTGCTAAGCTTTTTTTTCCTGATGAGCAATTTTACGAAAATGGGTCATGGCTAAATTTTTTGCCACAACATTATCGAAGGTTGCACGAAATTGACTCACCGACCCCCCCCCCCCCCACCGTATATAGCACCAATTACTGGGAAGGGAGTATGAGGACTTTGCATATAGGAGTACTACATTGCTGCTTTTGGGCACGAGTATTTTCCATTCATTCCCGGTCCCAAGTTTTCAAAAAGGACAACTAAATTTCATCAATTGTTATTTATTTATTTATTCATTTTTTACATAATATGATTAGTTCTTATTTTTCTACTTACAACGAACTCTTCCGACCGTTCCGAACTGGGGATTCGGACAGTGCCATCATTATTCTCCCTTTAAATGTGAATCGACAGTTTTAGCGGCTGTGTCAGGGCACCCTTCGCATTCCAAGTTGGTTTCCCCTTTAACCTTCTCAGCGTGCGGAAAAGCGGGGTCAAACTATCAAGCTGCAAGTGTCAGGTTCAGTATAGTGGTTGACACGAAATGAACATTGTATGTAAGCAATGGTATCGATCGACGTATACCCAGGATGTCCCACAATGGGTTAAAAGCCACCCTTAGTCTTGGTTTCTAGAGGATCCCAAGCAGAAAAACATTTATTAAAGGAACATTACAGAATTGGTAAGAAAAAAAAAACTTGTAAAATATACTTTTCGATCACAGATTTACATAAAACTTACACGGTCTAATGATGATGATGATAGTAAAAAACATCCCTTAAAATATTTCTGTCTGAAATGCCATATTTGATGAGAAATGAATAAACTAATTTTCCGATTGGAGTTTATTGCTCAGTGAGCGTTTTATTCATTTGTTGAATCTATATGATTTCATGCAAAATGTGTAATCGGTTTTTCACTATTTTCTCGTGACCCAGATGGCCGATCGATCTCAAACTTCTACAGGTTTGTCAGTTTATGTATATGATGGATTACATAAAGTGCTTACACTGCCTGCCAGCAACTGTTTTGTTAGCAAAAACCAATTCTGTAATGTTCCTTTAATGGCAGGCAAAATACTAAAAATAACCAAAGTTACCATATAGGCCCTAAGCAACATTTGAAACACAACAGAGCAATTTCTTCTCAACTTATTCTGTAGACGCCTCTGAGAAATTCTAGGTATATAAAAACAGGAGTTATTGTCACAACGACAAACGCTCAGTGATTCTAGTAGGAATATTCCTTGTTTTTAACACAACGTGCGAACAAAATATCATATAAAATTGTTTCAAACAATTCCCAAAATGGAAATTATAAGTACGAACAAGGTCAGTTAAGGTGGAAATTGACCGTGTGCGTTTACCGTGACAGTGACTACACGAACCGTGGGCAACCAGGTCATATCTCTGCGTGTTTCAACGCAGGGTGCATCCTGCCTGACACGTGCTCTTGCTGTGAATTTGAAAAATGCATTCACGCCAGTAGCAATTAACCGAAATATGAACACAAAATAACTGTATGAAAGCATGATCTGCGTTTTTCTTTTTGACAGGTGACTGCAATAGGTCATGGCTACTCTGTTAAAGGCACTGGACACTATTGGTAATTACTCAAAATAATTGTTAGCATAAAAACTTACTTGGTAACGAGCAATGGAGAGCTGTTGATAGTATAAAACATTGTGAGAAACGGCTCCCTCTGAAGTAACGTAGTTTTTGAGAAAGAAGTAATTTCTCAGTAAAATATTTGAATTGACTTTGAGACCTCACGCGTGAGGTCTCGAAATCAAGCATCTGAAAGCACACAACTTCGTGTGACAAGGGTGTTTTTTCTTCCATTATTATCTCGCAACTTCGACGACCAATTGAGTTCAAATTTGCATAGGTTTGTTATTTGTGCATATGTTGAGATACACCAAGTGAGAAGACTGGTCTTTGACAATTACCAAAGGTGTCCAGTGTCTTTAAAACCTATACAGGCTTTTCCCTTCGGTGATTTTGCATGTAGGGTCAGTATTAGATTGATAAAATGTCATTTTTAAGGGTATAGTCTGAAGTCAAGTTGCGTCTTGAGAGATGATCCAGGAACTCGTTTGTTTTTTCTTCGGCTCTATATAAGTTTAGGGTTTTTGTCTTTGGTGTTGTGTTTCATTCGGGCCTCGATTTTATGATTATTTTTGTATTTTTGTCATAATGATTTTCTCCATATTTTGATCGTATTTTTTCCCCCAGTTTGTCTGGTTAGCGTTTCTACTTATGTTGGACTCTTTGGGGGTTTTAAGTTTCGTTGGTTTCTGTTCATAAATGCACATAATTTCATTCTTTTACCCAGTGGCATTTTTGATTTACTTTTTACTTTAATTTTAGATTTCTTTGTAATATTGTATTAGGCCCAAAAAAGGGTTCTGTTTCCAGTTCCCCGACCGACCCTAGTTTTACGCCGCGACGAGTTCGGCCTTTTAAAAAAACGGGGGGGGGGGGGGCAACTGTGTGAAGCGCATTCCATGGGCTTGCGAAATCTGCAGATTGCGCACATTTGTGCAAAATCGGCCGCTTGAACTGCAATCTAAAGAGCGCAAACTGAAGATTGCGCACAATTTTGCCTAATTCGTTGTGCAAATCCGTTGATTGCGCTCAACACATGAACGGTCGTGGACGTATCGTCAATCGTATGGGAATTTAAAAAAACGCAAAAAAACAAAACTTTCCGACCTAACGACCCTATTTTTAAATGACATGTAATCAGAAACAGAACCCTTTTTTTGCCTTATCTTTTAAAAAAATTGTTCTAAATGAAGTTTAGTTGATTTATGTCCTTCCCTGGACGGCCTCATGCTCTTATTGTGTTGTATTGGCCTAAGAAAACAAATATAAAAATAACATAATAATAATAAACAAATGAAAAGTCGGAAAAGTATTTTTCTTTTGTTTAGCCGCCACTCTTTAGTTTGGAGAATGCTGTCGCGAAGGATTCTATCACCTCATGAATATTACCGTTTTTAAAATACATTATAGGCTCGGTTTACATTTTGTTATGTAGATTGCGAATAAGCACAATAGAATACTATAAACAAAAACAATTGCAAATTAGTACATGTATGTTTTACACTCTATATACACGCAAAGATACTGATAGAGAAATAGTAATCTTGATAAGTTATAGATTCATGTAGTCCGAAACATTTTTCAAACAAGATCATAAATATAAAAGTCTCTTTTAAAAAGAAAGGTTTTTATTATACAGGATTTATACAAACCTGTGTCTTTTCAGACACAATAATGTAAGTTCGCCCAAAACAAGACTAAAGGCCACTCTTGGTGATGGACTATTTAAGATCATTTAAGATGAAATTAACTTGGGGAATCTGAAGGTAGGAATTGATATTCCTTTTCAAACAGTCTAGATTGTAGGACGGAGGGAAACCATGTACCATGCAGGCAAGGAGATCTTGTTCTAACATCTCAGCAAACCTGTAGGGGTGAGAACAAGCAGAAAGCCAGGTTTCTCGCTCAAACATCATGTTGGAGGAGCCAGGTCGGACACATTCGTGGCACACTTAAACTTTACCATGAAAATATCTAGTAGAAAAGACAGAGGCTGGCTACAGACCTACGGTGGGGAAGAGGTTGTAACGTTGATCCCAACCCTTACAACAAGATTAACGATACACTTCATCACACCATCTAATAAAGATAAATGACAGGCAGAAGCCAGGAACTCCGGAGAAGCATTATTTGCATTGCTGAGATAGGCCTATACCTCTCCCAACTGGCATTAGTGGAGATACCAGGTCCAAGAAGGCGAAACGTTGACATTATCCCATCCTTGCTCTGCTATGGTTATACCTTGATTAACTCATGAAATAGAATTGCAACATTTCCTTATAAAGCCAACTATGCATATACATCCGGCCTTGAAACTACCGGGTAATATCTTTTCCCGTTTTAGAAATTCCATCTGGTAAAACAATACATCCATATCTATATTTACAAGGGGAAGTATGCGATCGAGAATCTTTGGGAACTTAAGATGTGCGCTACTTTAAACTCGTTAATACAGCCTGCCTTCAGGGTCACATTTCCCTAAAAAAAAGTCGCAGTGTAAAGAAAATAACAAGGCCTCTGTGATGTTATTGTTGTAAATGTGAATGTTTACCACATTTCCCTTTGAGGGTATTGAGTACATGTACATTAAATGTAATCATACTGTCTGTAATCGAACCATAAAACAGTCATATTTGAACCCCCCCCCTCATGTGTTTTCGAAAAAACAAACAAAAACATAATGATTGACGGTTGGCCTATAGTTTGGTAACATTTCTATTAAAACAAATAAAAGTGTCACGTTTACTGGCTAAAAAAGACAATATGATTCAATCGCCATTTTGCTCAAATGTGAGCAGCAAAGTTTATTGAATGGATTTCAACTTTAAATCGGTTCTACTTCCGTTCGATTCAATAACAATACATTTCTCAATCAAAATATCTAAAACGTGGCAATGTCCTCGCAGACGTGCAACTCATCTATTATACAAATCAATAATTGTGGCTTCAAAATACAAACTGACCATTAAAACGAAAAACAACCTAACTAAAAACCGAAGCGTTTAAACAACGAAGACTAACAACTCGTAATTTGTTTTAGGTTGGGGATCAACACTTAATACGTCATCTAGTACTCATAAATAAGGAGTATACTGACCGACTATTTGGCACTGATTGCAAACGATGAGATGAGCTTCAGATCGAGGCCTTCGCCCCAGTTTGCAGCACACGGAAGAAGAAGGAAAATATTTTACAGAAAGATGGTTCTGGTAATAAATAGTATAAACTTCACAATCAGTAAGCCTTTGCAGTCTAGAATTAAACAACGATATTTGTTATCCTCACAAATCCTGTACAATACAGTTAAGTGTTTTTTGTTGTTGTTAACCATCCGTCATTATAGTTTAATCAAGTTTCAAAATACCTTAGCAACAGCGATGAAATAGTTATGATGATTGGGTTTGTTTTTGTTTTTTAACACACGCACAAATGATGCACAATGCTGTGACGGACAGACGGACTGTCACCACTCATGACCCCCCTTTTTGCCCCACAACTTTTTTATATAATCAGTGGATTATTGTGTTCAGTAAACATTCCAGAGGGGGGATATGCCGGGGGGCGAATGACATGCCAGCTCTAAACTGAAAACAAACAGTAGTAGTGTGTAGTGGTTGACACTGTATACATTAAATGCCCGTATTCTCTGATAACTGGCTTTTACTTAGTCACCTAATTGCTATACACACAAAGTCATGAGTAAGACGACTTGATCAACCCAGAAAACTGCTTTTGTTCCAAGGTCCAAATTCCGCTGACTCTCCATAAAACAACACCATCTGGTCACTTCATAAATCAACAAAATAACACAATTGTACACAACCAGGTCAAACCACGACCTCTTATGGGTTAATATAGTACGGGCAAACAACTTCAATGAGACGGCATGAAGTATCAGTTTTATCGTGTCGTTGCCTGAAGGCGTGGAATGGCATTAAAAAAATAATAAAAATATAATATAAAAAAATAACGCTGATTTCTTGTTTAACTCAAGCTGATTTAAAGTTGAATTTCTTTTTAAAAGAACTTCTCTTTCGCCAATTATCGCTTTGATAGTAATGCTAATTGTTTACATAAGGGACCACGAGTGATCAGATACAGCCATTCATAACAGCATTAACAAAGCAAAGGGTAAACACACACACACGTTTATAGTACGGCAGTTAAAGTTTTAATGACATGACAAGGACATTGTTACCAACATTATTCGTAGGACCTTGGAGGCAGATAGAGTGGATTGTAAGTAATGGTACAAGGTAATGCCAAATTGACAACTTCAAAAATAGATGCCTCAATCAATCTCGTCGTTCTACGTCTATCCATGCATGGTCCATGCTAAGACGTACACTGCAAAAACTGGGGTGTTAAAATTGACACCATGGGTATTGTCACATATAGATGCCAAAAAAGAAATCAACATTTACACCATAGGGTGTTAAAATAACACTAATTTCTGCCAATTAACACTAATTTCGGCCAAAACAATTACATTTGAGTTGTTTGAACACCCTGTAATGTTCAATTCAGTTCTCTTTATCTATATGTGACAACACCCATGGTGTCAATTTTAACACCCCAGTTTTTGCAGTGTACCAAGTGTGGTTGTGGGGGGGGGGGGGAGCTGGCCCTGTGAGTGTGGCACATCTATGTGATCATACACGTACATTCCAACAGATAATCATTTTACAGTCGTATCATAAAATAATTCACGAGCTAGAATGCAATACAATCACGAGGACTTACAAAAATAGCACTCACACAATACTTTTCTCTATGTATATAAACACTGAGGAATAAAAAAAAAGTAGCACTCAAAATATTTGTCTCTATATATTAGTCATATTTTGTATATAACTTAATTTATAACTGAAGCCAATTGAGATTGCGTATACAACTTATTTAGAAGGGGTATGCAACAACTGAAAAGAGGTACTTGCTATTTGTATTCTCTACGATGTACATGTACACTGAACTCACCTTGCCCAGAGCTGAACGTGATGACAGCTTGATCTGCAACACACCTTCCTTCTTACGACTCCTCTTGCTGTTCATAATGTCGTCGTGTCTTCACCCTCAAACTTTCAAACTGAATCCGAAGTAAATTTCTAGCAGCGTGTACTTCGGGAGTAGTCCTACTTTCACTTCGGCATACACGAAAAGTGTGTTCTGTGGTACTGGCTATAGTTTACAGTAGCCCTGGTAATGTTATGGTATTGACTCACGCAATGAACTTGGATTGCAGACTATGGCAATTCCAACACTAGCTGAACTACACACTACCTCGCCTTCAAATGGAGCATGCCGAACCTTTGCTGTCAACAAAAATTTAGTTCCCCACGCAACCGGACGCCAGACAATGTACAGCTGATGTAGTTGACAAATAAATTATTATTCCACGACTTCTACTAATCTATCCATCCGATTCCAAGTATCGAAAGGTGCTTGGATTCCAATCCGTGTCTGCCGGAGGAATGCGGTCAGAGTTCCTGGTCAACCCACCAAAGATAAATCCTGCACACAGATCAACAGCAACAGAGATAATTGTCTCTTCGAAAATGGCACACAGTTCGATCCTTTTCGGGTCCTGTGGTTGGGTGCTTTTTACATGTACTATAGTGGTGGTCTCGGTGACCTTGCCATAGTTGTGTCAAATTGTGTGGTTACACTCGTGGAGCAGTACCTTTGGTAGGGTTAACTGCACTCACATGTGTATGTACACGCACGGAGAAAGGGGGGTACACCCACCTAGTCACCTGCATTGACAGTTTTGGGTGTATTGTAACGTGCATAAACAGCCCACTCAGCCGTCCGTATTGCGTACACAGTTTATGTGCGATTTTGTATCAATAACATTACACAAATTCCTCCGACACGTTTGACCGAACACAGAGTGCAATATATGCTGTTGGTAATTATACCTCACAATGCCCACTGAAAAATTTACACCACCAACCAGTGTACTTGTGCCCGAATGCGTCCGCGGTAGTTGGTTTATGGATGTACCATTTGTTTTGTTTTGCAGACTGATCATTTTCATATGGCGGTATAATTAGTTAATTACCTCCATGTTCAAACCAACGGTTTGTTCGGGGTTTTTTTTTAACAGAAAAAATGTTTTTCTATTAAAATGGCTTCCAATCCAGCACATCTTTGGTTCAGTTTTTAGAATGATGATTATTTTTCTCAATCATGCAAATATAATTGACTGGTATCCTGCTTATTTTGCTCAGTAGAAAATTGTCACTAAGCACTGTAGTCTGCTTAAAGGAACATTCACAGAATTGGTAAGAAAAAAAAAATTGTAAAATATACTTTTTGATCACAGATTTACATAAAACTTACACGGTCTAATGATGACAATAGTAGAAAACATCCCTTGAAATATTTCTGTCTGAAATGCCATATTTGATGAGAAATGAATAAACTAATTTTCCGATTGGAGTTTATCGCTCAGTGAGCGTTTTATTCATTTGTTGAATCTATATGATTTCATGCAAATGTGTAATCGGTTTTTCACTATTTTCTCGTGACCCAGATGGCTGATCGATCTCAAACTTCTACAGGTTTGTCAGTTTATGTATATGGTGGATTATATAAAGTGCTTACACTGCCAGCAACTGTTTTGTTAGCAAAAACCAATTCTGTAATGTTCATTTAAAGGCAGTGGACACTATTGGTAAATACTCAAAATAATGATTAGCATAAAACCTTACTTGGTAACGAGTAATGGGGAGAGGTTGACAGTATACAACATTGTGAGAAACGGCTCCCTCTGAAGTGACATAGTTTTCGAGAAAGAAGTAATTTTCCACGAAATTGAATTCGAGACCTCAGAATTAGCCATTTTGAGGTCTCGAAATCAAGCATCTGAAAGCACACAACTTCGTGTGACAAGGGTGTTTTTTCTTTCATAGTTATCTCGCAACTTCGACGACCAATTGAGCTCAAGGTTTTACAGGTTTGTTATTTTATCCATAATGTTGAGATACACCAAGTGAGAATTAAGGCTGGTCTTTGACAATTACCAATAGTGTCCAGTGTCTTAGCTTTACGCAGCACATAATATTGGGCCCAGACCTAGACTCAGTGCGGCACAAAAAGTGCGCCCTCTAGTATCATTGAGTCCACTGCACTCAGATAGAGGGCAGCACTCAGCGGGGCCATGCTGATTCGAGGGCAGGCTTTTTTCTATGGATTTCCCCAAAGGTCCCGAGTTGACATCAATCTAAAGCAAATCTGTTTCGTAAATGTTTTCCAGATTTTTTCCCGAAACATTTGAAAACTTGAAAACTGGAATTATAGACTTGACCGTATTGTTGACGGCATGGGGCACTAACGGCGAGTTTTTTCCGCATCAACATTGCAGTTCAATCTTATTCCGACTGCCTAATATGTTGTCATCTTGTATCAATGGCCAAATAAACAGTAGTTATAATATTAATAACTGACAATGAAAGACACCCAGTTCATTGTTACTTGGTTTCGTATCGTAAAAATGACACGCCCTCACGCGGTCAAAAATACTGCGAACTGGCTGAACATTAATTTGGGGGGGGGGGGTTGAGACTTTATTGCATGTGTGACACAACCACTAAAATTGTTGTTGATTTTGTGGAACAAGACCACTGAACAAATGATTACTTCAATCGTAAGGAGGGCATTTAGATTACAGGTAAACTGCAAATTCCACCTTCGAAATTAAATAAACGTATCTACTGTGCAATGAGTATCTTATTAGTTTAAGGTCATTCGCATTAGGAGTGGTGGGTATATTATCAAAATAAGTTGCTCCAGTCTAGACTCAGCAGTTCAGTAAAAAAAAAAAAAAACCTGCTGGGGACCGTGTTCGATCCACACAAAAGATTTATACGGGTACTAACTACTAGTACAACTTGTTTCAGTTTCCGTTCGACCGTTATACCTTTCTTTTGTTGACCAACAAACCTCGCTGGTTGGCATGGAGGGCCGATTACTACTAGCAAAACGTTCAATCGCGGGTACAGATGTTGAGGCCAAATCCAACATTTCTGCAAATTTTCCCGAAGCAAAATATATATACATCTTATGATTGGTTGCTTTGTTTCCAACAAATTCAACACTATTTTAAAATATCATTTTGTGTAACATTGTTGCAAACTGTGGCTATCCCTTTCTGCTTTGCATTTATGGCTTACCATAGTTTTCCAACCTTGGTTGGCTAAAACTTGGGCTGTGATGTAGCCTTGTCCAAGGCTTTTTTCGCAAGCACCCCGCTTTGAATACTAGCACGGTACTAGAAACTGCAGTACAATGTACATTTTACATACTGTACTTGGTGTATGTACAATGTATACATGTACATTATACCGTGGGGACGAAGCATGGTTTTCGAGGTTTTTCAACCTCGTACCAAAAACGAAGCCGAAACAGAGCCTTGTTCCCACTGTAAAATTGCGCCCGGATTCGGGCGCAAATTACGTATGCTGGAATCGGGCATTGAATATTCATTTCCTGTACTGGGCGGATAATCGTCCAATCATAAACTCTCGTTATGACGCAATGATGTGTGTTTATCAACAACGAGAAAAAGATGGCGTCCTCACTCGTGAATGGAAGTTTAAATTCTGCTGCAGACAAGCTAGAAATTTATAATTTCAACCCAGAACAGCGGAAAGCACTTCATTGTTTTCTTTTAGGACATGACGTGTTCGTTAACCTGCCCACAGGATTTGGAAAATCGGCGGTTTTTCACTGATTTTCTTCGGTAAGTTAAACCGTGGAGCTCCATTGTTCAACATCACAACATACAGTGACTATTAAGTGAGCTACTCAGCTGCATGGCATGCTCAGTTGGGCCCGTACGATCACGATGACCCTTTTCCATATAATAGTTGAAGAGAACATTGAACAACCTATCAGGGCTTACCAATACCCTTTTTAGAGTTACAGTTATAGCAGAAGTAATATCATCATGATCACTGTCGGTTGTTGACATTCTCGTGAAACAGTCGATCGATATAGTAAATAATGCACCATCCACACTCACTTGTAGTGCAAACGACACGTTTCAGCGTTTGTAGATCGCTGGACTTTTCTGTTACTTCCTTAATATTTCAAGAACATTCATTGCATGCCATGCAATGTGGCTGACTACGCACGTGATATTGTTTATGTAGTATTCGCCATGCCACTAAACATTAACCAATGAGCATACACCTTCGGGAATATTAGCATAAAGTAACTCCGCCCACAATCTGACCTTTTTACAGTGGGAACAAGGCTCTGTTTCGGCTTCGTTTGTAGTACGAGGTTGAAAACCTCGAAAACCATGCTTCGACCCCACGGTATAATGTACATGTACATTGTACATACACCAAGTACAGTATGTAAAATGTACATTGTACTGCAGTTTCTAGTACCGTGCTAGTATTCAAAGCGGGATGCTTGCGAAAAGAGCCTTGGACAAGGCTAGCTGTGATGTTGCAAAAGAAAGGTAGATATATGTTGAGCAGTGACGCAGACCGGATTAAAGGAGTAGACCCAGTGAGACGTATTATGTGAAAAATTATGACACAAAATTTTCTTACATGGCCTGTGTGCATTTAGTATCTTGCTCGTCAGGAAACGCATTTGGATGTACAAGGTCATCACTCTAACAAAGGTAATGCGATCCATAGGCTGTATATGATAATACTAATGCAATACAAACTGTTGTTATTTCATAGCGAGTGAAGTTTACTTCACAAGGAAAGCGGACTTTTTTGCGGACTCAGGAAAACATTTCACTCAGTCCCAGGTGAGCCAGATTACTTACGGTCGGTATACAGTCAGGAAAGCAATTGTTTATGTTCAGATAATGTCATTTAAATTTAGGTTGCTGTGTTTGTATTCGTTGGACGTTATACGCCATTATGATATATTGTGGACACAATACTTTGAAACTATATTGGGTTCGGGTAAATTTGTCTGTACACGCTGAAAGTAAACAGTGAAATTTTGAGATATTACCAATACCGGTGACACTAATAGGCATGGTCAAACTGCGCATTCCTATAGGGTTCACCCAATCTCAACAAGGCTAATTCGGAGAAAGTAACTCTTGACTTGTACTGTGCGTTCTTGGGTCCAGGCTCTGGAGTAATTGGGGTTGGAGTTGGAGTTAGAACAAATTTTGATATAACTATTTTCTGATGTTTTTTTTTTTTGGGGGGGGGGGGACACGACTGAGTGTGTTTAATGTGTACTTTTGCTTAAAAGTATCATTACGTTTTGGTTAAGATAAACACTTTTTTTATATACTTTAGTCTGAAATGTTACTGATTATGAAGTTCATTACAAGAACCATTTTCTGTAAACTTTTACCCTCTCAAATGAAGTTATATTCAAGAAAACTGTGTCTGACAACCTAAGAAGAAAAACAACTTTAACGAAAATAAAACCTATTCCAGCGTGCTGCGCTGGAGCAGCTATAATATTATATGTATATATAAAAACGCAACAGATAGCATATTTCGGTTGTTACAACAAAAACTAAGGACAATGTGCTTACATGCTGAAAATTGTGAATGGTTTTTCACTATTTTTTGCTGAATCACACAACTGGATTGAGCCACTATTTTCCACAGGTTTGTTATTTCATGTAAGTGGTAGATTTACACAAAACATGAATACTGTCTGCGGCTATTTTGTGAGCTATACCAACCCTGTGCAATACCTTTAATCTTGGAGGTGTGTGGTTCATTTGGAGATCCAATCAGTCCACCGATTTATCTGATATTTCCAGCCTTGTTGTCAACGATTGTTACAATCACTAAAAGGAGCTGATCGAGCTTGTTTATGTGCACAGCCACAATCATGGGTACACTTTTTTGTTACAAAGACACCAAAATGAACAACACATAAAATCTTGAGTAACTCTTTGCAGATCTTGTGTTTGACAAACTCAAGTACTTTCTATACTCTTCATTCACACACCTGGTTATGGTTATGGTACATATGGTAAATTAATTTACAAACAACGTTGAAATAACTGTTACATCACTGGTTTTCAAAGTGTTGTTCATAAAATGGACACGAAAAAAGGGTACCCATGATTGTGGCTGTGCACTTATGGCAAGCCAACTTTAGGGAGTTTATAAGTGCCATTCATTAAGCACGGGCCTAATTTCATAGAGCAGATGATGCTGGTGCAGAAGAAAGGGTGCTTAACAATTTTCTGGAAATCGAACATGAGGAAACCAGTCAAACTAGTTAGCACATGTGAAATGGTGTTTTGGCTGGTAACCGCACTCCGGTAAACCTAATTTTGCTGTGCTTAGCTACTTTTTTTTGTGCAGCTAGGCCTACATGAAATTGGGCCCAGATTTCTCCCTGGCTTATGATGGGACTAGGCCTAAGTCGCATTTTGCATGATAATGTTTATTACCAAGATTGTTTATCTCCGTGCAGACATGCTACTCCGAATAAGACCCATCACTATGTTTCAGTAACTTGTTTCGTCGAGATGAATTATCGCGAGAACTTGAGTTATTAGAGTCAGTATTAGTCATCCTTTATACGAGATGAACCATGTTAGATAGTTGACTTCAGGTTTCGTTAAGTCGAGTTGGGGGAGACAAATTGTTTCATTTATCTGGACAAGCCGTACGGCACTTTTGAAACACCGTACACTCTTAAAATTAATTGATCATTTATGCCTATAAATTAGTCAAAATGACTAAATTTGCCTAGTCCCGAGTCTTGGACTAATACAGTTTTTCCTGGATTAATTTTTATTTTGCAGTGACTAGCCATTAATAGTTAGCGCTTTGACCCCTGACTAGTATTTTGTTTCGACTATAAAAGACGATTTAGTCACAATTTAGAGTTTTGACTATTTTTGCCTGGTCTAAAGACTTTTCACAAATTAGTCATATACGGAGTTATATACTGTACCAGCAAAAATCGGCAAGATACTGGTACCCCGGTCGTTTGGTGATGCGTTTATCCACCATAGCTAGAACTAACCCTAAACACACATACACACATCCATTGTATACATGCTTAAGCTATAGGTTTGGCTTCTTCTTCATCTTCATAAGCATCTTACCGTGAGGTAGCAGGCCTCGCCCAACCAAAGACTGACTAGAGTGTGATGAAAATTCAGTACTATTTTATGCACATGTGGCTCCTTCACCTTCCTCAAAAATAAGGTAAGAATTCCACCTTGTTTTGCTTATTTTCAAAGGTTAAAAATCACAAAAATCTATAGGCAGCTAGGCTAGATAGCTAGTGTATAGGGCTATATTAGCACTAGCGCAGCAGTAGACACTGGTCGTATTATAGTAATGAGCGTGTACAAACGGTTGGTTGGCATGGCATGGGCATCGCCTGTGCCTGCCTGGCTACTTGGTTGTGTTATTGTTAATGCTTAGGCTTTTTTTTAAATTAAAGACCAACATGACCGTCAGACAGGAATGAGGATGTCCACCAAGTCCTTAAACAAATTCACGTTTTATGATAATGTGCATTTTAGCTAACAATCTAAGTTCGCAATTTTTCAGATGACTGGTAAGGCCTACGACCTTGAGACTTTGGAAATGGGATAAAAGTATATATTAAACAGGCTGATTTTGTGTGTTTTTCATTTGTTTGAATGTACAGGGAAAGCTTGGCCTATAATTCAGGATGTGGCTCTTCATTTGATGTGTTCATTGATGGGATTGCTGCCAACAACTCTACTAACTACTGGCAGCTGTTACAGTCTACTTTGCAAGTTTTAATGTTTTTAACATGACCTTTACTCTTACATTTAATAGGAAATTCTTTTTGGGAAGAAGCGTGTTTCTCTTGATAAGATTATTCATCACAGTTGAGATAATAATTATGCTTATTAGGGATACACTGAGCCCCCGACGATGCAAAAGAAATATTTGTGCTGTAACACGTACCCGATAATAACCAGTTTTTCTGACTAAATCTTTTGAATTAAATTTGTCTAAAAAGAATTCCACAAAATGTTGAAGTCATATTTCAGAATGTTATTGTTTCGAATGTGTAACAAGATCATTGAAAAACAATTAATGCGTCAAAAAAAGCTTAACGCTAGCCCGGCGTACATTGGCTAGTAAAAACTGCTGCGGGCAAGTAAAAACCACTTCTTAACTTGCCCGGCGGGCTACTTAAAAATATGTGCACGTTCTTGTTTTTCAGATGTGATAAAAGAAAATAAAAAAATCAATCTTCAAAGCTTAATTACCTTTTGTGTGTAATGAATGTAACTTTATTTTGTTGCAAATGCAACCACGCTACACGTTTACATTTTTTCGGTTCGGATAACCGTAAAAAAAATCACTTGAAAGTGCCGCGGAACGCATGAATGACCACACCTTGATCTCGATGTACACAACGTGCTACCCGTGCGACACACAAGCAGTCACATCGTTTCCACTTTACAGGTCTGTAGTCTTTGTTATCACGTGACTTTGCGTGCTACAATAAAGCTAAGAAACATTGAACGCTAGAGGGCGTTTCAAAACAATACGATAGAATGAGAACAACCAGTGCGGTACGCGATAGCATACAAAATCCGGTTACAAACGCCTTGACGAAAGACTCTACGTTTCTATGCAGAAGGTTATTCCCCCCGAACGTGCAATACTCATTATCACTGGTGTCGTGATAAAAGCGTATACAGCAATGGCGTCGCTGGTCCGCACGCAAAATCCGTTGATAGCGTGGTCTGCCGAGCACACTTGGAAATCCGAAATGTCGGCTGGTTTTACGAAAAACTACGCAACATTTAGGCTTCATTTTACAAAAATGACAGAGTTTAGGATCCCCTGGATGAATGGAAAGATTAGTTAATTGTATAATGTAAGATTTGTTTCTCTTTATTTTATTTTTGTTCGTTGTTTTATGTGTTTTTTTGCGGCGTGGTTGTGCCAAGTCAAAATGCTGTAGTGTTACTGTTAGTGTTATGAAGACGCAATGTTTACTATCGCATGCACGGTTGCGTAAATTTTTTTTTTTTTTAACTCTAAATTTGGTATTCCTACCTCCATGCTGAAACGGACCGTTTCAGAAATGGTTACACGTTTACAAAAATAACCGTAAACGCACATGCTTTTGAGTGTGTTGTGACAGAGAGTACAAGCAACTAAAACGTGTTCACAAAGAATTTTTACTACCGGGCTGCAACATGTGGCTGTAAATGTCCACCGTTAAAAATCCAAAATCCGTCATCAAACAAGCGAGAAAACGCAGCAACGATGATTTCTAGCCAAGAACAAAAGTCACTCAACCTTCTCAGTAGTCAAAAAGAACATTAAACCTGATTTAATGGTTATGTTTTTTCCAAACATATTTTCTCGGGCTAGTAAAAATTTCTGCGGGCTAGTATAAAACACAATTTACTTGCCCGGTGGGCTACTCTCAGAAAAAATTAAGGGCAAGCCCTGCAGTCAAGTAACTAGGTGCTGCACTCCATCACAAAAAGGTACTGAACCCTTTGTTTCACATTATTTTCTGCTTCATTTGAGTTTTTCAGAAACTTTAATTTTTAATTCCTCATTTATAAACTTGCAGTTATATTCTGCTTCCATTGTTGTATTGAATTTCGAATCGGCTGAATGTCTCATGAATTTGCATTAAACTATAAACCAGAGTAAGTTATCAGAAACGACTTGTCTCCAGATCCTAACATTTTGTGTTTTCAGTTGTTTTTGAAAATATTTATTTTGTTTATTTATTTATTGTTATTACCGGTATTATTTAGCAATTTTCCAGGTATGCAGAACAACTTCTGCTGTTCAAAGGATTAACTTTTTACTTTCTTTGATTTGCAGATGTAAATGCATTGGTAATTGATTGATCTCAAATGGATTCATTTTGACTAAAGTTCCTTAGTCATGCGCTGGTATTAGACTTATCTAGATTAGTCCTATAAGACATCATGCTAGACTATTCTTTTTTTAGTAAAAATGACCAATTCATTTTAAGAGTGTGTGCTTTCGCGAGGACTTCGGAGTACCCTGCTTGCCTGTGATTTCCGGTCTGATGATGCAAGAAAAGGGACCATAAAAGATTGATTTTCGCACGAGTGTCTAGACAAGGCTAAGTCAGGTACAAATTGTGTCTCTCTAGCATGGTTAGTTCATGAGTTATGGTCAAACTTAACTTAACTTGGCATTATTCGGCATGACATTTCGTGCCGTCTTGAGGTGACGGCACTTTTTGAATTTGCCCAGGGGGACGGCCTATACCCTCTCAGCCACTCGCGTCACTTGCAAAATCATCACAGCCACGGCGTTTGATTTTGAGGAGAGCCGTTGCGTGGGGTTTTGCAAGGGTGTAAGCTTGAAAAAAAATCCTGCATTGATTTGTTTGTGATTTGAACGTGCATATACTTTGTGTTTTAGCTCGGAGTCCAAAATACCAGTTGAACGTGCTTTCGCGAGGACTTCGGAGTACCCTCGCTCGCCTTGGATTTTTGTTCTGAGGATGCCAGAAAAGGGACCATAAAAGTTTGATTTTCGCACGAGTGACTAGACAAGGCAGAGTCAGGTACAAATGTTGTCTCTCTAGCATGCTTAGTTCATGAGTTATGGTCAAACTTAACTTAAATAATTCAATCCTTGCCATTATTCGGCATGACATGTCACGCCGTCTTGAGGTGGCGGCACTTTTTGATTTTGCCTTGGGGGTAGGCCTACTCTCTCAGTCACTTGTGTCACTTGCAAAATCATCACAGCCACGGTGTTTGAAAGTGAAGAGAGCCCTTGCGTAGGGTTTTGCATGGGTATGCTTGAAAAAATCCAGCATTGATTTGATTATGATTTGAACGTGCACATTTGTGTTTCAGCTCAGGGTCCAAAATACCAGTTGAACGTGCCTTCGCAAAGACTTGGGAGTACCCTCGCTCGCCTGTCATTTCTGGTCTGCCGATGCCAGAAAACGGACCATGAAAGTTTGATTTTCGCACGAGTGACTATATAGACAAGGCAGAGTCAGATACAATTTTTGTCTCTCTTAGCATTACTTAGTTCATGACTTATGGTCAAACTTACCATCTTCATTTTGACGGCGCTGAATGCCGGTGTGACAACGGATCTCACTTCCTTCCACTCTTCACCTTGTAATAATATCAAGCAATTGCTTAATAAGTCACCGTCTGGACCTTTCTCCTGTAAAGAAACGATCGATTAGGACTCTAATGGAAACACTGTCAAGACCAATGCATGTGCGTTTCTGCGGCAGATTTGTGGTCATTTTTTTTCTATTTAAAAAGTTATTCGTGAGAAGTGTATATCATTCCCGATATGGGGGCGGAGGGTAACCACGCCCCAAAGTTCCCGTACTTCAACACGATGTTTTTGTCTTGTACAAAAGTACCTGCCTCCTAAAATCATCGAACTACTGAGATTCCTGGTACACAATGAAGACACAAATAAAAGGGGGGAGGGGTACCACCGTGCCCTATTTCAAGCACCAAATGGAGAAGTGACAAGGGATCCAGGTCCCCAGAATTTACGTCTTTGTAAAGTCCGATCGGACTTATTGTCACCCAAAATATTGGTAGGTAAGACGCGGTTTTTGCGAGGTTTTTTTTCTTCCAATAGGAGCTGCCACAGTGACGGGCTTTGACTCGGATTACAGGTCACGGTGACAGACCAATACAAGTGGTTCATTGGCCCTTTTCGAATCCACGGCTTCGGCTCCGGATTGGGCTTCAGGCCCAGTTTACTTGTCTGAAGCCCTGACCGCAAAGCATGCATAAGTTAGAATAATTGAGGGAGCCTAGCTAGCCTGAGCCTGGGCAATAGACCCAGAATTTTGGTCTGGCTCCCCATGGGACCCAGCTCCAGGTCAATATTGACCGGTGACTTTTTAAGGTGTAAACCCGCAACCACCTAAATGTTGTTACTGTTTGTTTTGCACCACCCAGCTTATTAAAATTGTGTTTGATACTGGTGTTGTCAGCAAAGATTCTCGGTCTAGTTAGACGCTTTGAGGCACAACATAGTATGGGTCTGCATGGCACCTATCACCCGGGTCAGTTCTGACCGTAGAAATAGAACACAGCGAATGCTGATCTCGATTGTTGTCTGTGTCTGCTGTGTACGCCCTCTGTGTCAACTGTGGACATAGAGTATCAATGCCATGTGACATGTCTGTACGGCAAAATTAACCAGATCAACCAATGGGAAAGCTGGAACTTGCCATACAGCTAAAAATGGCGGCGCGCACGACTTGCCTAAAAGCAGATATGCATTGGTATCCACACACAGCATTCTCCGAGTTCTATTTCTATGGTTCTGATCCAACATTGGGCCAAACTTCAAAGTACGTCTACCTACCCTACGGTTGGTAAAACTGGAGAACTCTTTCACCACAATCTGTTTGAGGATGTCAGCATCCGTCAAAACAAGGATAGGATTTCGACACAAATACCACCTGAAATTGTTAACACGACACGTTAAAGGCACATTACAGAATTGGTAATTGTAAAATATACTTTTGATCACAGATTTACATAAAACGTACACGGTCTAATGATGATGATAGTAGAAAACATCCCCAGAAATATTTCTGGCTGAAATGCCATATTTGATGAGAAATAAATCAAACTAATTTCCGATTTGAGTTTATCGCTCATGAGCGTTTTATTCATGCATTGTATAACACATGCAAATTTGTAATCGGTTTTGCACTATTTTCTCGTGACCCAGATGGCCAATCGATCTCAAACTTCTACAGGTATGTCAGTTTATGTATATGGTGGATTACATAAAGTGCTTACACTGCCAGCAACTGTTTTGTTAGTAAAAACCAGTGAAAACACCACAGGTTTGGACAAGGTGTCCATTATTTCTTTCTCCTTTTGGTGACTGCTTCACTTCTTTCAAGAAAATTTAAAGGGTCAATGAGGTTTGGAGAAAACCCTGAGCCGTCATATGCCTGTCTTTCCCGGCACGTTTTCGGTTCCTGTGAGATGCCTTCGTCTCCCACACTAAAATTAGGCAAGCAATTAGCCGTTTTTAAAAGGTTTACATCGTTCAATGCATGCATGGTGGGTCACTGCCACATATCGTAACCGGCAAAGGGAGATTGACCGTACTCACTTTTCGCATCTAATGCAGGCTGCCTATAACCGGTAGGTAAGACCCAACCCGAATGCCACGACGCTGAAAATACTGGTGACACCACCAATCGTATCTGTAACAATGTAATATTAATGTAATAACTAAAATCATACGGTTGTATTCAAATCCAGAATGTGAACGTCTGAGACCCAAGGCAAAAACCAAGTTTCGAGGGGTGCAGGAGGTCGAGACTGCTGCCGTTAAGACCCACAAATAATGATACAAGATTACATGTACCGGTACTCTGCATTTTGTACGGTTTATATTTGTTGCGTTGATTGTCTTTGCTCATATCAACTTGACAAACTTGACATTGTCTTTTTTTACACTAAAAAATATATAATGTATTAATACTAAAAGATCACTTGCCCCGTCTACAAGATGGGTGAAAATAACATCGCAGCTCAATTACATATTTATTTTTGAGCTTCTTCACACCCCTCAGCGAGGTACTAAGTCCAGGAATTACACAATTAATGCAGGACGGTTCCCACTGGTTACTGGCTCCCCAATAATCCAAAACAGTTTGATTGGCGGGGGAGGGGTGTTGGAAACTACAGAACCTAGCAAAGGCTGTCAGCAAGACATCTGGAAGCCTGCTACAAAGCCCCCCCCGCGCCCCCCCCCCGCTCCCCGTCCCCCTCCCCTTAGATATGCGAAATGGTCTAGTCTAAGATATCAATGACTGTTACTCCCCCAGTGCTTTGCACTTTGGAGAAAACATCGTTAAAATGTGCCCAGACTTCGTGTAATTACCAGCACTCTTTTAAATTGAATGTAAAGTGTCCAATTGGATATCTCAATGGAAATAATCTCTTACACCAAAAAACAAGACGACCACAGCAATGACTAGCTTTGTGGTAACCGACGTCTGTTCAATGCCCCTCAAGATATCCATCGTGATGTTCTGTAAAGAAACGACATATTTTTCAACAGAAATCAGCAAATTGTCATTAACATTTATTTTATTTTTTGCTCCAACTTCAATGTCACTTGACGCGTGTCAGGCAGTGTAACCATTAGGGAGCCTAAGAGTTTATTCATTTCTCATCAAATATGACATTTCAGACAGAAATATTTCAAGGGATGTTTTCTACAATCATCATCATTAGACCGTGTAAGTTTTGTGTAAATCTGTGATCAAAAGTATGTTTTACAATTTTTTTCTTACCATTTCTGTAATGTTCCTTTAACACCAACATTAATTATAATGGTTTTTGTCGAGCGGCGTGCTCAAAAGTATTTTTTTGACAAGTAGAGGTCGTTGCCAACAGCAGTATTAAATATTAGAGCAGATAATCAGGCATAACTTATCACAAAGTGCGCACAGTCAGTATAGAGTCAACAAATAAATATGATGTTTGTCTGTTGTATGAAGGTCACTTATTGAAGTGATTTTGAATGGTACAACAGCATTCCCTGAGGTTAATAACCTCCAGAATTAGCCATTCGGTACACTGCAGGGCCGGGTACTGGATAAAGGGGGCCTCCATTTTTTGCTCACGAGCGCAGGCCCCAGCTTTCCCACGATTGACTTTGATCTTTTTTTTTCCCACTCGTAAAAGAGTTTTGTTTTGTTTCTGATAGCTTGACAGGCAATGAAACAAAAACTCTCACAGAAAGTTTTCCGTGAGGTATTTTGTCCTTTTGGAGATCTGAAGAAAGGAAAACAAATCTTGACAATTTAGCGTCAGCCAATGAACTGAGAAAGTATTTAGTAATCTAAGGGTGATGCAAATATGTGTTGTTTGAAAACTGCTACACTCGTGGTACTGCCGGCATGATTAAATGCAATTTCAGTAAATAACCAACCACAAAACAATAGCACCTCGGTAGTTTTTAGCAGTGTGTACTAACCTATAGGCCTAGCTCTATTATGGTACTAATTGTGCTGAAGCAAATATGTTGAATTTGTTTTTAAATGCATGTGTTTGCAGCGGAACTGTTTGGCTGTAAAATGCCTACTTCGACGTGAGACGCGCCCCTCTGTTTTTACTGTGCAAAATGAGCAACTTTTATTAACAACAAAGTAGTTTAAAGGTATTGTACACTTTTGGTAACAGCTCAAAATCAGTGTCCACATTTTGTGTGATTCAACATATGCATAAACAAACAAACCTGTGAAAGTTTGAGCTCAATTGGTCATCGAGGTCACGGGAAAATAGTGAAAAGAGACCTTTATGTGTTTTCTGTTTTTTTCAAACATCGAGTTTTTATCACGCGTGATAAAAACTATTGTTTTATTCATCTCTCAGAAACGATAGTATTTTAGGCAGAAATATCTTAAGGAACTTTGTCTACCATTACTTACTTTAAATCATGTAAGTTATGGGTGAATCTGTGAACATTTGTGTTTTTCGATCTTACCACTGGTGTATCAGGGCCCAAATTTAAGGTTCATCACAAGTTGTAATGGGTTTCCCCGATAACAAAACAAGCCGCTCCAGTAGTCTAGTCCCAGTCTAGTCCCAGTCAGTGGAGTAGAACCCTACTGGGAAATGACCTTTCTGGGGTACATTTCACAAATTCCCTTTCACTTACATTTCGTTGGATGTTTACCAATGAACGATTATTCACCCATACACTGCAATCGGGCTGCATGCCAGTTGAACCTAAACGAGCGACTCGTGCGTGCGTTGTGCAAACAAAAGCAGCTATAACATTATGTAGGTGTAGTTCATAAAAAAACAAATTGACTCTCCTTCTAAAAAACCTTCGACCTGGAAACAAGTCTGGGTTGAGCTGCAGAATACGAGTATAAAAGCAATACCTACGTGTACACTAATTATAAGCGAGTTTGTGACTTCACGGAGAGAGCGGACTTCTTGGAGCAAGTTCTTCAGGGAAAAGTTTAGGCTAACCAATCGTTCGCAGGTGAGGCAGCTGACGTTCGATCGGTAGGTCAAGAAAGCAGAATGAGTTTTGCAGATTATACAGTGTCTGGTCGTGACGTGTTTTATGCGTTCATTGAAAGCAGATGGCAATTCGTGTACAGTGTATACTTACCACTTCGACTTTGGAGTTAAGTGTAATTATTATTCAGAAGTTATCTGATGTCATTGCTTGAGGTTTTACAGTTTCGCACCTAAAATCTGCGTCGAGAACTTGAGACTGACTCAATGATTGGAATACACAGTAATTTTGATGATTTTTAAACTGAACTCTCACCTTGTACGAACTCTGAATCTGTTCCCCCCAAATTCGATATTGGTTATTCAGACGGAACTGTGTGGAACGTTTGGTTCAGCATGTTTGTATTTAGTTGAACATTATGTGATCCATGTAGTGGATATGAATGGATGCTGAATGTTCTCGTCGATGTGTTAAAATGTACATTATTATGAAAATACAAAGTAGCTGGTTACTTTTTTATCGCTGATTGATTGCACCGTGTAGCTGTGTTTTACGCTTATTCGCTTTATGTCTTGTGGATGAGTGTGTTTGACTGTGTATTGTGTCTAATCATGTGTATTATGGTTCCATTCTGGAACCAATCGATCAACAAACTCACTAGCCTTGAGTTTTGTTTTTGTTTTCATCAGAACCTTATTAAAACAAAACCCATCAGTAAATATAGGCCCTACTGCTTTCTATGGTGATCCAACTATACGGGGATTCAAGAGTGCCGGGATATCGACAAGTTGACTTATTCTAATTGACTAAATCGACCTACCGTGATCATTATTACGGCGATTTATTGAACCTTAGAAGTCATCGATTTGTCCCGAAAGTTTATCCCACGAACACCACTCACTACGAGTTCGACTTTCCAAGTTCTTTCCCTTGCTCAATGGTTCTATAGTGGCTTGTTTCGTTAAAGTAAATTGACGCGGTATCATCGAGTTCCTTGCTTTAGTTCGAGCCCTTGGCGAGATGAATCATTACGTTCAATTCACCCTCACATCGCAGCCGGATTTTTGCCAAACCCTAACCCAAAGGGCTCTCTCTTCACGTCCAAACGCCGTGGCTGTGATGATTTTGTAAGCGACGCGAGTGGTTGAGAGAGTAGGCCTACCCCATGGGCAAAATCAAAAAGTGCCGTCACCTCAAGACGGCGTGACATGTCATGCCGAATAATGGCAAGAAATAAATTTAGTTAAGTTTGACCATAACTCATGAACTAAGCATGCTAGAGAGACAACATTTGTACCTGACTCTGCCTTGGTTAGTCTCTCGTCCGAGAATCAATGACTTATATCGAGTTCGTGAGATGAAATTGTGACACTAATCTCATAAAAACCCTCCATTGTATCTATTAATTATTATTTATTAACAGGGTAGCCCCATCAGTGTGAAAACACTGTTCTCCCTGAGGGCCCTGTATCAAACAACAACACAACAAAACAAAGAAAATGACATGAATGACAACAAAACCCCGAAAGCAACAACAGAATTCAAATCAGTGGGAACAAAAGCAAAAGCAGAGAAGACTAAGCAAAAAAAATGAGCAAGAGAGAGAGAATAATAAAACAAAAACATGTGTTGCTTACATCTTATCAAAACCCTGTGAAAATTATTTTATTTGTGTTGACAAAACCTTTTTTCTTTGCAGAATTTTCACGATGGATATCTTGAGGGGCGTTGAACAGACGTCGGTTACCACGAAGCTAGTCATTGCTGCGGTTGTCTTGTTTTTGGTGTAAGAAATTGATTTTTTAGGGGGTTTTCATTATTATGGCACGTTCCGTTGCAGTGTCTGGAAGTGCAAAATCATAACAAGTCCTATTTACTAAAGCCTGATTTGTTATTTTTTGTTGTTTTCTTTAGACCTATAAATAATAATTATATAAATTCTGTGACCTTGATTATCACTCTGTAATGTTAATGTCAACTTATCTTTACAGTTAGTAGACCACGTGGTCGTCATGAACCCCCCCCCCAAAAAAAAAAAAAAAAAAAAACAAACAAAACCCCCAACAAAGAAACAAACAAGCAAACACCCCAATTACTGTAAAAATACAAACTACTTAAAGACACTGGACACTTTTGGTAATTGTCAAAGACCAGTCTTCTCACTTGGTGTATCTCAACATATGCACAAAATAACAAACCTGTGAAAATTTGAACTCAATTGGTCGTCAAAGTTGCGAGATAATAATGGAAGAAAAAACACCCTTGTCACACGGAGTTGTGTGCTTTCAGATTGATTTTGAGACCTCACGCGTGAGGTCTCGAAATCAATTCAAATATTTTACTGAGAAATTACTTCTTTCTCAAAAACTACGTTACTTCAGAGGGAGCCGTTTCTCACAATGTTTTATACTATCAGCAGCTCTCCATTGCTCGTTACCAAGTAAGTTTTTATGCTAACAATTATTTTGGAGTAATTACCAATAGTGTCCACTGCC
Organism: Pycnopodia helianthoides; assembly: GCA_032158295.1. NCBI lineage: Eukaryota > Metazoa > Echinodermata > Asteroidea > Forcipulatida > Asteriidae > Pycnopodia > Pycnopodia helianthoides. Next base: position 19,866,388 of record CM063246.1, on the reverse strand, counting down.
TTTAAGTTAATGCACACCCCTCAATAGCTTTTGCCTTTGGGTTTTGGACGTTAACGTCCCTCGGCCAGGACTAAATGCTGACGTATATTATAACTCTTTTTTGTTTTAAATATTGCAGATACGATTGGTGGTGTCACCAGTATTTTCAGCGTCGCGGCATACGGGTTGGGTCTTACCTACCAGTTATAGGCAGCCTGCATCAGATACGAAAAGTAAGTACAACCGATTTCCCTTTTCCTCGAGTACAATCTTCTGCGCCATTGAATCAACATGCACGCATTGCGCGATATATGAACCCGCTTGCCTGATTTTGAGTTGGGAGACAACAATCTACATGGGGAAGGTTCTGTCATGCGGGCATGGGAATCTGACATCCATTCTGGAAGTCTCCATTCCCAGATGGAATTTTGGTTTTCATTTAAAAATCATTATCTGTCTGCTGACTAAACTAATCGACGAGAAGGGCCGGGTAGGGTTGGAGGTTAAAGAATTCTATCCAAAAACGGCAAACAACCCTTTTTCCTCTGAAACTTGATTTCCACTTTTTATCTGCAAAGTCATGCTCGTCTTTGACACCAGGGTTTATTTTTCGTTATGATTTAAACGTCTTTGTTTCCATTGATGTGTCATTCTGTTCCCTTTATTTTTGTCCTTCCCGTCAGGGTTTCGGACGCAGGTTTCCGGAGGTTACAGAAGAAGTACGGAAGGGTTTCCGGGTAAGTTCGTTCGTGACTTTAAAATGCGTTTGCATCCGGACTATTTGATGCGGTATTTACAGCAAGACCACGACCTGTCCAAATTCAACTGCATGTTTAAAAAAAAAAAATCAATGAGAGATCAACACTGAAGTACCCAGTTTTTAAAACACACCACTGCAGTGCACACCAAAGCACTGCCATGTTGACAACAGTTGGGAGGGCGTGAATGAAACGTTTCCTCAGAAGACTGGTGTAACTCCAGTCCGTGTTGTGACGTATAACACGTCATTGTACGTCACAACACGGACTGGATAAATATTGGGCCGTGTCCGAAGACTATACAGCTTCGGCTGAGGGTAGATCGCCGCGTCATCATGCGTTTAAGACTAAGACATCATTAGCCGCTAATACAGATACGTCCTTGGTGTGACGTCATAGTGCTGTTTTAATTACCATCGATGGGGGCCTTTTGGGTTGAACACTGCGTTTTTGCCCGGCTGTTTACATTTTTATTTATTTATTTATTTGTTTACGTTATGAAACATTTTTTTAGTGATTCGTTTTTTATAATCATATAACAAGTAATCATTTCGCACTCGTTTATCTATCTAAAGAAAATACAATAAACCCAATAATGTAAACTTCGTTCAAGTTGGTCTTTAATTGTTGGTTACTTCAGGTGGTATATGTTTCGTAAGCCTTTGCTGTTCGTGACGGATGCTGACATCATAAAGCAAATTTTGGTGAAAGATTTCTCAAGTTTCATCAACCGAAGGGTACGTTGACTCATTCATAATGTTCGGTCAACAGGAAATGTTAGTTTGGAGTTGACTAAGGTCAGGGTGCCAGACCCACAGAGAGTGCGCCACACAAAGTGCCCATAGCCAACAACTGGACCGGGCCAATCCGTGCTGACAGAGAGTATAAACAACACATTAACTAAGTAGGAATAAACGCTGGGTGGTGTAAAACAAACAGCAACAACTAGTAAACTAAATAGTCATGGATATATCACTCTAAAGGGTCACAAATCAGAATTGAACTTGTGCTGGGTCCATTGGGGAGCCAGGGTGATTTTCTGGTCCGAGAACAGTTTTACGGGTCAGCGTCAGTTGGAATCTCAGTCCAAAATTGCGGACCGTGTTAGTTCACGAAGTTAAATGAAAACCACACAATTTCGAGGGATGTTTATATTCTACTTTGAAAACATTATTTAACAAACGCATTTATGGCAAAAGCGCCAAGTCCGAAGGCATTGTGTCCCTTTTCTTTCATTGTTGACATCTCTTTAAAAGGGGAAAGCTCAGAATACCCGAATCATCTCCAGTGGCCTGTTATCTTTGCGAGGTGAAGAGTGGAAGGAAGTGCGATCCGTGGTCACGCCGGCTTTCAGCGCCGTCAAAATGAAGAAGGTATGTGGTGGAGGTGGAGTTTTGAATAAAAAAAAACTACGAACTTGTTGATAAGAAATAATTTTGTTCTCAAGTGTAAGTCATGAATAAGATGACAGTCAGTTTTAAACTAGTAACTTATACTCGAAGGAAAATAGACACAGCTCTTTCATCCAGCAACCAAATCGAAGCAACATTTGGCAAACATTTTGTTCCCGTACACAGATGTCTTTGATGATCAATGACTGCTGTGATACTATGCTGGATAATATAAAGAAGGCAGTGCAGGACGGCAATGACATCAACTGCAAGAAGTGAGTGGTTATATTTAACTATTCAAACAAAAGTGCTTCTCTTTAAACCGTGAATTAATTCTTTTCTATTTAAATAATAATAATAATTTTGAAAAAAAGTAAATCAAATATATGGTATATATCTTTCAAATAAATTGTTATTTTGTTGCCACTGAGTTGAGAGATGATGTGCTTGGTGATAAAATACAAATCATTACGCGGATCTTTCTGTGGAACTGTATTATTTTACAATCCAGTTTGTACGGTGGCTTTTCAATGGACACGGTAGCATGGTGTGGTTTCGGGCTGAAGGTTAACTCACAGGTAACGAAAGACCATGAGTTTGTAGTCAACGCGAAGAAAGCAATCGAGTCAGCTGAGTCGATCATAAGTACCCTGCTCAAACGTAAGTGTACAACCAATATTTGTTTTCATTATTCGACCATCACACTATAGTCTTTATTGGCGACGCTGTTTTTGTATTTGCCACCGGGAGAGAGGCGCTACATTGACTGTTTTGGAGGCTAAAGGCCGTATCCGAATTGGCGGCTACAGGTACGGCTACGACTGTTGCCAAGGGTGTTGCTAAGGACGTCCCATACTTCAACGCATGGTGACGCGGAAATCTAGCCGTAGCCGTAGCTGTAGCCACTAATTCGGATACGGCCTAACTCAGAGGGACTGGGCAGGTCTGTAGATCTGGATGATCCAGATGTGCGTGTGATACAGAGACCACTTCTCCAGTAATTCGTGTTGTGGACAGTAATTCGTGTTGCGATGTCGCACTACGTTAAACAAAATGAACGTCGCCAATCAAGACTACCTTGACACACACACACACACACACAAGTGTGTAATGACCTGCAATCGTGGACCCTCCTTTGTTCAACTCTTTGTCCTGACAAACGTGGACCTCATTGTTTTCCTTTGTGATAGCAAACGTGGACCTATTGTCCCTTTTGTTGTAAGTCCACGGTTTGAATGTCACTACAAACTCACACACACACACACAAACTCACACACACACACACATCCTTACGGATCCGGTTTGTGGGGTACTGCTATTGTTGTTCTATTATTCCCTTTTCTGAAGAATTCCCTTGTGGGGCCCAATTGTTCCTATTGAAATGACCTTGTGGGGTCCATTGTTCCATTGTTGTCAGGACCCCACATATGCCCTTCTGTGTGTACACACACACACACACACACACACACACACACATCCTTACGGATCGGATGTGGGGTATGCAAATTGTTGTTCTATTTCCTTTCGAAGAATTCCTTGTGGGGCCAATTGTTCCTATGAAATGACCTTGTGGGGTCCATTGTTCTTGTTGTCAGGACCCCAATATGCCCTTCCGTGTGCCCACACACACCACACACACAACACACACACAACACACAACACACCACACACATGTGTAAACACTGCAATCGGGGACCTCCTATTGCTTCATTGTTTTGTACACGTTTTCCAACTGGGGACCTTTCCCCAAACGGGGACCCTATTGTCCTCTTTTGTTATAGGTCCCGGTTTGAATGTGTATACCTACTCACCCACACACACAAAGAAGAAGAAGAAGAAGACAATTATACAGAGAAACGCCATCTGAAGATTTTTTGAGTAAATAAAATGAGATTGTTCGCACTGGGTCAGTGGAAGATCTTACTTAATTAAAAAATAAACGGCTATGTCCTTTTGAAAATAGAAGGGGGCGCACAGTAAGTCAAAAAGGAAGAGAGATCAAAGGGGTGGATAAATAAATCAAGTTATTCATGCACTCCTTTTTAAAGGAAAAAGTACTTGCAGCGTCATCTTTTTCATCGTAATGTCTAGGCTTATTTCCACTGCTGGCACCAGTGTTTGGTTACTTCAATCTGGGCGGAATTCCGAATGAGGTTGTGAACTTCTTCGAAAGAGTGACAAGTGAAACCAGCAAACTTCGCCAAGACCAGGGAGGCGATTTAGCCAACTCTAGGGTGAGACTAGATCATAATAGTTAATGCTAAATCAAAACCCAGCACGTTTAGCGCCCGCCTAATAAGCAACACATCAAAGCATTCCCTTTTAATTAGTTTGTCTTTATATGTGCCTCTATGTATTGATAGCGTTTGTAAAACTTTCGGTTAAGCGATTATACAACACGACTAAAAAGGTGTAGCTAATCACACATAAACATGGGCGTCAATCCTGGGGGGGGGGGGGCACCACAGGGGGACACGTCCCCCCCTCCACACTTTTTGAAGGGTGGGGGACACTATATCAAATGCCCCCCCCAGGTTTTTTTTTAACTCATGCATCTCATAGGGCACTTTAGTGTGTTATCTCCAGACTATTAGCTCTAAACAATTAGTTCTAAACTATTAGTTCTAAAAAGGCTACCGGTGTACTGTATGCTTACTTACGGCGATGCACTGTTTGTAAAGCTTAACCCTATACATGTAGTCACTGTACAGCCCAAAACCGCTCGGCCATTTAGTCACTGGGCATAGACCACCCGAGAGCGGCTCGTGTTATTTAATGTACAATGCTTAAAGTTGTGTGATTAAAGTAAGATTAATATATTATGTATATTATGTTGGGCTTTTGTTAGTGTCTCTGTGTTATTTCTCTCTTTGAACCAGAGATGTCATGTAAATATTTATAGCAAGGAGCTAGCTGCACAGACATGCTAAACACCAAACAGCTTCAGGGGGCTCCGCCCCTGAACCCCCGCCAAGGGCTTCGCCCCTGGACCCCACCAGGGGCCCTTAAGCGGGCCCCTGGACCCCACGCCATAAGTGCTGTGACTGTTGAATGCCCCCCCCCCCATTTCAAGACAGATTGAAGCCCATGCACATGAAGCGTAAACTGTGTACTGCTGTTAAAAAAAAATCATTATTTCCCATTGCAGAAGATTGACCTGTTGCAATTGATGCTAAATGCACACAACGAAGCTCCAGACCAAACAGATGATGTGGACAGCAACGGGCTTCACAACATAAAACGCAAGAGGGCGCTAACAAACAACGAAGTCACAGCCCAGGTATGATCAACAATTACAGACCTGTACGATCAAACAAACAAAACAATGAAAACACAAATTTGATTTGGTCTCAGTAGATCGTGGATCAAGGTCAAAGTTTAACATGATTGATCCAGCATTTTTTGTACCGGTGGTCCAAGACATTGCTTGCTCCCCTGAAACAAGGAGTGCCGACTGAGGAGGATCTTGATGCCATTCCTCAGTACTTCATCATCTCACATCTATTGAACTTCACCAACAACTCAAAATGGACTCCCCGTCTATCATGAATTCATATGGACGTTTCTTTCATCTTTCAGGCCCTGATTTTCTTCTTGGCAGGGTATGAGACAACGAGCTCCTTGCTCAGCTTCGCCTCGTACCTTCTTGCCCTCCACCCGGACGTACAAGACAGACTGTATGCCGAGATCCAAGATAAGGCCCCTAGCCGTGACGTCGTGGGCTATGACGTAGTCAATAAGATGACGTACCTCGATATGGTAATATGTGAGGCCCTGCGTGTCTATCCACCAGCATCGGTGTAAGTTCATCTTACTCTAATATGGAGATGGGTCTGACTTTGCATCTTTTTTTTCCACAAATGCCTTTACATAATAAGACGTAATGATTGCTTGGTCTTTCAAGATGCATACGACAAGGGTGTTTTTGATCAAATCTTTCTCGTCGACAGTGTGTGTAGAGTCTTTCATTTTGTTTTTACCTGATCTATATTAAAAATGCATCCGATTTTTGATTTCGTTTTAAAGTTTTGCACGCCTCTGCAACAAGAAGTTTTCATACAATGGCCTGACCATAGACGAGGGAGTGACTGTGATAATGAACGTGTGGGGTGTCCACCGTGACGAGCAGTATTGGCCCGATCCAGAGAAGTTTGATCCGGAGAGGTACGTTAGTTCGGCACCTTGTGTATTGAATCTCAGGACCGAAGTTCTTTTTAATGCTACAGACGAATTATTTCATCCTTAAACTCTACAAATTAGTTTGGATTGGACGAAAACAATACGGCTTTTACAATATTAGGGTCAATAATCTTAAGACCTCTCATTCCACTATTACGTTTCCATTGTGTAGCTTTACGTAATGTTTTCGGCTTCGTCCATTTGGGGTCGACGTGACCCACCATCCGTGTCATACAATACCCACAATTGTACAGATAAAAGAAACACTCAAGAAACAAGTAGATTCTGAGCAAAATTTCACAATTCTGTGTTGAACAAGGAACAATTGACGGGACTTGAACCTGCGAACTCCAGACTAACGTGCCAGTGTTATACCAACTGAGCTACTTAGCCCTATGTTGGCGGTATCTCTATTTTGCCAATATTTTCGTACGGGAGTTCCAGTCTTCTGCCAGTCACAATTAGCGCAAACGTTTACTGAGCCCAGAAAATTCACAAGTTGGTTACCGAGGACCCTAAACAGTGTAGTGTGCAATGCTCAAGCACAAACGATATTTTCTGGCAACAGCTTGGTCGTTTGGACAAGATCAATCCAAGCAATTATCTCGCTATGCTTTTTATTATCTTTATCCAACATCCTTGCAACTTCTCACTGTATGACTTACATTGAAATGTTTTTTTTCACAGATTCAGTCCAGAGAAGAAACCTTTCATCCAGGCTTGCACCTATTTGCCGTTCGGCTTTGGACCTCGTAACTGCATTGGTATGCGATTTGCCTTGTTGGAAGCCAAGATGGCGCTGGTGCGTGTACTGCAGATGTATCGATGGGATGTGTGCACAGAAACAAAGGTACAGAGAGCAATAAATGATACAATTAAATGCCCTACAATATAATTCAAAAACTAAGTGTTCCACCTAGGTCAAGTCTAATGAAGGAGTGCGTGATTGAGCCTCCATAGTAGTTTTACAGTCTGCGAATACGCAGTGTACTCTGTTGTTTATAGTATAAGAGTGGATTTGCCTGTATGCATAAAGCTTTTACAAACTACCCAATGGTAATGTGGACGTTGATGAGCTTAATAGACATCACTGACATACTCAAGACTAGCAACCGAACCCTCATGCAAATACATCACACAGAAGAGTGATCCCGTCCAAGATACGCCAAAGTGCAAGTAATACAAGAAATTCAATGGGCGGGGGGAGGGGGGGGGAGGGACCTGTGTCATGTCACAAGGGGATGTTTTCCCTGGTGAGTGTGTTACCATACGGTAGATTAACATGTGCTTAAAGACATGGGCTTAAAATGGGGCACTATCAGACGACATTCTACGTAAGTTGCCGGTGGGGGGGGGGGGGGCGTCCAGAACCTCCTGCCACACCGTCACCGCAGACAACAATGACTGTGCCATAAATGGTGCGCAGTCCTACACTGTCATCATATTATTCCAGGGGTTTATGTTTTGCCTTTTTCTTGTCAATTTCAGATTCCGCTCAATCTTAGCGAGGCTCCATTCCCAGCCCCAAAAGATGGCATCAAACTTCGAGCTTTCGCCAGACAATAAGTAGATCGAGAACCCCCTGCTAGGTTTCAAATATCAAACCGCCCTCTGTTGACTTTCCTTTATTGAGATGACCATACAGCACAACTTTTCACACGTAACCCTTCGCTCGGCCCCAGCGGCCTATCCAGGACCGCTGGGATGGGCTTATCGGCTTGCACAGGAAGTTCAGGAAGTACGTCATGCGTGCAGTGCTTGCAGTGTGAGTGTGATGCATGATGGGACTGAGCATGGGACTGAGCATTAACGTTAACGATACGTTTGCCCATCCCAGCGCCTTTGGTTTTAAGGCAAGGCGCTGGGGACGAGCGAAACGTAACCCCTAAACCGGAAAAAGGGTGTCTATGGTGAATTATGGATTCTGGACTGACTCCGATACTTAAACTGACTGAAATAATATGGAAATGGTAACACAACAAAAATGTGAAAATGTGAAAAAAAAATTACGTACTGTAGGCCTACAAGTTGATTATTAGAATTTAGTTTTTTTTTTACAAGAAGAGGGGATTAGGGGCAAGAGAGAGAAAGAGAGAGAGAGAGAGAGGGGGAGAGAGGAAAACCCGACTCCCAAAATAAGGGAGAAAACAGAGCGTCGACCTCATTAATGTTTTGTATGCCCTCAAACTATTCTATATTAGACAGATTCGAGAGCCCCCAAAAGTGTTTCAGTGTGAAAATGTTGCCCAATTGTGACCTGGGGGTTGTTGACTTCCAACTTGAGGTATTTTGGATGACATAGGCCCTGAAATAAATGGTCCTATTTTCTAAAAGGTGTAGGGACATTTTTCAAGATTGACCCTCGGCCGTTTTGAAAATTACACCTGTGTAGGGGTGTTTTTTATTAGGAGGGAGAATAACTCGACTGGCCCAGGGACTCCCCACGTCAAATTGAGCAGAGAAAAGTTGAAGAGTCAATTAATAATTTCCCTTACTGTAAAAAGCTGTGAGACTTTTCCGTCTCATAGTATTTTCCGTGTATTTTGTTTAATATTTAGCATTTTGCACTGTATGCCAATGAAGTTTATTTAGTGGGGTGCACCCCTATAGCAGAAAAATGGTGTCGGCCATATTTTGTTTACTTGGTGAGGGTTTTAAGTTGTAAACTGACAATCAGTGTGAATTTGTTTATTTTTTTTTAATCATGTGATAATTTTATTTCAGTTTTTACTGGGCAACACAATTTATTTACAAAGAAAATGGAATGTTAAATGTTACAAAATGGTGGATTGCACCTCAGTCAGCATGTGCTGTTTATGGTAGTTTTGGGGAATAGTTTTGTGTGTGACAAACACCTTGTACCGCTCAAATGAAATTTCTTCTTCCATTCAATAATTTGTAAATGCTGTTTGCTACTTTTACAAGTTTTTCACAAGCTTTTTTTGTCCTGAAAAATACAATATTTTGTAAGAAATTACGATAGTACATTGTCGACTGGGGTGTCAAACTTCAAACAATAGACATGGTGTATGTGTTTATGTACAGTGCTATAAAGCAAGTAGTATTACTAGTTGCTTAATTAAACCAGCTGCAGAGTGACAGTGTAACTGTAAGTTTATCGAGTATACTATTTTGTTGAATTGTCTATCATGGCGGGTAAGGTTTGCAATAATCGTGCTCAGTTGGATTTTGGGCAAGTCAAAATCGTTGCACTATTCTTAAGTTGTATGTGTTATTTGTTAAGTATCAACAAACCTAGGGCAGGCAACTTGACTTCAAACCATGGATTAAGTGGTTGTGCTTGAAAGAAAAGTACACTACATGACCCTTAATTTAGCCCTAGCCCTAACCCAACCCTAACCAACCCTTACCCTAGCCCAAACCCTAACCCTACTTTAGTCCCGTTAGTAATTCTGGCCCTCTATCCCTAACTCGTACTGCCGTAGGTCACCAAAGTGGGTCAAAGAACCATGACTTGTTTCTAGGTGGGCTCAGTACGCAATCATGTCAACTTTTTCCCACTGGAGTTTGTCCAATCCTCAGTTTAGGGTGGGGGGGGGGGGCAGAATATGTAGGGCGGGGGGGGGGGTAGCTGGAGAAAAAAACGAAAAAACGAAAAAAACAATAAACAAATAAATTCCTTGCTATCCTTATTGGGGACCCTCACCATACAGAGGGTAAATTGGAAAAAGTAAAGAAAAGAAGAAAAATTCGTTTTGGGTCACGTGATATCAAACATGTCTATTTTAAAGAGCTGTTGGACTGAACCATTTCATTAAGGGTGGGTGTGCATGAATGCGCGAGGGACTTGTTACGGATGTATTGGGGTTCACCCGAATGTAAATGTGTTATAAGGGCAGTTTTGGTGTAACTGAGTAGGTATTTAGTGATCCTAAGGTGATGCAATCACGCAATTTGTGGGGGAGGGGTCGTGGCAGAAGACCGAAATGCACAAGATGACTGAACTCGTAGTATTGTTGGCATGATTACAGGCATTTTCCTCAAATGACCTACCACCAAAAGTGATTATAATTTGCACTACATACACACACACACACAGATTCCACCGGTGTATTACCCTAGAACTATAGACAATGTTACATTTGTTTACAGAGTGGTGACCTCGTACATTATAATGCATTTCCTGACGGGCAAGATGCTACACAGGCTCAATGGGAAAATTTATATTTTGTGTCATAATTTTCACATAAATTCAAAATTTACAAAAGCAAGAGCTGTACAGCTTTTGAGATGTCCCCCCTTTTCTTCATATCAACAGTTGAGGAAAATCAGACAGTGTGATCTCCATAAAACATAAAATTTGTTGTATTCTTCCGTTGAGCTGTGCACAAATGTGCCCGCCGGAAGTCCAGGCTCTGTGGCTCTTTTGTAAACATGTGATGTCACAGGTCACATCGACTATATAGCTCTATGGTACTACTGTCCCCAAGCAAATTAGGTGAAATATTTTTAAAAGGATGTGTTTTCTTGTTTGAAATTGTGCAAAGCTGTTTGCCTGTATGTTGCCTCCTTCGACATGAGACACGCCCGCTGTATCTGCTGTGCAATGAGCCATTCTCAATAAAAAAGTTCATCACATTGTGAGGGATGTCCTTGATAACAAAATAGGCCGCTCCAGTTTAGCCCCAATTAGTCGAGTGAAACCTTACTGGGAAATAACGGGAATTAAATAGTGACGGTGAACAAGTTATGTTCCGGTTGCCTGTAAATTGCCTTCTACGGCGTGAGACACGCCCTCGGTTTCTACTGTGCAAAATGAGCAACTTTTATTAAAAGTAGTTTAAAGTTCATCGCATTGTGAGCGGGCCTCTTTCTATCAATCCAGTCTAGTGCATGAGTCGAGTAAAACCTTACTGGTAAATGAACTGTCGAGGGTAAATCTCACAAATGCCCTTTCACTTACATTTCGTTCGATCGATTTAATCCAACAAACGATTATTCAACCGTACAACGCACTCGATGTCAGTTGAAACGAGGGGTTCACGAGTGCGTTGCATGCACTGTGCAAATAAAACCAGCTTATGTAGGTGACAGTTCAGGATGAACAAACAGCCTCTGATTGTATGCGTTTTCAAAACCTTCGACCGGGAACTAAGTCTGGAGTGATCTTTGAGTTGCAGATACGCGTATATAAGCACACCACATTGTAAATGTTTTCGTATAGCGAGTTTGACTTTACGAAGAGAACGGACTTCTTGCAGCAGTTTTTCAGCACCCATGTGAAAGTTTGACCAATCAGTTGCAGGTGAGGTAACTTACTTTAAGAAATTGTGTACGTCATCGAAGAATAACTCATTCTTGTACCGGTGTTATTACTTATCATTCAGGTTTTGGAGCTGGATTTGGTATATTTTTGTTGTTGAGCCTTATGTTGCCATGGCTATAGCAATAGTTTAGAAGTATCGAACTTAACAATTTTGCACAAAATTGAAAACATCGTATAAAGGGTTCAGCATTTTTATCAAATTTGAATCAAATATCAAAGGCCCAGTACACGTTTGGTAAATGGAGCCTACTGATTGTGTTCATCCTAGTCTGAGGACAGAAACGCTTCTTAGACTCAAATTTTATTTGGGAAAAAAGGGATATATTTTTCATAACCGATAGTACTTCGAAGATCAAGTTTCTCGAAATTCATTATACTACCCAAAGCTGCTGTCCTTCTTACCAAGTAAATTGTCCATTACCAAACGTGATCTTACGATGCAATACTTTCATATGTTGTTTTGTTTTCTCTTTTAACTCGACCCAGAACGATTGCATTTTTCTGAATTATTAACAATTTTGAGCTATCATAAGAATGTGTGGTCAAGCATACACATCTCAAGGCACTATACATCGAGGCACTACCATGTTTGATGTTCAAACACTAAGTCAATATGAATTTATACTTGGCTTAAAGGCATTGGACAATATTGGTAATTACTCAAAATAATTGTTAGCATAACAACTTACTTGGTAACGAGCATTGGAGAGCTGTTGATAGTATAAAACATTATTGTGAGAAACGGCTCCCTCTGAAGTAACGTAGTTTTTTTTAGAAAAACGGGGGCGTCAGATTCTGTGTTCATTGGGGGCCTGCCCCCTTTCTGGATCAGGCTGACCTGGAAACAATGGGATTTCAAGGCGAATTCTGTTTCAGTTTGACCTATTGATTAAAGGAACATTACAAAATTGTTTTTTGCTAAAAAACAGTTGCTGGCAGTGTAAGCACTTTATGTAATCCACCATATACATAAACTGACAGACCTGTAGAAGTTTGAGATCGATCGGCCATCTGGGTCACGAGAAAATAGTGAAAAACCGATTACACATTTGCATGAAATCATATAGATTCAACAAATGAATAAAACGCTCACTGAGCGATAAACTCCAATCGGAACATTAGTTTATTCATTTCTAATCAAATATGGCGTTTCAGACAGAAATATTTCAGGGGATGTTTTCTACTATCATCATCATTAGACCGTGTAAGTTTTATGTAAATCTGTGATCAAAAAGTATATTTTACAAGTTTTTTTCTTACCAATTCTGTAATGTTCCTTTAATGAGTGTTTTTTTTGACACGGACATGAGTCAGGCCCCAAGGTACGTGAATCCGGGTCAAATCTGACGCGGGAGTTTTTAGAGTTATCCTGATTCGCACAAGGAAAATATAATGGAGCTTTTTTTTGAAAAGTGAAATGAAAGTTAGTTTTATGTGTTGAAAAAAAAAACTTTTCCTTTGCAGACTTTCACGATGGATATAATGAGGAGCGTTGAACAGACGTCGGTTACAGCGAAGCTAGTTGTTGCTGCGGTTGTCTTGTTTTTGGTGTAAGAACATTTTCCATTGTAACTTCACCCTCAAGAGCATTGGACACTTTGCATTGTTTACATTTAAGAAACGCAAAACCATTATTACTGACTTAAGTTTTTATGCAACTATACTCTAAACAAAAAAAAGTGGAAAATGGTAGTTACAAGTGGCAATATTTTGTTTTGGTTATTTACTTAATTTTATTTGTATATTTATTTCTTCGTTTATTTTTTTAATATTTTATTTTTATTCATTTATCTTTTTTTTTTTTTTTTTTTTTTTTTTTACAGTCCATTGTAAGGGTTTTGTCGGGAAAAGGGTTAAAACTTGTAGCAATATTTATTGGTCTTTAGGGCAGTCTCCGTACCACCTGCACCCCACGAAAACTGGGTATTTGCCCTTTGGTCTCAGACGTGCACGTCCAGTTGCTCCAATACCCCGTATGACTTACATTATTACATTATTACAGATACGATTGGTGGTGTCACCAGTATTTTCAGCGTCGTGGCATTCGGGTTGGGTCTTACCTACCAGTAGTAGGCAGCCTGCATCAGATACGAAAAGTAAGTACAGTCAATCTCCCCTTACGCGGGTACGAGCTCACTGTGGCATTATTGATCCAAAAATGCACGTATGTCGCGATATAAACCAAATACAAAAAGCCTATTTCTTGCCTGAATTTTAGGGGAAGGTGTGTGGATGTTCTGTCCGGCCAGACTGTCACATGTGGGGATAGTGTTCTCTGACAAACTGACCAATACCCTCAGCTTGGTTTTGAAATGGTCCCGACTCCATTCCTAAATGGAAATATGTTGTTTCAATCTGTTCCACAAGACGAGGAGTTATACATCAACAAAACGTCAATCAAGCTTCTTATTTTGCAAAACAATACTCTTTCTCTGGCACTTGAATTTCAAGTTCTCTATGCAAAGTCATGTTCGTCTTTGCACCTAGGCTTGTTTCCTTTGCACTGTTATTTTTAGTCTTCTTTGTTTCCATTGATATGTCATTCCGTCCCTTTTGTTTTGTCACCGTCAGGGCTTCGGGTGCAAGTTTCCGGAGTTTAAAGAAAAATATGGAAGGGTGTTCGGGTAAGCTCTTCGTAAATTCGTAACGCATTTTTTTCAGCCTGAAGTTCAGGTGCAGTATTTGCCGCCAGTTCACGATAGCAACCTATCAAAATCAAACTCCTTTTCTTTTGTTTGAATATGTATGGATTAAAGGACTACAGAAGTATAAACTAATCATGCTTTACTGTTGTGTCAGGCATATAAAACCTTTACCAGTCTACTAGGAATCAATTCTGTTTAAAGTTGAGTTCATTATGGTTCTTGGATTTAGCTATAGTAAACACATAGTTATTCTCTTATTCACTGCACTTTAGTTTGTCCAAAACCAATCAATCTTGATCACAAAAAGTGTGCGTTCTTTCTGTTTTAACATAATTTAGATATATTTTTTTAAACTCTCAAGACAAATATTACGTGGTCGTGCTTTATTAGCACACTGACTTTACGATTTGGTAAACATTTCAGGTGGTATATGTTTCGAAAGCCTATCCTTGTCGTCACGGATGCTGACATCATAAAGCAGATTGTGGTGAAAGATTTCTCAAGTTTTACCAACCGTAAGGTACGTCGACTCAATATCATTCTTAGCTTGGCCAACAGGAACTGTGGGGTCAGAATGTCCTTCAGTTCAAGGTGCCAGGAACACATACATGTACATGTAGGTTGTGCCATAATAATAGAGTCTGTGCCAAGACCGGGAGGCTGTGCTGACAAAGAGTATTAAAACATAACTAGTAAGAATTAAACGCTGGGGTTTAAAAAAAAAAAAAAAAAAAAAAAAAACCACTCTACAAAGTCACGGGTCAAATTTGACCTTGGTCTGGGTCCATGATGGGGAGCCGGAGCAAATATATGGGTCTTTGAACCATTTTTAGGGTCAGCGTGACTCGGAGTCTGAGTCAAACACCTGTTACTATGAACCTTGGAACGATGTAATTCATAATCAATTTCGACACGTGTTAGAGTGTAACATCCGAAATATTAAGGTTCCCGGGAAGTTGTGGGTACCGGTGAGGCGCAGTTGGTGTACAGTGTTAAATTTAACAGTGTCATAATAATTATTATTTGTTTTATACATCGGTACTAGCAAACGTTTGCATGTTCGCTGTACGAGCACTGACTTTACGTCAACTCTGACTCAATTCAACTCTGACTCGGATGAGAGGGCCAGACCCACACAAAAGTATATAATGTACATGTATAATATGCATAATATACTGACGTTAACGTTGGAGTTTTAATTGATCGTTTCTTTTTTAGGAGAAAAGTGCACACGCCGGAATTTTAGGCAAGGGCTTACTATCCTTACAAGGTGAAGAGTGGAAGGAAGTGAGATCCGTAGTCACACCGGCTTTCAGCGCCGTCAAAATGAAGACGGTATGTGGTGGAGTTATGAATAATACCATTAACTTGTAAGAAAAAACAAGTATTTCTTCAAGAGAAGAAATCAATACGGCGACAGGATCGAATACAAATACAAAATATTGAAAGTAAAACGCAGATTATACGAACCCTTGAAAAATTAATAGTCACTGAAACGGTAGTCTTGATTGGCGACGTTCATTTTGTTTAACTGTCCGCAACACTGGAGAAGAGATATCTGTATCACACGAACATCTGGATCGATCCAGATTTATAAACTTGCCCAGTCCTTCTGAGTCAGCCTCCCAAACAGTCAATGTAGCGCCCTCTACCGGTGGCTTATACAAAAACAGCGTCGCCAATCAAGACTACTGAAACGATTGAGGTCAAACCCTTGGATTCCAAATTGTCGATATTGCAAGGAAACTAAAGAATGCGCACTTTCGCAAAACATAGCGGCAAATATTACATTTGTTTGTGTTACACGTTTATATGGCTGTAGGTTGGAAAGTTGTTTATTAAATTTACGAATGAATATCGATCTCTTCAATGGTGAATGTTTCAATCAGAATCTCGAACACTTAAAAGTATAAAAAATAATAATTGTGTACCATTTTAAAAATGATTAAGATTGACATTTTCATCAACACAGATGTCTTTTATGATTAATGACTGTTGTGACACCATGCTGGATAATATCGAGAAATCAGTGCACGACGGAAATAACATCAACTGCAGAGAGTGAGTTGCCACAATCAACAGAGACAGTTTTCTTGAAATATTTTAAATTTTAGTGAAATGAAGAAACAACTAATAAATAACCCGAGTAGTTTTTATTATAAATGTTACTGGTGTGACCTTATTATTTTACACTCTGCAGTTTGTACGGTGGTTTCACGATGGACAGTGTAGCTTGGTGTGGTTTCGGGTTGGAAGTTAACGCACAGGTTGACGAAGATCACGAGTTTGTAATCAACGCCAAGAGAGCATTCAAATCAACCGACTCGGTTATATCTATCCTGATTTCAAGTAAGTGTAGTTCAACGTTGCTTTCATCTAACCATGATCTAACCATCTATTGTAATGACCATCTATTATGTTACTGAAGCTTATCACACACAATTTTCGACGACCTCGCCGTACGTCGACGTATACCAGCGTGCTTCAGCGTGCTCTTAACTTGGCCATAACTTATTCAACGTATGCCAGCGTATTCGCCAAATTTTTCATACGTCGGCATACGCTGGCTTAAACGTCCAGGTGTGACAGGGCCATTACTGAAGTTTACACACACATGTTCGTAAGGGTGCACCCCACTAAATAAACTTCCATAGCATACAGTGCAAAATGCTAAATATTCAAAAATACACGAAAAATACTTAAAAGTCTCACAGCTTTTTACAGTAAAGGGGAAATCATTCATTGACTTTCGAACTGTTATCCTCTGCTCAATTAAGTATCACTGGGTCACTGTCACTGGGCCCGTCGAGTTATTCTTCCCCCAAATAAAAACACCCCTACACCGGTGTAACTTTCCAAACGTCTGAGCATCAATCTTGAAAATGTCCCTACACCTGTTGGCAAATAGGACCATTTATTTCAAGGCCTATGTCATCAAAAATACCTAAAGTTGGAAGTCAACAACCCCCAGGTCACAATTGGGCAATTTATTTTACACTGTATCCCTTTTCTCGGGCTCTCAAATCTGTCCAGAATAGAATATTTTGATGAGGCCGACGCTCTGTTTACTCCCTATTTAGTGGGGTGCACCCGTAGACAGAGTGAGGCAGGGCCGTGATAGACGTAACAAATTAGTCTGTTCCCTCTAAGTATGGTCTCTGGTTGTTTATTCTAAACGGGAGACATGACATTCCATTGACGGCCCTTTTATTTCCCCTTCGCTTTAGAGTGAAGTTAATTACATTACCACCGTACAAACAACCTACTACACTTACATGAAATTAATTGGCTCAAGTGAACATGAAATAGTGCTGATTATTGTATGCTAGTAATTCGGCGCAACTTGTACATCAGTCTTATTTCGATGGCTCAGCAAGCGAAATAATCATCAAAGACGTATGTAATTCATTCCTGATTATGTTTCTGGAGGAATAATATAATTATGTATGAACATTTTAACCTCCGGTTGATTTTTTTTTTTTTCGATCTTCGGTTTTGAAATAATCATCAGAGTCAAACCCTGCAGTGAGTTACGGTAGTTGTGGTTTGCAGTCGGTTTATGCTAATTTCGTAATTAATCCGCACATAAAATAGCAAACAAAATATGGGTATAAAAAAAAAAAAAATAAAAAAATACATGCATCGAGTTCGTTTTTTTTTTTCATCTTGAAAATCGCATTGGATATGCCATGCCTCAGCTCCCGCGGGAGCTTTTTTGGTATGTAAATATCCTAACCTCAGGTTCTGGCAGGTTCTTTTTCATCTTAATTTCTAGATTTGTTCCCGCCGGTTAGACCAGTGTTGAACTACTTCAATGCGGGCAGCATTCCGGTAGACGTCATAAGCTTCTTCGAAAGAGTGACAAGTGAAACCTGCAAACTTCGCCAAGACCAGGGAGGCGATTTAGCCAACTCTAGGGTGAGACTTGTTCATAATAACTTACAAATCAAAACCCGGTACGATTAAGACATCAAGCCACTCATTTAGTTTTGCAAATTTCTTCAATATATATAAATTGACAGCGTTTTTAATTAAAGCGTTATTTTGAGAAGTCAGGGTTGGCAACAATAAGTCACGGAACATGTTATTTATTTTACTGTTTCCCCAAAGTACAAAGCCCAGAGGTGTGTCAAAGTCCTTGATAAGCGACACTGGAGCATTTCACATAAGAAGGGAATCAGGTCCCAGAGTTGTGTAGGTTTTTTTTATGAGGGGCTGAAAAATATTTTTACTTATATATTTCGTGCACAAAAATTGGAGAGACATACAACATTAATTACAGACCTACTCACATCTAACCATCTGGTAAAGTGGAACCATATGTTCTCTGTAGCAGGCTTACTGATGTCTTGCTGGCAGCCTGTGCCGGGCTCTGAGGTTTCGATCGAAAGACCCTCCCCGCCAATCAAACCTTTTGGCTAACTAGGGAGCCAGTAACTAGTTGACCTTCCCGCATTGTAATTCCTTGGGTTACTCCCTCAAAAAAAAAAAAAAAAAAAAAAACAATTGTAAAAGATTCAATATTTCTCATTGCAGAAGATTGACATGTTACAACTAATGCTAAATGCACACAATGAAGCTCCAGACCAAACAGATGACGTGGACAGCAACGGGCTTCACAACATTAAACGCAAGAGGGCGCTGACAAACGACGAAGTCACAGCCCAGGTATTATAAAACCATAGACCTGTACGATCAAACAAACACAGCAATTAAACCATACACTTAATTTTGGTCTCACTAGATCGTGGATCAAGATCAAAGCTTAATCATGATTGATACGACATTTGCTGTACCGATGGCTCGGTGGTCCAAGACGTTGCTTGCTCCTCCTGAAACAAGGAGTGCCGACTGAGAAGGATCTTCAGGCCCTTCCTCAGTACTTCATCAACTCACACCTATATTGTACTTCACCAACAACTCAAAATGGACTCCCCGTCTATCATGAATTCATATGGACGTTTCTTTCATCTTTCAGGCCCTGATTTTCTTCTTGGCAGGGTATGAGACAACGAGCTCCTTGCTCAGCTTCGCCTCGTACCTTCTTGCCCTCCACCCGGACGTACAAGACAGACTGTATGCCGAGATCCAAGATAAGGCCCCTAGCCGTGACGTCGTGGGCTATGACGTAGTCAATAAGATGACGTACCTCGATATGGTAATATGTGAGGCCCTGCGTGTCTATCCACCAGCATCGGTGTAAGTTCATCTTACTCTAATATGGAGATGGGTCTGACTTTGCATCTTTTTTTTCCACAAATGCCTTTACATAATAAGACGTAATGATTGCTTGGTCTTTCAAGATGCATACGACAAGGGTGTTTTTGATCAAATCTTTCTCGTCGACAGTGTGTGTTGAGTCTTTCATTTTGTTTTTACCTGATCTATATTAAAAATGCATCCGATTTTTGATTTCGTTTTAAAGTTTTGCACGCCTCTGCAACAAGAAGTTTTCATACAATGGCCTGACCATAGACGAGGGAGTGACTGTGATAATGAACGTGTGGGGTGTCCACCGTGACGAGCAGTATTGGCCCGATCCAGAGAAGTTTGATCCGGAGAGGTACGTTAGTTTGACACCTTGTGTATTGAATCTAAAGTAGTTCCTTTTAATACTATAGCCAAATTAGTTCCTATTCATTGCCACCTTAAATTCTAAACATTAAGTTTGGATTGGAAGAAAACAAGACGGCTGTTAGGGCCATCAATAATCTAACGACCTCATTCCAACAACTACGTTTGCTTTGTGTGGCACTGGCTGGGTAACTGAATGTTTTTCGACTTCGTCCATTTCGGTTTGGCGTGACCAAGAACCCGTGTCGTACTAACCCACAATCGTGAAGGTAGAGGGGACAGGAACAAGTAGATTCTAAGCTAAATTTCAAATCTCTCAGCTGATTACGACAAAGTGAACCACAAAGATGCCTTCCCGCACAAAACTCTCGAGATCACCATGATGGATACCCGTCTACACACGATAGGCAAGGGGTCCATGATCCTAACAACACAATGTTGTCAGGATCATGGACCTCTTGCCTATTTCCCTCGTGTGAAAGGGCTTAACGTGTGCACAGTATCGGTACCAGACGGACACGATTAACTATTACGATCAACTATTACTAACAGTAATTTCCAACACAACACGGACATTTTACAAATGTACAGTTTTTTGCAAACATTACGTCTAGGTACATAACCGTACTCGGTTGCTGAATGCCGAAATACAAACTGTGGAAATTAGCCTCGTTTTGATCTTCATGACGTTTGCCAGGCATCTCTGCCAAATTTGTCAAGACGCCGTTTTGATCCATATTCGTTTGCCCAGTCCCTCCGAGCTAGTCGGTTTTGCGCCCTCTATCGGTGATTAATACGACAAACCAGCGTCGCCAATCAAGACTAACAAAGAGACGGCTCATAATCAAGGAGAATAAATCCTCAGTGAAACTGAACCTAGTGAAGCTGCCAACACCAAAATAGCCTTTTATGGGGGAAAAGGGCTCGCCAACCTTCCAACAGTAACATCCATGTCCATACGCGCAAAAGAAGCTGGGCTGTATGGAAATGTCTCAAGCGACTCGGATCACGTACTGGTCGCTGCAAAGCAACGCTCATGGAAAGGTGCTAACTGAACAACCAGGAAGTGACCGGCCTATCGGTTCTGAGCCACAAACCATGGATCACCCATTCAGATGTACCCCCCCCCCCTCCTCACCCCCTCCTTACTGGAGCAGAAATGTTATGCTGGAGACCTTGCAGATACAACGAAAGTGCTAAAGACTGTGTTCAGTTCTGGCTGAAACACAACATTCTTATCGTGTGTGGACACGATAAGAAGAGGAAGAAGCGCAAATGTGAACTGAGCCCCCCAAAAGTCACAAGTTTATTACAAAGGATCTGAACAGTACAGTGTGCATTGCTTGACAAAATACAAGCAACAGCTATTATCTCAACAGATTTGGACTATAGGTCATTCCGAACAATTATCACGAGATGTTTTACATACGTCTTCACTTTATCAATACATTTCAATTGTTTTGTGCACAGATTCAGTCCAGAGAGGAAACCTTTCATCCAGGCTTGCACCTATTTGCCGTTCGGCTTTGGACCTCGTAACTGCATCGGTATGCGATTTGCCTTGTTGGAAGCCAAGATGGCGCTGGTGCGTGTACTGCAGATGTACCGCTGGGATGTGTGCACAGAAACAAAGGTACAGAGAGCAATAAATGATACAGTTTTATGCCTTACAGTATAATTCCCAAACTGAGTGTTCCAGCTAGGACAAGTCTTATGAAGGAGTGCGTACTTGAGACTCCACAGTAGTTTTATAGTCTGCGAATACGCAGTCTATAACTCTGTAATTAGTGTCAAGAGTGGATTTGCATAAAGCTTTTACAAACTACCCAATGGTAATGTGGACGTTGATGAGCTGAGACAGCACTGACATACTCAAGACTAGCAACCGAACCCTCATGCAAATACACCACAGAAGATTGAGTCCATCCAAGATCTTTACCACAGTAGTATCATAGTATAATTAAGGAGTCAAGTAATGAACCACACGGGAAACTGTCATTTATTTCTTTGTTCAACCCCAAACTATAACTAAGGAGGACACAAAAATCCATCGGCACGACAGACAGAATGATGCTGTCTGCGTCTAAAACTGTACCGTAGCTCGGCCTACGCAGTAGGCTTACACTGTCATCTTAGTAGTATTCCAGGGGTTTATGTTGCCTTTTTCTTGTCAATTTCAGATCCCGCTCAATGTTCGCGAGACACCATTCTCCGCCCCTATTGATGGCATCAAACTTCGAGCTTTCGCCAGAAAATAATAAGTCGAGGCCAAAACACTAAATGGGCCCAAGTTCGTGCACCAAACTAATTATCATTTGTTTGCCCTCACCTTTCTTAGAATAATAATTTTTTTTAGATTTTTTTTAAATTAATTTATGTTTTTTATTTTATTTTATTATTTTTATATAACAAAATGTATTATGGGTGGGTAGGTCATGCAATGGATTGTGTAATATTGTGACAAGTTATCACAACATGGGGGTTCTTTGCTTCAACTTTTGAGGAGATTTGATAAATTTAGCCTCTAAGGTTGGTACTGTTTGGCTTGTGAAGAGGAGTGCCTCCTGAAAACTGGCAGAAAGCAAGTCTGTTTGGGAAAAAGCACATTTTTCGGGAATGTTTTTTTTTCTGACGTGAATAGCAATATTTTTAAAATTTCTGCTGACCTGCCAAAACTTGAATAGAAATCTGAAGTCTAGTTGTATATAGCTGATTTGTTTTCAAGCAGCTGAGAGACTTTAAAGGAACATTACAGAATTGGTAAAAAAAAAACTTGTAAAATATACTTTTTGATCACAGATTTACATTAAAATTACACGGTCTAATGATGATGATAGTAGAAAAAAATGCCATATTTGAAGGGAAATGAAAAAAGTAATTTTCCGATTGGATTTTATCGCTCAGTGAGCGTTTTATTCATTTAATGAATCTATATGATTTCATGCAAATGTGTAATCGGTTTTTCACTATTCTCTCGTGACCAAGATGACCGATCGATCTCAAACTTCTACAGGGTGCCAGATAAGGAAAAAGGTGGATTACATAAAGTGCTTACACTGCAAGCAACTGTTTTGTTAGCAAAAACCAATTCTGTAATGTTCCTTTAAATAATTTGTTTGAGTAACTTTGAGTATAATAGCAATTAACATTGGTTCCACGGGAGTTTGGTTAGTGTGGTGCACCAAGAGTGGGAACTCCAGCTATGTTAAACCGCCCTCACTTGGTGGCTTTGCACCAATAATCATGATTGATTCAGTGCATGGGTTAGAATAATTGTTACAAGTTTTCAGTTGCTATAATTTGTACATTTTTGTCGGGTAAAATCAACATTCAGCATGTAATGTGAAGTCGTTACTTTGATGTTTGTACTGACGATCGTAGCTGTCTAAACTTGTAAGCACGAATTCCTTTCCTTAGAGCTATTTCAGTGCCCAGTTTCATTGAGCTGCATAAAGAACAACAAGTAGCTAAGCACAACAAAATGATGCTTACCAGAATAAGGTTACCAGCCAAACTACCATGTCACACGTACAATTTGTGAATAGTATCCTGCTCATTTCTGCTTAGTAGACAATTGTTAAAGTAACTACTTCTATGAATTTGGGCCCAGATCTGAGAAGACTAACATCTCATCTTTTTTAGATGCAACCCCTCAGCCAAAACATACAGTGTCTGGTGCATTTTTGGAAGTCGTATCTTTATTCTATTTTGTTCTCCTAGTGAGTCAAAGGTTTGTCACATCCGAGATAATGATTAAATCACGGTGCAAGGCGGTGGTGTTGGCTAGGTTTTACATAACTGTACTGGTAAAGTTGTCAACAACTTGACGTGTACTTTGGGCCCTAATTAGTACGCTGTAAAAATACAACAACAACACACGATAATCAAAACAATAGACCACTCGAAGTCGTTTGTTAACTAACTAATATTGTTTGTGGGTTTTAATGCATATAGGCCTACTCCCCTGTAATGGTTTAAAGGGAGACTATTGCTCTCGTCGCAATATTATAACACTAGAAAGGGACCAGTGAGTGGGACGCCCGCTATCGTCTCAAAAGTCTCCCATTCTAAGAACTTCTGTCATTGTAAGAGGCTGAAGTCAAAATAATCATAAAGCATGTGCGACAAGAAAACTCGATGTTTGCACACACCACACGCAAGCTTATATCACCTTAATACCCTACAGTGAGGGCCACTGTCAGCAGGTGTTGTTTTACTATTAACCACATCGTACAAACTGGTCAGCTCATTATGCCATGATTTCCCAAGCTGGACCATGCCACGCGTCACAGAGTGTTGTAAATCAACAGGGGTCAGTGATTTAGTTAGAAGGAGGCAGGGCAAAACTATTGCCAGCATCCTTTTTTTGGTACGAAATCGGTATGCTAACTGGCAATTGTAGTTGAAACCAAACTACATGTACATCACTTAATTAATTAAGCACCAAATAAGCTTAAATTAACCCAGACAATACCTACATGTAACCAACACACTTAGATTGTTGAGCGCAAAAAAAAAACAACACACACACAAAAGCCAACCTCTTAACCTGGGGAAAAAAAGCCTGTGCTGACAGCATACCACGGGGCGTTGCAACCAAACAGGCCCCCCACTGAACCAGGCTAAACAATGAGCAACCAGTTTGTTCTCAATTCGTTGTCATCACCGTTTAATTAAAACACACGCTGAAACAATATCTGGTCAGACATGGACCCCGGTTCCGGGTCCCAGACCCATTTCCAGGTCAATGTGACCCGGAATCGGTGTCAAAAAAAACCCACAAAAAACAACAACAAACACGGGTGAAACTGACGAAGAATCCGAACTAAAATCCGATTTGTTTAACCAGTTTCTGGATCAGCCTGCCAAGAAAAAGACAGGCTCCTTTGGGATCTTGGATCCAGGTCAATTCTGATCCCGGAGTTTGTACAGTGCAGGTTGGTATTTTTATAGGAACATTACAGAATTGGTAAGAAAAAAACTTTTTGATCACAGATTTGCATAAAGTGCTTACACTGGCCAGCAATTGTTCTGTTGGCAAAAACTAATTCTGTAATGTTCCTTAAAGGCACGTATTTGACAAAGCGGCTTGAAACAACCATTTCTTGTACCATCCCTTTATATTTATAACTTGTAGCTACTTCATGCTGTTCTACAGAACTCTATCACACTATACAGCTATTCATTGCTGTAGTGAGGACACAAAATATGAAACAGACAAAATGGCGTGAAAGATTGACTCATCAATTTTATTAACCAGAAAAGTTATTATAAACAATAATAATTGACCTATACATAAACTTACTGCAACTTGGAATATTATTATTAAATATGCTTAAAAATAAAAAGGTAAAAAAGTGAAAGAGTGACAAAATGTACAAATGAATAGTCAGCATTAGTTTTTAAATCTAATAAATAATGATGATGATAATAAAAAATATCAAGTGATACCAACAAGTTGAAATTAAAGCCAGCGTTGAGTTGAGAAGTTTATCCGAGTAAAGAGTGATCCAATTTTACGAAGCTCTGAAGCCGAAAACGTTGATTATCAAAATCTCTAATACTGGGACTCCATTCACAACAAAATGCTCACTATTGGCTGTTCGACGCTGTCCAGCTTTGTGTCATTTTGCCCTTGTCTCCATAATATTTCGAATAAATGAATTTTAAGTGTACCGAAGTTTTAAGAAATATTAGATGAAAACCCCATGCTGGATACAAACCCCCAAATGGATGTGCAAGTGCCCTAACCAACCGTCCAAATAGTTTACAGTAGTGTTTTATTTGTATATTTGTTATTTAAACAAAGGTATCAGCTTTGCTGTACTTTATGAAGCTGGTGCTAGTTGAGTTTGAGTGAGTTGAATTTGAGATCATAAGTTGGGGTTAAAGCAGCTGACATTTAGCAGCTTTTTATAATTAGCACATAACGTGGAGCAATACACACATTCAAATATATGATTACACATAATTCCACGTAGCTGTTATGGGATTCAGATTTCAGCATACAGATCCACTCTGGATTACAGTGTGACTTCTTAAAAACTTGTTCGGGAACTCCACGATGTAGACCTTTCATTTTAGAGTGGCAAAACATTGACCCAGACTGCCTCGAGGTTTGTGTGTACAAGTCGACACTTACACTTCACAAAAGCATTAGACAAGCGCAAGGCAAGCTCAACGCCTATACACAGTCAGATTAGTATTCTTATACCGTCCATTGATCTCACTCCCATAGTGGAGGTAGAAATAATGTTTCTACACGTCCATTACACTCTGAAAACTTCCGGGTCACCATTTGACCCGGATCCAGTTCCCGTGGGGGCCTGACCCAGAATCTGTGTTAAAATAACCCAGACATGGGTCGAAATGATGCGGAATCCGATTTAAAATCCCATTTTTTTTTAAAACAAGTGTCAGTGTCAGCCTGGCCCGGAAATGAGACGCAGAATCCGGGTCAAGTGTGACACGAGAGTTCTTAAAAGTGTGCTTCGTACCGTACTCGGCGTATGCACTGTTAGGCTACTACTAGTTATTATTCCCCCAAAACCACACTCACGATTGACCTCTACCCAAGCTTGACACAAGCAAGGCCGACATTCGAAAGGTGTTTGCCCGAAAAAATGCTGAGAAAACCAGTTGAATACCATGACTTTATTGACAGAGAAACAAAGAACGGCGCACAACTCCCTCTGCAGTGCTCAACGTACTCAAAGACTCGTGTGATATGTTTCTCACTTTAATAGCTGATGTATTTGTTTCAGATGAGATTTTGTCTAACAGTGAGTCTTGTGCGCGCGCAGCATTAAGTAAAAACACAAATCTAAACAATAACATAATAAAAATATTTAAAACAAAAACAGACAACAGCCCATTTTAAAAAGGTGACTTCGGTCGTGCCCCATGCAAAAATCCCATAACGGTCTCATTCTAAATTTCGGAAGAACCGTCACCTTTTCATTTTTGAATCACAGGTTTTTATCCAATTGTTTCTTTTCACCTAGCCATCGCACGCCCACGTGTGCCTTTTCATCTCCAAGCATCACTACGGTATCGATAGTTCTTAAATTTAAAACCACACTTAAACAAAATTAATGTCAAGTGCAAACCACGCTGCGCTCTTCGTCAGCTTTTGATCCCAACAGTTTGAGCAGCACACGCATTGGTCAGTGGTTGAAAAGTTTCGATAGCAAACGGGACATTGTGCTGGAATTGAGCAATGAAATGTAGATCCCGACTGTTTTTCAAGCTACATGCTAGGTTTTTAAATTCTACACAAACGAACCTATAATGTGGACTACGAATAAGGGAACAGTTAACGTATACACAAAATGACCCCAAACTACGAAGATCGGTGTGGCGGATTTAGATAAACTTAGGCACACGCTCAAACCTCCCGAACCAGAACAGTTATTGGTACCTCGCCACGTTTTCAGCTCCTTCGAGGCCCAAATATTATTAGCTATACAATGCATACACGAAATGGTAGCCTCTTTATCGTCCGGACCTTCACATCCTATTGCCATTATAAATATCCACCACAGAAC
Organism: Pycnopodia helianthoides; assembly: GCA_032158295.1. NCBI lineage: Eukaryota > Metazoa > Echinodermata > Asteroidea > Forcipulatida > Asteriidae > Pycnopodia > Pycnopodia helianthoides. Next base: position 19,839,028 of record CM063246.1, on the reverse strand, counting down.
ACTTTATACTACATTATACAATACATTTGAATTTCAGTTACCATGTCAACATTTCAAAAGTTTCAAAAAATTGTTATAGCTATAAAAAAAAAGAAGAAGAAAAAAAAAAACACGTTTCTTTTTCTATGTAGCCTAAGGTAGTTCAAATATCGTTGTAAAGTTATAGCTATATAAACAGCACATGACTGTATAGTAGCCCTAGTCCTAGTTGATAGTGTGTTGAAAGAGAGAGAGAAAGAGAGTGGGAAATGTGTATTTTTAAAGAGTAAAATGTCATAAATTCTTCATACTAACGTTAAAGATTATTTTCTTTTGTTCAGCTTTTGGATAATAATTCTTCAGTAGGTACGCTCCAACAGTTTATAGCTCCAATTTCATCATAGCATACAGCAGAAGGTACAATCCAATGTTGGCAAATTGAGTGAATTGCTACTTAATTTAATTATTGTGATGAATAGTCTTCCGAACCAGTCAGTCAAAGGTGACAAACAAAACAGTGGGAAGTATTGGGCATAATATGAGCACATTTAACATTATCAGATCGGCTCAGTTTAACAAGCAGAGTTATTGCGGAGCGAAAAGTTGTAGTTTTTAAATGATGACGTCGTCGATACTGTTTTATATAATGGAAAATGCCGCCCATGTTGTTTGTCCTGTTTGCTTCTTGTTGTTTTTTCATCCAATGAAATGTAACAGTTTGTTTTTGACAGGAACACTGATTAATTTGATTTTTTCGGATAGACAACTATTCCTTTTCTGTGAACAATGAAAATGTTGCTAAGCTGCTCTGAAAATATTAAGCACGTCCAAGCATCTATACGACGACTTGTAAAGCTATGCAACTAATAGAAATGGGAGACTAACAAAGTAGTGCGCCACCAACAGTTTGCAACGCCGAGGCAATATTGCGCAGTGTATTATGGGGGAAATGTGGACATTGTTTCGCTTTGATTAATACATACAGAGAATCGCTTTATAACTACTATCAAACTATAAATGCCGATGAGCTCAGCTTGGGAAACTGAAGCGTTGCTAATTGATTCAGTTGATGTATTAGTTCATTTTAGCTAATCAGCAAACTCAACGTTGAGTGTATTAATTAGCTAGTTTTTACTGCTTGTCCATTATTAGCTTCGTTGAAGTTGACCTTGGTGGTGCACATCTTTTGTTAATCACGCGAAATGCTTACACCGAGTGTCGCCCTTTTAAATCGCTTTAATTATTGCATGGCAAACCTCCACTGACTGGCAATCTAAATAAACTATCTAAAAAAAGATGACTATATAGAACGATTTTGCAGAATCAACTGCAAGAGATCTGAGAAAAGGGACAGAGTTACAGAAAGGAATGTTAAATGACTCGGCTCAATTCACGACGGTCTATATTTAGTTAATGCATAGCTCTTGATGTACCAATGCATTGTTTGTAAAATGCAGAAATTACCCATTTACCATCGGCCCACGCTAAATCCTACCATGTCGGAATGTGATACATTGGTATTCCTCGTTATTATTATTATTATTATTTAACCAATAAGTCATGGAAATGATTATGCGAAGTTTAAAGAGTTCTGGAGACAATTCACCTTATTTTATTTCCAAACCTGAACTGTTTCCATTACAAATGAAGCCTCAACTCAAACCATAAAGTAAAACCGATACCCCCTGCCAAGCAGACAGTGCCAATTATTGGCTTTTTTTAAGGTGTCCATTTGTAGACCTTTTTTCTTGTTTATATACACCCACAAGCCTTTAAACCTAAACCAAACTTGTCTTGTGGTGAACCTTTCTCGGGTTCTTCTTGTATTGATTTGATTACACGGGTAGAGATTGAGCAAACTTCAAAGCAGCATCGCCACCGATGCTATGCAGTACCATCGGCGAAGCCCCCCTCAGCTCACGGCCAAAGATGTCGCAGCTAAATTGTCGAATTCTATAATGTTATGTTATAAGGCTTGAACGATGCATAAGAGAGGAGTATAGATGCTCGTGAAGCTCGCCTGTACATTTCATAAACCTAAAAAAAGAAGAAAAAACAAAAAAAAACAACAACAATTGAAAGCAGTGAGCTTCCCAGATGAAAAGAAATTTCTTTTTTACATATAAATTCTATATATGGAAGCAATCACAGTAAGAAGGAAGAACAATTACATTCACGTAGGCCTTTTCAACTAAATGACTGTATACTTATAATACGTCTAGAGTTAAACCAATAAACAAAAAGAAATTGCCTTTTTTTTAAGGAGGCAATTTCTCAAAAATCACTCTTCATTAACATACTTGTAAAAGCCATTTAGTATCAATTCATTCTAACGGGCACAATATTTAGCCTTCGGAAAAAAATACATATGAAAATATTTTTGAGTGCAAGGGCTGGCCTACATGGTATGGACGTTAATATAATTTTAAGGCTATAAATAATACATTTTTCAGCTTCCTCAGAGAGCAAAACAGCTAGAAATCAGATTAAAGTATAAAGTAATACGTTGCATTTTTTTAAATATTTCCCTCAACTCTTAAATATATTAGAGACTTTAGCCTTAAAACAACAAAATGCTGGCTTGCAAAAAACTATTGCATTAGAAGTCAATTAGTAACTTAGTAGTATAATTAGCGTTAGGACCACGTACACTACGATCCTTGGTTGTTGTAAATTGGCTGGTAACACTCTCTTGCTAACTTATTTGATTTTCAGTGCTTAGAACTCAGGATCTGCTTAAACAACCCTGGAGCGAGGCTCCCAATTAATATCTAGCTGACAACTAATGCCTCATTGAATCACTTTTTTTATAGGACAATTATTAACCAGTCTTTTGAGGGTGTTTGGGTTGGGGTTGGGGTGGAGTGGAGGTGGTGTCGGAGTGGGCGGGAGTTGGTGATGGGCAAGGTGACAGGGCTGGGAAGTGGAGGAGCGTGTGTGTGGGGTGTAGAGCGTGAACAAGTGGATCCTTTAAGGCATTTTATTATAGAGCAATTAAGTCTGTCATGGTGACGTTAATGAGCTCAACCCCATGGATGACTACACTGTCTCAAGGGGTTTCTATAGGGATTTATGGTTTGCCTAAGGTTCTATGGTTATTGACAGAAACACAAAAATGGCCTTCGCATTTCCCCCCTAGCTTGATGCAGGTTTAGAGTGTAAGTATGCATAGTAATGCTACTTAATGTATACAATATAGCGCTGGATCGTGATACTGTCAAAGCCTGTACAAACATTATACACTGCACAGTCGATATCCAGCTAAAGGCTGCCGCATAACTTATTCTACAAATTCGGTTGATGTATCACTTCAAGGGTTAGTCTTGGCATTGGCATTTTGGGAGATTATGACAACAAAACCACGGTAGGTAGTCAGCAACACGACAACAACAGAGCTTGGAATACACAGCTATAGCTATAATAGGCCTTTAACAAGACAATTCCAGTCAAACCAGCATAATAATATTATAGGCCTACTCGTATGGGGTTTTGGAACGGTAATAACTCTTTCACAAGCAGAGAGAACCTAGCTCTCAAAATCGTATTCCCCACCCCCCCACACCCATCTAGTACAGCCTTGTATTAAACACTGAACACTCAGTGCCTCCTGGGTACTCGGTGGGATTCAAACCCAACCCCAGTGGCCTAGTGAGGGTTTTTTACCCTCGGATGGTACTCGTTTTGCAGTCATAACTCGGCGTAAGGGTTAAAAAAAACACACACACACAAATACACACAAACGAACAACACCCCAACACCCCAACACCCCAACAAACAAACAAACAAACAAACAAACACAAACAAACAAACAAACAAACAAACAAACAAACAAACACACAAACAAACAAACACCCGTATACCCCAACAAACAAACACACAAAATAAATAAATAATATACATCTAACTACTGGATCGTTACCTGAAAACAAAAGCAATAGGCCACACAGCTTGCCAAGATTCAATTTGAATTTCCGAAACAGCAACCTCATCTAAACCCCAGCTTAACATTTATATAAATTCTGAATGAATAATACAATATGTAAATGCCGAAACTTATCTACATTATAGTGGGTGTATAATGTGATCGAGTGAACGGGGAAACAAGTAAGCCTACATAGTACGGTCAACGGTTTGGCAAACGTTGTTCTAAACCACCGCCCCAAATTATTCAACTGATCAAGTGCGGTGTACAGCCATAAACACACTATTTGATAAGACATGTCAGTGGTGTATTAGGCATGTTCAATGAAATAACATCATGCTATTGGATTCCATTGGATATATATCATGGAGGTCTATACAGACCAAACCTTTGTTTACAAAAAGACCGATCTTGTATATTCCAGGGCTTTTCCTGGCTGGCAAGGTATACCATACTGGTTATAGTTTTACATTGTGTGTAAGAAATCCACATGAATCTGAGAGTTAAAACAAAAAAATTAACCGCTGAACAAGTTTTGAGATGTAGCCAATTCTTTTTATCGAGAGTATATAAAACAAATCGAACAGTGCTGTATTTTTCTTTCATTGGGTGGTGTACAAATCATGCCTGCAGAAAGTCCAGGCTCCATTTTGTCACACGTTGCAAGGTCTATATAAGCTAAGAAGCCCCATGGTAGCACATGATAGGTAGGGTGAGAATTCTTACCTTATTCTTTAATTGAGAAAAACCTGCAGAAAACAGTAAGGGGGGAAAAAACATACTTTAGAAAAAAACAAAAACAAGCAACACACCTTATTATTAATTTAGAATCTCATTTGGTAACACAAGTATTTGTATAATCCAAGGTGTGGCGCGATCTATAAGAGTCCAGGCTGCTTATAGAATAATGAAGCATAGTCATGTATATAGGATGTGACAATGCAGAGAAATTAATCTTCGCATTCGATGGAGAATATTATTTATTATTTATGTTCTCGCCTGTGGGGAGTTCGATCATCACGTCGTCATCTCGTCACCGTAATTTAAAGGGCCAATGCTATTCGCGGATTCATTTCCTGAAAACCGCCCGCTAGTAATTGTGCCTCTTGCGATTGGACTTGAGCTTCCCCTCTATACTGTTTAAGATCTTTATAGTGTGCATAATTTATAACCAATGGTTTGAATAATTCATGGGAAAATGATGTGATGTCATCACCAGGACTATAAGGTGTAACATCTGCTGATTTGTGCGCCATCAACCATCGCATGCCCTGTCGCTATCAACCGATGCATTCCATGTAAGCATGCTATTAGTAATGCAAGTCACTTGTCTTAACTCGTGCCTTGTTCTTTGTGGCTAATTGATATTTGCACATTCGTACACTTTTTTTTAATGATACATAATGGCTGATCTGCGCAATGTTATTAGCTCCATTTCTTTTTCAGTATTCTTATTACACACGGTTCGACATTGAATTCCTGTCGTGGTTAAAACGGCGCCATTGTGAAGTTGATACGCACCAGCAAGGGCATTTTGAAACTTAAAGGCAGGGTATACTTTTGGTAATTGTCAAAGACCAGTAGCCACACTTGGTGTAACCCAACATATGCATAAAATAACCCTGGGAAATTTGGGCTTAATTTTGTATTCAAGTTGAAAAAAATAATAATAATAAATCACCCTTGTTTCATAGAATTGTATGCTTTCAGTTGCCTGAGAAGGCTTCATGCCTGAAGCCTTTCTCAGGTCCAGATTTTGGGGTGAAAAATTACTTCTTTCTCTAAAACTACTTTACTTCAAAGATGGTCGTTTCTATAACATTGTTTTAGAATATCAGCAACTCTCAAGTGCTCTTTACCAGGTAAGTTTGAATGAGTAATTACCCAAAGTACACCCTGCCTTTCAACCTTACTGCACACAACCTTCATCAGAATGTCACAGTCTGATTGAACATTCATCAGCAAGCAGCATTTGATATCTTCCAGTATTATTGAGTACCCACAAACAAATCATTTCGATAAATCCTTTAGAACATCAGACTCACTTTTTCATTTCTCCTCTTTCCAGCTTTTTATCGTCATTAGAATCCAACATTTTGAGCTGAAACAACGAAAGACAAAAAAAAAATCAGATGACATATTCATTTGCACACCTTAATACATTGTATATTTACACTAAAGCAGATATTTATAGGCAATATTGGGTAGCATATAATTACATCATAATACATTGCAATTGGCTAAATAATGTTACCGTAACCTTTATTAGTGTGACATTAAGCTCCCCTATTCAAATTCAATGTAATATTTATCTCCGCACTCACAATAACAAAACAAAGAATTATTGGACAACAAATTCAGTAGTAGGCCTACAATACAAGAAACCATTATAAACGACCAATGATAATGATAATGAAACATAGTACAGTATACTCTGTGTGTAAGGAGGTTGTTCAAATAATTAGGCCGAGGCGTGTGGGGAACAGCCCTATAGACACAATTACAAAGCAATAAACAAAGAGAGAGAAAATCAACAACAACAACAAACCGGTTAGGAAAGAATGCAAAATATACCGGTAATGAGCTAATTATATACAGACAATCCAAACACAATAATTTAAGACACAATTAGGGCCTAGCTGCAGAAAAAAAAGAAGCACAAGAAAGAAAAGAAGGCAGACCCTTATCAAACAACTAAATTGGTTTGAAATCTTACAGAATTCTTAAAATTTCATCTGAAATAAATGGAATCATTTACAGTTACATCTGCAGTTCATACTTCAATGAAGAGAAGCTCATGTCTTTTAAAGAAGTGTCATTTTATAACACGACGAAAAGTAGATACACTAATCGTGATTATTATTCTAACAGTATATATCCCGGTTCTCAACAGTCAGTCCAAACAAAGTGATCCTTCGGGGGCATTTTGTCTCCGTTTGTCCCCATGGTGTAATAGCCAGTATTGCATTTCAATCTAAAATCTATTTGGGGGGGGGGGGGGGCACACAATAAATGCAATTCAGAATTTAGCTGCAACGGTGTGTTTCCTACATTTCCATATAGCCACGGGGATGCCCATCATCTGACAGTAACGAGAAAGTGTGGACCATCGTGGAAACATAACGCTTCCCTTTAGGGGTCTATTCTGGGGCGGGGAAAGAGCAGTTTATACCCAAGGGCAGAGTCACTCTGGTTATGTTGATCACACACAAATATATATATATATATATATATATATATATAATGGGTCAGTCTTTAAAGGTATTGTACACTTTTGGTAACAGCTCAAATTCAGTGTCCACATTTTGTGTGATTAAACATATGCATGAACAAACAAACCTGTGAAAGTTTGAGCTCAATTGGTCATCGAGGTCACGAGAAAATAGTGAAAAGAGATCTTATGTGTTTTCTGTTTTTTCAAATTATCGTGCGCGATAATTACTATTGTTTTACTCGTTTCTCAGAAACGATAGCATTTTAGGCAGAAATATTTTAAGGAACCCTTTCTACCATTACTTACTTTAAATCATGTAAGTTATGTGTGAATCTGTGAACATTGTGTTTTTCGATCTTACCAATAAGTGTACAGGGCCTTTAAAGGCACTGGACACTATTGGTAATTACTCAAAATAATTGTTAGCATAAAAACTCACTTGGCAACGAGCAATGGAGAGCTGTTGATAGTATAAAACATTGTGGGAAACGGGCTCCCTCTGAAGTAACGTAGTTTTTGAGAAAGAAGTAATTTCTCAGTAAAATATTTGAATTGATTTTCGAGACCTCACGCGTGAGGTCTCGAAATCAAGCATCTGATGAAAGCACACAACTTCGTGTGACAAGGGTGTTTTTTCCTCCATTATTATCTCGCAACTTCGACAACCAATTGAGTTCAAATTTTCACAGGTTTGTTATTTTGTGCATGTTGAGATACACCAAGTGAGGTGTCCAGTGTCTTTAAACGTCTGTCAGCAGAAATGTCGTGAATTTACGATTCTTGCACACTATACTTACTAGAGCAGAAGTATATTTATCCAATGTGGCTTCGTTCAGCTTCTTTTCCTTCAGGACCTCTTTAAGAAAACTCTGTAAGAAATAAGAAACATCAAAATGTTAATGAGCGTAAATTCGTCACCATCCCTGCCCGGAGCGTGCACCATAGATGGCGCCTGCCGTGTGTAGGTAACTGCCTGAATTCCACGGAAACAAAACGACAATAAGAACGACATCATGCACTGTTCTGCTCGCCGGGTAAAGGTATTATTTTTTTTGCGACAGGAAATCTCAATTGACTTGGTGTATCGTGAATTCAATGTCCTGTACTTTACCCAGAGACAATATTCTTAAATGCTCAATGTTTCTAATCATTTTTAATAGAAAACCCTTCCTTTCAAAGTACACCGGATTTAACGTTAATCAACTCTCACCGAAAGAGCAGAGGTTTCGAGAACTGTGCAAAATAAATGACCCACAATGTACTTACCTTGAGCTCGGTCGTGTCAATGTAACCATTTTGATCGTTGTCGTACGTTTGCCAGATCTACACATAAGTTAAAGGAAGAAAACCGAATGAATTCATACCCACAAATATACACAAGTAAACAAATAACAGTTAGTGGTGGTGGTAGTGATGGTAGGGTGCATCTTTTAGTACACCATGCCCGATTAATGTGTCGGAGGGTGTCCCCCCAAGTGTTCCCATACTTTAACACACTCCTTTCCTCTGACTCCCAAAGTACCCTGACTCCTAAAAATGCCCGGAGAAAACAATGAAGATACAATAGGAAGGGGGGGGGGGTACACCATGCCACATATCGAGCGCCAATGAATCTAACAGGCATACACAAAATCGATGAATCCAAATCGGTCAACGAGCTAGTGGGGCCAGGTGGTGGGAATATTTGGGGGGAACTGTGTGCCTTTGATACTCTGATGACTGTGTGCCAAATTCCAGGCTTGTATTATCAAAGGCACAATCTCATCGCCTTTCTGTCGTACTATAAAGGGGTGTTTTTTTTTTTTTTTTTTTTTTTTTAATATCAGGGATTTTGTCCACTGTTGTCAGTGTATTGGGGAAGGTTTAGGCGATTTGTACAGCACTGACCTTGTCGAAATCTTTTGTTGATAGCTGGCCGTCCTGGGTCTTTAGAATCAGCATGAAGTTCTCTTCTGGTTTGAGGATTTCAGCCAACTACAGATACGACAAAGAAGACGAATATATACATCAAAACAAAACGTCCACTTCTAGTGTAGTCTCTTTGGGTTTTTACACAAAGATAATTAGTTGTTATAAAGAATCCAACTGTTACGATTATTTCAACCTGAAATGTATCCCAAGCACCCATGGTACGTGGGCAGCGCGTGCTTCCAAGCTTTTTTTCCCCTGGGGAGGGTTCGTTTTGTACTCTTATTGCCTGGGTTAATTTAAGCTTTATTGCCTGGGTTAATTTAAGCTAAATTGTTTGCTTAATTCATATTTTTGTTTATAATTTGGCTTAATCTACAAGTGACAATTAACATACTGATTTGCACACAAAGGATGCTGGCAGAGTTTTGTCCTACCCCTCCTAACTCAATCACTGACCCCCTGTTAATTGACACCTTCTCTATAGGACGTGTGACATAGTCCAGCTTAGGATATCATGGCATAATGAGCTGACCAGTGTGTACGATGTGGTTAAGACAACGGAAATATAAAAATACGTCAGCATGTGCTGACAGCGGCCCTCTGAATACAGGGTTTGATATAATGTGAGTGAACCGTAATTTTTGTACAGTTAAACGGTCATGTGTCAATGCAAAAGATAAATAAACGAAAACAAAAGTTCAGTATACTGCACATTATCCCAGGCAGAAACACCGTGATTTAGAGGCAAGCGAAGCTTCCGAACATTCATAAACCGGTGCTCTAATTGTTCGCATTCACTTCGTTAATCTTCAGAGATTAAACCCCCCCCCCCAAAAAAAAAAAAAAAAAAAAAAAAAAAATTGCAAGTGATGATCACGAGAACCAGACTTCGGGGCGTTGGAGAGATCGCATCCATATACCGCGGGAAGAAGATCGGCAGTGGATCTAGGCTCGCAACTTAGTTTGCATATTGTACGTATGTATTTATAGCACCCTCTACGCCCGTGGATCCATGTTTAATCGTGTTTAGCTGGAGGGAGAGAATTGAGCGGGATGAGAGAAGCCGATTGCTAATTAGATGTAGCATTATTTTTTTTCTCTTCTTCTTCTTCTTTCTTCTTCATCAGGGCCGTAAGATGCCTGAACCGTTCCCGTTGTTCTCTTCCGGACCCTGTCCATTAAGATGGGGGTATCTAATTCGTGAAAGCTGAATAGCAATCGTAGTCCGGTGCACAGATGACCGGCGACTTGATCTACGATGACCACGACCTGACATCCTGCCAAACCTCTTCGAATATTTAATTAATTACAACGTCACATATAATCGTGGCGGTGCAACATTTGAATTTCTAACGAGGTTACGAAAGTGAATAATTTTCTTTGCAGCCCAGTTTTTCCTTTTTTAAAAATTATTTAATTTACTTCATTGTTTTAGGTTTCGGGGCATCATTTTAAAAAGCTGTTGAGTCAAAAACGTTGACTTTTTAGCTCCGCAAATGAAGAAACACAACAGTGAATAAAGCAAATTTAATGAAAATAGCGGGGCACCAGTCAGCAATGTGCATTACATGGGCATTCTGGTTGGTGTACCGCGTCTGCCACTTATAACACTATTTTTAAAAGTGCCTAACCTATTTGGCTGAGAATCCCCCGCCCAAAAAACCCACACCCCGTCTCCCTGTTTCTTCCGTCCCCTCTTTTCCCCTCCCCAGTGATACTACTTGATTATCATGCCTGGCTTCAATGACGTCACTAGATCCTTCCAATCGGATAGGACGGATTTATGCAATCCAATTTGATTAGTTTTCATGTAAGTCCCTCCAATTCATCGAGCTGGGCATAAACCTCTGGGTGACCCGTATCGCAGATGTCAGATTAAATGGCGCCCATCTTTAAAGAGAGGCTGACTCCAAGGTCTACAGCCTCATGCTCTCGCTCCTCTCTTGTACATAGTTAATTCCTAGTTATTAATTTATTATTTGCTTTAAGATTATATTGTTTCTGTATAATTTAATGCGCTTTAGATTTTGTTACATTTCTATGTACTGTTTAACTCTCACAATTTATTGTTCTTTTTTTTCAACAAGAGTATGGAATAAACGTATTATTGAATTGAATTGAAATTCAGTTTTGTCATGCACCCCTTTCCCAAAGGATAGAGTCCTTATGAATTGCGGGGGTTGGGATACAAGTCTCTAACCTCACATTTAAACAGTGTAAAATGCCATTGCATTTGATAACCTTCCCCCACCCCCACCCCGAATAATAAAGTCCAACGACGCCACATTTCAAATACTAGGGCTGGTTTGTACATGAATGTTTTAGTTTACTCTTGAATTTCGACGATATTCAATCAAAACGGCATTGAATTTGACCTTTTCATAGACGCAAAATTCCTGTTTGGAATGTACCGACCCACTTGTTGTTGATATCCAATTACATTCTGTTTCAAATTTCGCTCTGACAGAGTATCAAATAAATGGAATGTTTACACCATTTCAACGTGTGAGGTTTAGAGACATGTCAATTTTTCCCCTGCACTACCATAAGGACTCTATATATTGAAAAAAGGGACGATGCTTCACAAAAACCTTATTCACCCTTGGAACCCCTCTTTAAAATCGATGTAGAAAGTTGAAAATCCAACCCAGCTTTACATTAAATCAACACAGCAGATGCACATCAATGACATATCTAAACAGTAACACCTCTTTTCATATCAGAAGACAAGCAGATGGCCCAGGCACTGCGTGAATGGACCAACTTTTGTTTGCGTTATGGGGAATCATAATAGTTCGAAAGACCTTTTTGTTATGCAATTGAAGGCATCCAAACGCACAGATTAGAATGCTGAGAAAGAACCTCCAGCAGAAGTTCAACATGTTACGGTTTTCCCCCCAATCCACACCCGACCAACTATAACATTGACATGCAAGTAATAATTTGGATGAAAATGTGTACAATCAATATTTGTGGACAGCCACTTTACGAGTAATGTGATGTGGCCGATTGGGATGACCTGCAATCCCTCAACAAGGATGCCATCGTCTGTCCAGGCATGCAACTGTAGCTTCACCAAAAAAGAGGGAAATTACAAAATTTCAACGATTTTGTACAGTATTTTTCAATTTTGAATGGTAAAACTGAGAATAAAAAAAGAGGAAATCAGCTGATCCGAGGAAAAGTTGCATGTCTGTCTGTCTAAGTAATGAAAACGCGTTTCCTTATGTTCGTAAATTGCCTGGATTAAATGTTCAATTTCTTACTCTTCTTCCAAGGTAACTTAAAAACAATCTTAATTTACTCACTTGCTAAAACGCATGAAACTAAATGCAGTTACGGTTCTTCGTCTACGGTGGGATTTCTCTAAACAATTGTTATTATAAACTTTTAGGCAGAATGTGCAGTTCCTTTTTTCCCGTTTTACTTGTAGCAAAAGGTAAAAAGATCAATTTTAATCCATTACTACTTGAGGGCACCGTATTTCGACGTCACAAAGGGAGCCCGGTTGCAAATTTATGTTCTGCAGCACACGTGGGCTATGGAGTCAACAGTTAAGGGATAGGGAAGAACAGCCTATCCCTTAACTCCATAGCCGACGTGTGCTGCAGAAACAAAAAAGCAGCCCGGTTGGAAGTCTCATAACTCAAACAGGGCCTAGATTGAAAGCTGCTTGTTAAACTGCATGTTTCAATACCCTTGGCGGAAAACAAACAAATATATCATACGGCTCAAAATTCTATGGCAACCAAGTTAATTAACTCAAGCATAATATTTTTCCTATCTTGATCTGAGTTTTGATTTTTATTTTGCCCCTCTGAAGAAAAAAAACCCAGCAAAATTGTTAGTAAATAGCCTGAAAAGCCTCTCCTTGTATTAATAAACTAATTTTTGTCTACCTTTTCCAATGGCAAAACACCATGCCTGTCAATTGAAAATGACTGCATACTGACGGAAGCGTTACTGAATAAGCATTTTGCAAACTTCCCATATTTATATAATAATTTATTGTTTGGTTTAAACCACACTCTCTTAGTCATTGTTTAAGTTCACCTTTTTCCTGCTAATTTCTTTTTAAATTGTCGTTGGTTCCCTTTTAATTGTCCTCTCTTTATTTTAATTTTGATTTGCTTAAGACCTCTTTGCTATCTCTGTTTATTCCAATCTTGTTTTTGTGTTTAAAGTTTTTAATGTGTCCATGTTTTAATGTTTTAATTCGGCCTCAATCAATCAATGTAGTAGATTAAGAATGTCTTTTTTCCACATACATGAAATTGTACCTAAAGAAAGAAGAACAAAAAACTCGTGGAACAGCATTTCGTTCTTTGCAAAAAAGAATATATATAGTGACATAATAATGTGAATTTCCTTCAGCTTATTAGAGGTGTCACTGAATTATTAATGTGCCTTCGTCGCCTACCTGATGACCTGAAAGATTGTATAAATTTTAATGAGTCGCCACCGCACCCTGTTATTTTTTAATTAGAACTGTGACCGTATTCTTCTAGGAATACAAATCACTGCTGGCCGAGGTTGTTGGTTTTCGTTCGTAGTTACATTTTACAAAAAGAAAAGAGAAAGCTTTTTTGAAATAAATAATACATCCTCGGTTTCTGGAGGAGTATACATTCTAACTCTCCAATTTTTTAAAAACAAAACCGAACCTCAGTCTTAACAAAAATGTCATCAAATGAGGTTGGCACATGCTAGTTTTAAAGCAATCAGGGTTTGACTCGACAAGGGTTTTGCGCACGTTCATTTACGTGTTACTGTTTTGGGTTTTTTTTTGTACGTAAAATATTTTCTGCAATAAAACTCAGCAACGGTGATAGGGATATTCAAATGCTACACTCGACTGTGACATGTTTAGAGGATATAAATGCACTGGAGGATAGGCACCAGTATTGATGCCCATATTTTTTTCTTTCTGCTTGTCTTTATGTTCATATTAAATTTCTTCTTGTTTTTTTGTTGTCTCTTTTTTTTCTATGATTATATTTATGTTTAAACATGCTGAGGTTATACCTATGTTTGATTGAAATTACTTCCGCATTTCAGCTAATGTAATTCAGTGGTTTTTATTAGTATTATTATTATAAATCAGCATAATACAAGAACTTATAATAATTGAGTATCCATGCGAATGAATGAATGTGATCAAAGGTTTCAAATATAACGGAATCAATGCAGTAGGCCTTTTGAAATGTTTGAATGTTATTTCATTGTGATTTTGAATTGAAAGTGACAACATGATTACGCATAGGCCCTTGCGGCTTCTAGTGCAGTGGCAATATCGGGAAGGCAAATCTGTCTATGCTTGGAGAAAAAAAAGAGAGGAAAAAACACATCAATGAATTGAAATGAAAATGAAACACACCTTCGGTTGTTATTGGTTTTTTGTGTGTGTTTGTTTGTTTGTTATGTTTGCTTTTTGGGGTGTTTGTTTGTTTGTTTGTGTCAGTTTTTAAACGTATGGATTATGTATTTTTTATTTACCATGTTATTCGTTTATTTAATTATTTATTAATTTTTCTTAATTTTTATTTATTTTTTTAAGTACATATTTTTCGGTGTTCCCATCCAAACAACCTCAACATTGCTTAATACATGTCTCTAGACTCGAGCAATTAACAACAATGCAAAATTGCACGTAAGCAGGAAGACCGGGGATAAAATTATGTCAAAAAGTTTCAAAGTTCCCCACGTACTGCATCTCTTTGAAATTCTCTTGCCTGGTGGGTGTTTTTCCTTTATCCTTCACAATTTAGATTGTTCTAAGAGGAATATCTATTCCCGCTTTCAGCTCTCCTGAGTTTGTTCATACTATAGGCCTACAACGGTGTCTTCTAGTAGCCTCTTTACCGTGAGTGGCTTTTAACCTTGCTTGGGGCGAACTTGCATTGGGGCGGGGAGAGAAAACAAAAACCACACACACTCAAAAGAACAATCGGCTCATCGGCGGTATGAGACACTATTATAAACGTTACAAATCAGACACCCCTGTCTGCGTTTTTGAAAGGGATTTGTACAAGTCTTGTTTGCTAAACTAAAACCTAAACATTTCCGTTTCGTAAAAAATGATTATGCTATTGATACAATACAATACTGAGAGTCTGAAACTGACCTGACCAGAGTATGATTATTCATGCATAGTTATACAGCCGGGTACAACAACCGATAATGGCATTCAAACTTGGAGCGTTTAACATTTTTTTAGTTTTGTATATTAGGGCTGAGCCGCCGCCATCGAGGTGAGTCTGCAAATTTATTTCGTACGTTCAGTAAACTCTACTTCAAGTTCGTTGGAATCTTTAATCCAATCTGGCAGAATCAGCATCGGGCCGGGGGGGGGGGGGTGGTCCGGTTTAAAGGGACGGGGTGTCAGTAAGTAGTGACGTCAGTCACACAATATCAAACAAGCGATTGTGTTAAGTTACTCGCGCACTGGAACACCTTACGCTGAAAGATGGCCGGCCGAATTAAACACATGGATTTTTGTGATAGGGAGCGGCGAATGGACATGCAATTAAATTCAAGCAGTTTTAGGCGTGTCAAGCCATAAGCGTAATTATATGAGGGGAAACAACAACAACAACAACAACAACAACAACAACAACAACAAAACAACAACAACAAAACAACAACAACAAAACGAAGCACTTCTTGTATGATTTGTTTTACTGAATGAATTAGTCTAACCCCATAAATAAAACACGATTAGTTTCCTTTTTGAAATAAAAACCCAATGTTGCCTTTAATCAAATCATGATTCCCAAATTGTAATGGGATTGGAATAATTCCGTACCCGGTTGCTCTTCGGTGTCATCTACCGTGTCGGTCTTAAGTTACCACGGGTAGATTAACCGCCTGCTGGGTACAGAGTCATATAAAGACATGGTGTCTGACGATGTCCAAACCTTAGTTAATTACACGCGTTTAAAGATATGCCACTGCGTTGCTTACTCGTGCAAACACAATCATTTCCAAATTAAGATGAGAAAATAAAGTATATACACAGACTGCAACGTGTGATGGTGTTGGTGAGTTACGTGAATGATGATGGTCTGGCTTAGATATTGATTACGTTCTGCGAATTGCGTTTTTTTCTTTCCCGTTGCAGATCTGTGTTGCAAGCATATTTCCAGGAAATTGATAGTTCATTTCGGAGGGGCCTGTCATGACGTACGTCCTTTAAATGTCCATTCGGATCATACTGAGGCTGGAAGGACAGAAGGTCTGACCCCCAAATAGACTGAAAAATGTATCTTTCTTGGTGTCAGTATAACTTGCAGTCCTAATTGTTGCTCTCATTTAAGCTCTGCTCATCGGATTGTTAATGACTGTCAGATTTATTTAAGTGCGAGTTTTTTTTCTTCCTTCCATTACTTTAATGTTTGGTTGCCAAGTGATTAGTCTGGTGACACTACTTATTGGTCATGTCTTCACCCTGTTTAAACTGTGCTTCTTACATGCTTAATTGTATGTTTTCTTGGTTTAGAGTTAAATTCCTGTGCATTTAATCATCCATGTTTACTGCTTGTTCAATGTTTTTACAACTATTTTTTGTGTTTACTTCATTTATACTACTACTGCTACTACTAGTATTAAAATAATGAGAATTGGTGATCATTGTGTTTTCCTGCAGACAGGGAACATGTCCATAATTTTTACATTCATGCTCTTTTGCATATTTTTGACAAACAGTTCCATACAAGTTGCACTTTTGTTATACACCGATCTGTATAAATTGAAAATAACAGTTAACTGAAAAGCATAAAAAATAATGAGAAGTTCATGGAACTGAAAGATTGACATGTTTGCACTAACAAGCTTATAACTAAAAAGAACATTGCGATAATTTTAATAATAGGTTATCATTGTATATTCTTCTATAATACTGCTTTATCTGTTTAAATTCATCTTTTCAAATTTCCACTGAGGAGAATCAAGACAATCCCACATCGTATAGTCTTACTGGGTCAATATACCGAATGCTATTATCCGAAGATGGGTATATTTCTATCGGAGGTGTGAAGAAGAGTGAGGGAACGGCAGCTGTTAGGCTAGCCGTCCCCAGGGCATGGCCGTGAACCAACGGCAGTGATAGGGAGGGAGCGAGAGAAACACAGAGAGAGAGAGAGAGAGAGAGAGAGGAGAGAGAGAGAGAGAGAGAGAGGAGAGGAGAGAGAGAGAGAGAGAGAGAGAGAGAGAGAGAGAGAGAGAGAGAGAGAGAGAGAGAGAGAGAGAGAGAGAGAGAGAGAGAGAGAGAGAGAGAGAGAGAGAGAGAGAGAGAGAGAGGAGAGAAGAGAGAGAGAGAGAGAGAGAGAGAGAGAGAGAGAGAGAGAGAGATGTCCAGAGAACTGGCCGACGTCATGTGAGTTAACTCGGCAGCTGGTTTTCATTTTTCCGCTTTAACCGCGCCTCATTTGAAGAACCCAATCTGTCTCCTGTGTGTAGGATTAATCATGCATAATCATGCATTAAGTTTAATTCGAATCGATGGGATTGGCAGGTTTAAAGGCAGCATGCAAACACGCTGCCGGGGTGAAAACGTGTTCATTAAAACAAAGACTTTAATTTTGTGTTAATCAAGAGGGAAGTAATTCGGACGAGCGGTGAAAACGATTCTATTGTTTAATTATAGAATCAATGGATTTGTCGCTTTTATTGTGTAGTTCATTCATTCAAAGGTAGTAGGTTGTTGTGTCGTCGATTGCTGAAGGTGTTAGTGTTTTTATTGTTGTTGTTGTTGTTGTTGTTGTTGTTGTTGCCATGGCAGTTGTTTTGGTAATGTGCTTCTGCTGTCGTCGATTGTTGAAGGTGTTAGTGTTATTATTGTTGCTGTTGTTGTTGCCGTTGCTGTTGTTTTTGGTAACGTTCTTCTACTGTTGCTCGCCGTCGTCGATTTTGTTGCTGTTGTGGTCGTTCTCAAATTGAGAAAGAACAAACAAACACCCCAACACCCCCAACTAACAAACAAACAGACTAACACACACAGCTCTGTGTTGCACTCAACTCTGTGGACATTCCTTTGTTCTGTACACTTAAGGCAAATCATATTCATCAACACCGTAAAAAAAAACTAAAAAAAACAGTGTGGACGTGTGTGAGTCCACATAGTGTTTCAAGTCCCTACATTATGTGGGCCTCTTTTCATCTCAAGTCCACACTGAGTATGTAGCGTTAAAACACCAACACACCAACAAAAAAAGCAGACAAACAAGTAAACCATACCCGTTGAAACGTCATTACCGAAGATGGTGATTACGTTCAGCAAACTGTTTAGAGATTCATGTTTTGTAGCGAGTGGTATCCTCTGTAATTTCTTACTACGTACATGGCGTGGTCTCAACGGAGAAACACGACAAGATTGGATTGTCAAAGGTAGAGATTACGTCAGCCGGTATATTTCCATGTGATTGGAACATGCCCCGGCTAAAGTTTTGAGACAAACATCAATACTTCCCCACCGGAGCTTAATCGAGATAGACAGTCTTGGTAGCCTTCGATAGAGCTTACTCTTTTGTATCAGGATCAAAACTTAAGGAAACAATGAAAAAAAGACAGAGAGAACATAGTCCCATAATAAAAAAGTTACCATGACTTTTAGGTAAGCCGTGGGTCAGGTGAAATATAAACGAAGCCGATCCTTGGCGCAGGAGCGGACGTGCCTTTGCCACTAGTTTCATAATTACTGCTTCGGATGTATGTCCTGCTTAAATGCGAAACATGTCCATAGTGCTTGTACGATGCAGCCACTGGTGAAAAAATGGGAATCAATTCTACAAACAATTACGCGCAGTTTATGACTTTGGTAAGTTTTCCCCGTGGTGTGATTATGAATGGTATGAAACTGTAATAGTTTGGATGAGGTTATTAGTCATTTTGTTTTTTACTTGTGGAGTTGTTATTACAAATTGTGAATGCTTCTATCTATGGTCAATGGCTGCAATGCTGCGGTCGTTCAAATTTTGAAACGGTAAAATGGTTTTGCTCTCAGAACGAAATAGTGGCGTTGCTGCTTTGGTTTATTCAAGTGTCCGGTGTTAGTAATTTTTGAATTAGATTTAACAACATCTCAAAGTTGCGCTGGAAAATTTTAAACAAGCTATTGGCAATTTCAGTACCCAATGAATAAATGCAGTCTTAAAACGAACAGCCTTAATCTCAGACAGATTGCAAAATGTGTTTTGCAACTTGCAAAATGCCCGAGGAACCCGGTGTAGTTACAACCTTAAAGGAACATTACAGAATTGGTAAGATAAAAACTTGTAAAACATACTTTTTGATCACAGATTTACATAAAACTTACACGGTCTAATGATGATGATAGTAGAAAAGATCCCTTGAAATATTTCTGTCTGAAATGCAATATTTGATGAGAAATGAATAAACTAATTTTCCGAGTGGAGTTTATCGCTCAGTGGGCGTTTTATTCATTTTTTGAATCTACATGATTTCTGGCAAATGTGTAATCGGTTTTTCACTATTTTCTCGTGACCCAGATGGCCGATCGATCTCAAACTTCTACAGGTATGTCAGCTTATGTATATGGTGGATTACATAAAGTGCTTACACTGCCAGCAACTGTTTTGTTAGCAAAACAAATTTTGTAATGTTCCTTTAACCTCAAACAGGCCTAATGCAAAAATATTTATATATATATAATATGTATTTATAATCTTGTCTTAGTTTAGCGACTCAATATTATCTTATACGATGCAGCCCCTTGTTTGTTATATTGCCAAATCTTCTTGTAAACGTGACCATAACAAGTTGTGCAATTTGCTGGCGAACGAATCCCCTGCGTTAAAATACAAATGCCCCACAGAACCTGGTGTGATTACATACAATATACTGCCTCGCAGTGGCATGGGTGCTTGCCTGCTGTTAGGAACACACATTTCTGACAGCTTAGAGGCGCCTAAGTATCCTATAAAACCTAAGACAATATTTGGGCGGAATACGGCGTTCATTAAATTCAAAACAGAGCAGAAATAACACACTTAAGTGTATGAGGATGCACGATAGACCGTGTTCGGAATAGAGCTCTGCTTCTCTGGGCTATTTTATTTGGGTTCTCCCTCGATCACTTTCCCCATTACCTTTTTTCTTTTTCTATAGGAGTTAAAGCCGCTCATGACGCGGTTGTAGCGCTGTGTGTGAGGATTGTGTTTCCTTCGGGCATTCCCAGAGAAAAAAAAAGCTTAAAAAAAAATAAATTGATTTTTCGTTGGTTGATTATGTATCGGTTGGACATGAAGCGGTAATGACAATTTTGGAAGTACCGTTGCTAATTTGCAACAACATCAAATACAATAGAGGACTCGGATATTAGCTTCGTTGACCAGTGCGATGCCTACAGAATCGATACAGCCATTCTTCTTGTTTGCTATATTCTATCTGAATGTAATTCTACAGAAAGAATAATAACATCTGTGATTGCCTATTCTTAATACGCATCAGCTGAAGATGGTGTATACCGCTGCAGTTTGTATTATTTTGTATTTAGTCAAGTGTTTACGGACTAACAACGAGAATTTAGATATGTAACCAAAAACCATGATAATTTCGAAGTTGCATGACCGAAACTATTCCTTGAGAAATGTTTTGAATTTGTTCTCTAAACGAATGTTGACAAACGCAACAACAAAAAACAGAACATACACATGCCCTCGTACTTTCGCATGTTACATGCACATTTGGTTGTGCATGGCCGACAGTGTCAAATGAAAGCTTACCACCTTCTCAAATCTAAAAAAAAATAATAATCTGTCAAATCGACCAAAAACTTTAACCTTGCATCTTTTATGACTCTGGACGCTCAAGAGTCTACAGTAATATATCATTTAACGAATGAATGCTTGCACACATAAAATACGTTTCACTAAATTAAAATATTGGAACAAGCACAATCCATGCCGAAGATGACAACGCTTGCCCCCCCCCCCTCATCTTTGAAGCGCCCAATCTAGTTATTTACGTTTGGATGACATTGTTATCATCGTCTAGACAAATATTTGGACAGATAAGGTGCTTAATGCAATCACTAAATATATAATTACATCAAGTTTCGGAAGAGTAAACTCATGACCAACCCTCTATAGTTTTCAACAAGCATATCGAGCCCTGTGCTCCAACCAGATGCTGAACATTTCATCATCATGTGACCCCGGGAAGCAGTTTTATTCATAGTCAGGGGTTTTGTGGACGCATTATGCAATGCTTTCTTCGATAGCGGCAATCGAAATAAACAGGGGTGATTTGAAGGTCTTAGTATGTTTTTTTTTTCCCTCTCGATTTTGCCAGTTTATCAGACGGAACAAATTTCTCTGATGGATTTAGTACCGGCGTGGACTGAATCAGTAAGCTTTGTCCCTGTGTTTATCCTCGTGTAGCTGCTAAGCATAGGTTAAACAAAAGGAACAATTCAAAATTGTGGTGCTGTGAACTTACCTTGAAATAGCCCGTATGCATTGTCCCAATGCGCATGATCGGTGCGCAAAGGATTCTGGGTGAAATCCCCTCAGCGCCAAATTAACCAGCTGAGCAAAAACATGTTTTAAGCAGCGCTGTACTTAACTATAAAACCTGGTATAGTTAAATGTAAACAGCAACACGGCGTCCATGTTGACAGCTTGGTTTATTTTGTAACTGTACACTCGGTTTCCCAAGATGCATTTTATTTTTTAAGATGGCGCTTGTGCTTGAGGTCTATTGAGGTTTTCTTAAAAACTGCGATTTCTTCAGCTCTTCTATTCACATGTCTTCGGACCCGGAATACAGGCATGCACGGCACTCTTGAGGGTTTCGATCGGTTTCATTACCAGAAACCGATAATTATAATATAATATTGTCAATGAATCGTTGGCGCATGCCGGTAATTATAACGGCTTTCATCGTCTTCATGTCAACAACATAATATAATATACCAAATCCAGCAGTAATTTAATTCACGGACTTTGCGTTGATCCTCAGAACCTAATCAAGCAGAGTCAAGTATGGAGGTTGGTAAACGTTCTAAAAGCAGTCCCTGGATAGGAATTGTCGGTGTATCAATACAACATGGATGCGTTTACCAGCCTTGACCGTATCGCCAATGCATTATGCATTGTATGCACGACAATAGTAATGCGGTGACTTATAGGCATTTTTTTTTCGTCATCGTGTACAATGTACACTGATCAATGTCAAATCCAATAAAGGATTGATGTCGGGGTAGACATCTGTGGCTCACAGTAACAATTCATACTGTTGAAGCGACAACTTACTCTAGATTTCCCTAGTGTCATATACACCGGGTTCACATTCGACATAATGTTTTCTTTTGTAAAAGCTTCAGCCGGAGTTAAAGGCAGACTAACATGAATGTGTAAACGGATCGAGAACAATTTACAACTGGGTGGTTTTTAATTAAAAAAAACAACTAAGCTTTGTGTCTACAGGGAATAATATATGTAAAGCGTTTGGAGACATTTTTTGGACAATAATGAGTTTCTGTCGGTGCACGTAGTGAACGTGCCCAAAGTTCAATAACTGTATTAAAAAAAATGTAGTTCACTGTTTAATCTTAACATGTGATGATGACTTAAATTTCAAAAATACTGATGATGTATCGTACATATTTTAAAACTATATATAAATTAATAATATATTGAAATGAAAAGTAATTTATTGATTTGATGGAAGTGTCTGTTTATGTCAAGAACATAAACAGTTTATTTGTTAAAGGGGCACGTTGCCGTTGGTGTGGGCGATTTTGGGCTAAAACAAGCGTTTGTTATGAAATGAATATGGTGGGAAAGATATTTTAAACGTAAAGTATAATTATTCATTATTAATATCCCTTGAAATCGTGTGGTTTTGGTTTAACTTCATGACAGAGCACGGTCCACCAAATTTTCGACTCCACAAAATGGTGGACAGTATGTTCCACTGGTTGTATTTCCAGAGTCAAATTGATGTTTTTTAATCACTACTCACTAATTACAACACAGTCTATGTGTTGTATTGCTATAGCAACTCTTACAAAGGATAGAGAGCAACTCTGAACAGCAAATCAAATTACTGGATTCGGAATGAAATTACTCTTGATCCAAAACAAGGACGTGGCCCTCTAATGCCGTACGTGTTACACTTCAAGATCCTCTGACGTCATCGCAAGATCTTAATGAACGCTGCTTAATGTCTCTACCATCATGTACTTAAGCGAGCCAAACGGAATCGACCAGCTCAAGCGTTTCAGTCCTCACCGGCTCCCCTGTACGTTAGATATTAATTCGATAGCCAAGGACAACATGTCAATTTATGGGTTCATTAAAAGACTCTGGGCTCAGTAAATAAAGTGATTATCCCAGTACGAATATGAAATGTTTCAAAAGGGTAAATGCTTAACATTCTAATAGATTTTTCCCTGTCATGTTTGTTTTCGGCAAAAAAAAAACCCACCCCAAAACAGCCCATTTCACGTTTCATGCATTACCAATGAAGCGATTTTGCCTACTGCAGTTGAAACCGTCGTTTAATTCACTCTGAGGCAGATGTAGCATTTTGTGCAGCATTATATTAATACATTAAACCTACAAGGCATCCAATTTAGCAGAGTAGGCACAACTGGAGATTTCTGCGAAAAGCTGCTGCGAATTTGGAATGCTGGTAGTGTGGATTGTTAAATTGAATGATTATCTCTATCTAATCGCATGACGTAAAGAAGACTCGCTTACATGTGTAAATTTGTCAGTGAAATTGAATTATTGCTTTGATGAGCTTTCAATTTGCGCGAAATAGAAACAATGCGCCGTTTGATTTGACCGCTTATTTGCCGGAAACTGTCCGGGAAAACCTATCACTTGGATATAGATGGAAATGGTTCTAACTGCCTGTAGAAACAGCAGGTCATTTTCAATTTATTTCTATTTCTATTTCATTTATTTACTATCTTATATTATATATATGCTAATATACATAAAGGCCTTAGAATAATTGTGTTTGTTATTATTATTGTTATTAATCATTTGTTTCAAAGTTCATTTCCATTGCTTTCCCAATATCAGGCACAAGGGCTTGAGAATGACAAGCTTTGTTTTGCACAAAAAAGTCATAATTGCAAATGCATACCTCATCTCCAGCGGGAGCTTCAGTGTATAAGAAGTAAAGATCCACGTCGAATGGCTTGAGACACTTCGGTGCCACCCGTGTGAAAATACCTCCCCGCCTATCTATTAACCCCACCTGTTTCTTAAGACGGTCTTTTTTTTATTAATACGTCATATTATGTTGTCCTTATGTTCCCATAACGGATATTACACAGGTGTTCCCGTCAGTTTATAATACATTATTGATTTGGACGAGCCTTCTGTCTTCTACATTATGTCTCGGATGACAGTTCCGTATAAGCCGTCCTGTTTTTTAGGTTGTACTTGTTAGAGGCAGTTCCCATCTTGGGGAGTGTGTGGTGAGCGCTGGGAAGAAAATTACTGGGTTGTGTACTTCTTCTTTGTGAGTGAATTGCCATAATAATCATCATTCTGCTGGTGTAGATACCCATTGGCGTACAAGAACAGAAGTGGCTTCTTATACAGTGCACAGTTCAGTCAGTGGCGTTAATGGAGCTCAACGGCATGCAAAGACGAGAAGAAGAAAAAACTCACTTAAAGGAACATTACAGAATTGTTTCTTTGCTATCAAAACAGCTGCTGCCAGTGAAAGCACTTTATGTAATCCACCATATACATAAACTGACAAACCTGTAGGAGTTAGAGATCGATCGGCCATCTGGGTCACGAGAAAATAGTGAAAAGCCGATTACACATTTGCATGAAATCATGTAGATTCAACAAAATGAATAAAACGCTCACTGAGCGATAAACTCCAATCGGAAAATTAGTTTATTCATTTCTCATCAATGTGGCATTTCAGACAGAAATATTTAAAAGGAAGTTTTCTACTATCATCATCATAAGACCGTGTAAGTTTTATGTAAACATCGGTGATCAAAAGTATATTTTACAAGTTTTTTTCTAACCAATTCTGTAATGTCCCTTTAAATAATAATACAAATTATAATAATACAATCATACCAGGTTAAAAAATAATGGTATGATGCCATTGACTCGCACACAAAAAAGGTGTCCTCAGTTGGTCTGTAATTACGGGTGAATGGTGGTTTATCTCTCTCCACTGTACTTCGCTGCGATGATTTTCAAAGTGCATAGAATTCCCTTGGTATCTCCAATCTAAAATCATCTATTAATCATTCATTGGTCCCTTGAGTTTAACAGCCTGTCATGTGGAGCTTGATTTATGCCCATTGAAAATGGACTTGACTTCCTTGAAAAAAAAAATATAAAAAATGTTTATCTTTTGCAAAGTGGTCAATTTGGCATTTTTTATTCACGATAAAATCATAACTAATATTAATCTATTGTTTGTTTAATAGTACACAGCCCGTGTGCAGTGAAGCGATGCCTAACTACAAAAGCGGTTCTTGCCTTCATTCACCGGGAATTTTCAATATTTATACTGCAGCCAAACAATATTAATGATCAGGGAGCCTGCGAGATGGGCTTTTCAACGGTATACACACGTCAACAGTCAGGATACGTTGAGAGTATACTAATAAGGCATCAGCCGTTCATCTTGGCTCTTTTCTAGACTTTGAACACTCTGATGCTGAAGATTGCTTTTTCGTCATTTTGGGCACTAATGCCTTTCGAAGTGTCCTCAACAGTTTAATTCGTAACGCAATGTGACGTAACGTAAAGTAACGTGACGTAACGTAACGTATAGTGCAGGGCAGTGTTTTCCGGACACTTTTACAACCATCAATATCCGGGGAAAAAATAATTGGTGCTTCGATTTTAAAGCTTAAATTTTGATACTCTTACTGTCTAAACGAATAATTCGGTTCCAAGTAATAAGATGTAAGAAATGTTTTTACTTCGACTTTTATAAAAATTAAAAGTTGAATCATTCACTCCCTATCGTGCAACGTAGAATTAATTAGTCAAAACAAAGGCAGCCAGCACCCAGCATTAATTAACAACCGCGTTACGGGTAGAATTCGGTATGAATGAACCGACGAATAATTACTAGAGAGGAGAGAATTATTCATAACTATGTGAGTAACACGATGGATACAGGAGCCATACCATCGGCGGGCTTGTGCATTTTATCAAGGGGGTTGAGGTGGGACGCGGTGGGCAGGTGGGGGGGGGGGGGTCGGCCAGCGGTCGTTTTAGAACTTAACAGGGCATTGACCATTGGGGTGGATCAAGAGGGAGTTGAGTTTGTGAAAACTGACGGCAACCTGGCTCGTACCGGGTAAAAAAAGGAACTTATAAAGATACGTGCAAATTATAATGACTACATTAATTAACAGCTACTCTCGAGAGAGAGAGAGAGAGAGAGAGAGAGAGAGAGAGAGAGAGAGAGAGAGAGAGAGAGAGAGAGAGAGAGAGACGGTCTGTAGCGTACTTTGAGTTTCTGCAGACGAACGCAAAAGCTTCAGTCATAGACTAAAGATTTTAGCATCAAAAGACACGTCACAAACTTTTGTTTCCCAAAACAATTCCTGCAGTCATGATTTTCTCATTTGCTGTGTGGATAATGAAATAAAAATCATGACACTTGTGTTAGTTTTTCTTTGAGGTGCGTCTGTTTTTCCTCTATACATTTAACACATACAAATTGAGATTGATTTCTTATTTCAAGTATGTGCATTACTGTTATAGTATAATAACACTTAGCATGAATTAGTCTTCTTCTTTATTATACTGTAGGTCTGTTTGATCACAGTCCCTTCCCAGATGCGAAAAAAGGGTGTCAAACCCTTCAGAGTTTCACGCCCGTATACGGCCAACTGAGTTATTCATGTAGGGATGGCCGGGCCTGTCACGCACACACACACAGGAATAGAATTGATGAATGTCCACAGCAGATAGAGGGTGAGGCAGATAGTATAGTGGAGGGAAGAAATCATTAAATAAATTACACAAAAACGTGACCAGTTGATGCGTTGTCGCGTCTGGCATTTTTTTGGGGGGGTGTAGCCCCCGCCTCTCTTTCTCTCTCTTTCCCCTCTCTCGATCTACCTCCCCCTTCTCTTTGCCTCTATGGTTCCACTCGCATGACCCTACCAGTGTATTCTATTCGATTATCGTTCAAACGGATCGTGCCGTATAGTACTGTGTATTAGAATTGTGTATTCGCTGAGACGCATATAAATGTTAGTTGTAATGAAAATGTAAACCGAGCTATTTCTGAATGAGCAGTCCAGTTTTGTCAAATTTAATTATGTGTTTTTCCCCCTCTCTAACTCAATTAAAGATCAATCCAGAACCATTTAAAGGTGGAACCGGTTGTACGTAATCAAAATAAATATTTTAAAAAGGGGTTTGTTAAATGGCACACCGCTTGTACTTCATTGCTCACTTATTTCAATCAAAATAAGATTTATTTCAATTGAGTTCAGACGCAAAGGACGGCACCACACCTCGTGAAAGGTTTTTAACCAGGTTGAAACTTAATCAAAGTGATTATGTCAGCATTAATTTGAATACAGAAGAAGCTATCTGAAGGCAATTACATGTCAAAGTATCAGCTTGTATAGCCGTCATGGTTTACCCCCTAATATTTCATATCAATAAACCAAACCTTGGCAAGATGGTGTTAGTCGCCCGACACAAGGGCCTCTCAAGGTGAAGGCCACAAGAAGAAAAATAAATTAAAAGAGAAAGGAAACACTGTTCACTTTCCTCTACATGATTGGTAGAGCTGACAAAATAGTCGCAGACAGTGTTCATGTTTTGTGTGATTAAAGTTTGAGCTCAATTGGTCATAGAGGTCACGAGAAAATAGTGAAAAGAGACCTTATATGTGTTTTCTGTTTTTTTTTTCAAACATCGAGTTTTTATCACGCGTGATAAAAACTATTGTTGTACTCATTTCTCAGAAACGATAGCATTTTAGGCAGAAATATTTTAAGGAACCCTTTCTACCATTACTTACTTTAAATCATGTAAGTTATGTGTGAATCTGTGAACATTCATGTTCTTCGATCTTACCAATAGTGTACAGGGCCTTTAAACTGGGATATATTGCAAGATGGTGGAAAAGGAGATACAGATAGGGAGTTACAACGTGCAGCAGTACGGGCGAGGGGGGGGGGGAGGCTATTCAAAAACCTCAGAGTATTGCCCTTCTGAACAGATACAGGGGTGAGAAGATGTTGCTCAAAGCAGTCTGGTGCATTTCTAATGAGTACAGGAACTGCCAGAGTCATAACATGCAGGGAGTCTCTATAAGATAAAGGCAGTCTATGGTAAAGTGATGAGGATACACCGTCTACTCCAGTTAGCATTAGATAAAAAAAAATAAAAAAAAGAGCACGCTCTTTTTAGCAGAAGCTCCTTTTTAGGTCTGCACGACCCACAGAGTCCGTGAGCAGATATTGTTTTCAGCGAAACCTCTCCAGAGGGTCGCACGAGGTGTCAATATGAATTACAAGACGGTGGAAGGGATACTTCTGTTTCATGCCCACACTCCCCTTTTTGTAGATTATGTTTTAAAATGTTATTGTAATGTTTCTCGTTTGTTTGTGTATTTAAATTCTGTTTTTTACATTGAGACTCCTGATGGCTAACCCTCTATTAAAATACAAATTGTTAAAAACATATTAAATTAATAAAAACAAGAAGTAATAAACCACAAGAGAAACTGACTAGGTAAATATTAAATAATTTGGGGTTTAACCCATTAATAAAAATCCCAATAATATATTAACGAAATCACTATATCAAAAACAAATGTATATATCATTTAACTCGTTACTTATACTGACATCCTATATTACATCTAGTTATTAAAATGAAACAAAAAAATTGAGTTTTCCTTTAACAGAATGTGTTTTCCTTTTGCTTTTCAAGCCCATGAATTGATGAAAACGTAATGTCCTCAGACGTCCGTTGCGGTACACGGTGCCCCCCTGCACACGCGTCACTCTAAGTTCTCTAATCTACTTACACATGCACGGCTGCCCCCTAGTCAATGTCACCCAAGACCGACCATGGTAAAATTGTGTTTAAGTTCTGACATCGCGGTGCTGAAAACCAGGGGACCGTTGGACCGTGGCGTAAGCCTGATGAAGAGGTTTTTTTTTCTTTCTTTCCCTTGACAAGTATCACAGATGATGATGACGACAAGGCAAGGAGAGAACATATCAAGCCAGACAAGGCAGACGACCACTGAAATGTGTTGGAATGTTTCCCCTCCCTTTGAGTGAGCAGCCTGCATGCATAATAAGTGGGCAGTGTTGCCCGTTACGGTCCGACCGGCGGCATGGGGAGGCGGAGAGAGGGGGGGGGGGGCACTCTTTCCAAAAAGATCTCCCTCCCCATGTGCCCGATCGTCATCTACCGATTGTTTGACTGTTATTTTTACCACATCCCAAGCCCTCTATCCTTCCATCGAGACATGTTAAGTTTTTTTTCCTCATCAGTTGTAGACACCGGTTAAATAAATTGACCCCCCCCCTCCCAGTCAGTTCCTTCCCCTCCCCTACCCAGACGAAGTACTGAATTACTGCACAACTGAATTGCATTATAAACCCTTTGCAAATTTAGCCAGTACTCAAAATGAAATTATATGATTTGACATCGGCCCACAATTCTCCCATAGGAATGACGAGTGCCAATAAGTACAAGTTGGCACATCCCCGGATGTATCCGTTCTGGGTTATTAGTTATCCCTGGTCTGTCTATAATTGGTTAATCTCCACTGAGTTGGAATCTACCTGGTGAGGGCCTTGGGTTTTTATTCTTTTTTTTATCGATTTGACACATACAGCGGCCATGAATTTGAGTCTACTTTGACACGCCTATTACTTGTCAATAGCTCTAAGTGTATACTTTCTTGGTCACGGCTAAAAAGCAAGTTCACTGCGACGGCTCTCGTGGAAATATTATTTTAACTTTGGAAAAAAAAATAACAAATAATTTCAAAAAGACTGACTAGGGAATATAAACTATTGTGACCAGAAACGAATAGCGTCTGACGAATCCAATGTTCATCTTAACAGCACTTCCTGGGAAAGCGAGGGGAAAAAAAAACACGTTTTATTTTTGCGACTCGTTTATGAATCAAATAAAAATAAGAAGACGGGGGAAAAAAAATACAATAACAGAAGGACAGTTTGTTTCTTCGATCACGGATTCCTATCGCTCAATAAACGATGTTATTGAAAGACTAGACATGAATGAAGTAGATGTATGAAGTATGTATGTTCTGTTATTACTACAGTAAAAAAGAACAGGACATTCACATGGAGTATATTAACATCGCATTGAATAGGATGCCATACAATTAAACATTTGTTCGGTGAAGAGTCAAGTACATTCATTCATATCACTTCAAAAACGCCAGGGTCAGAAATTGACCCGGGTTCTGGGGTACAGAGGGCCCAACTCAGTTATGGATCATTATGACCCGAACTGAGTCAAACTGAGACTCAGAACCCGACCGCACCCTGGCACCCAGGCACCCTTGCACCCTGGCACCCTGGCACCCTGGCACCCTGGCACCCTGAAACCCTGGATCCCGGAATCCGCGGCGATTCTGACCCCGGGGGGAATTTAGAGTGCAACAACAATTCAAGTTGTTTAATGTAACATCTGAAACCACTAGTTTTTAAGAATGACGGTTACAGTTTGCCAGAGATTGTGTTGCACGTCTGTGCGTTTATTTCGATCTGGGAAATCGAAATATTCACTTAATTTTATTTTCCAGAACTGTGCATTGAGAGAGTTGCATCAACTTACTTTGAGAAGCCATATTCGGTTCAGAAAACACAAGTACGCACACAGGGTGCCAGACCAGACTGCACATTGAGTTAATGTGCAACATTTAGACCGAAAATGACGTACATCGACCACGTGACCAAAGAAAAACGGTGCGCCCCCCTCCCCCCTCCCCCCTCGCGATTCTCTCAAATACACAACTTCGGTACATTTCAAGCCTTTTTTTTTTTTTACTTCTAGTAATTGGAGTGAGGAAAAACCACTTTGTCTATCCATGGTCTATCTGATATGCGTGAACATCAATAAACGGAAGTTTTAGACGGGATGGCTGGTTGAGTAGTTCGGACATAATTGCTCCACCGCCACCCAGAATATCAAAGAACCCGATGGCCCTGAGTGTAAAGGACGTACACACCGTTGGTAGAAGTGAAAATAGAAATGTTCGCAAATTTGCACATAACTTGGCACGGTAAAAATATGGTGATGGTGGGGAATGCCCCCCCCCCCCTGGTATGCAGCTGTAGTTTCTCGGAAAATGGCAAACGAGTCAGAAACCCAATGTTAAAAGTCGGGCCGCCCAACTTTAAATTCCTCATTTTGTCATGCATTGCACGGTAGTGGATACGATCGCATTTATTATTAAACAGTTTTCACACAACAAAACTATAAATTGGGATGGAATTACCGCACATGGTGATTGGTCCGAACAGAGATTTGATAACACTCATTATTCTATCTCGCCTAACACGGCACTCGCGAGTTACGATCGCATTTTTTTTAAACAGACGTTTCACGAACACGAACTCATTATAAGATGCATTAAAACACCTTCCGTGCAGTTGGTACTAGCAACGACTTGCAAACGGACTCCATGGGAAAAGGAATATATAATATTGAAATCAAACACCGAAGATTACTTTTATTATAGTAAGGTCTTCTTGTTTTGGTGGGGTGGGGGTAAAGCTAAGAAATTAAATGAATAAATCTGTTGAAGTTACCAATCAGTTATTTGCTTAGCCCATCCACCTTTATACGCATTCAGAGCATGTAGACGCAATACATTTTAAAAGAGTCGTCGTATTGCTGTAAGGAAGTCTTTTAGATGAATACAGACGACGCCGTTGTCCCCGAAGACGTACATAAAATGGCACTTAAGAGACCAAGCCATGTTTAAATTCCATCAGACCTTGCCTTCCGGACTAATGATGAATCTGGGCGAGAATAGTTTAAATGCATGACGAACCGTTAGTTTTTGAAAGAGTATATTTATTGATATCCAACTAATTATGTGTGAGAATTTTATTTGTCCTCAACTTCGTCGGTCACAATTTCAATTTTACACGTCAAAACCCGAGTGCTGCTTACACGTGGTAGTTAAACTTTTTTTTTTGAAATATCCCGGGATAATGACTAAGGGCGTGGTACAAGTTTGCAAAACGTCATCTCAACTGAAAAAAATAAACATGTATTTCTATTTAAAGAACAGTTATGTATTATAACCTTCAAACTGGTGCTGTGTGAAAACTTGTTGCCATACACCATTTATAATATGCCGGTGACTTTTAATGTGTAGATGCATAATACGATTAAACCCTGTGTGAATTCATTGATTGTATTTTCTTTCTTTATAATATTGGGTTTTACCGTGTGCATCAACGTGTGATAAAGACTGTGTACCCACCGATTATACAACTTCTACTGTTTGCTTAGTGGGCGGATTAAACAATGTGTTCGAAAGCACATGGCGGCCATGATTGTTAAATCCCCGAACAGCAATTGACATTTGCTAGTCTAATAAATCTTGGACATGGAAGGACAAGATAGTATTTTGCTTCACAAGGACTGTATTTTTTTTAACGAGCCCTTTTTCAGAAATCTTGGCTTCGGCTCAACTCTGCCTTTACGCTCAAACTGCCCCCGTACCAAAAACCCCCGGTTTCAAAACTGCTGACTGAGCCTCAGCCGAAACCGAAGCCGTTGCATCAAGAAGCCTTTATAACTTCGAAGGTAAAGAAATAAAATGAGTGCGACACGGCCAAACAACGTGTTATAATAACATGGTCGCTATAGCGAACACCTAAATGGATTGCGTTATTTATAGCGGCGGTTGCATTAGCCCGGTTGTCGAAGTCTGCTCGCGCGAGGCCCGGAGCGCAATGATGGGCCTCTAATCCCCGTCAAGCCAGAGAGGCGTGCAGAAAAAATACGCAAATGTAATTACAATCAATCATTCGTGAGGTTATAAAGTAAACTTATACAACCTGATA
This sequence comes from Pycnopodia helianthoides, assembly GCA_032158295.1. Taxonomy (NCBI): domain Eukaryota; kingdom Metazoa; phylum Echinodermata; class Asteroidea; order Forcipulatida; family Asteriidae; genus Pycnopodia; species Pycnopodia helianthoides. The sequence continues at coordinate 19,805,941 of CM063246.1, read as the reverse complement.
CAAATATAACGTGATCACACATTAAGGTGTCTTGAAATGTCTAGCCCCCCGTCAGTTAATTAACTTCAAATTTACAAGGTTATGACCAATATGCCACGAAACGTAGTTTACCAATGATCACCGGCAAATGAGTTCCAGCATGCATTAAACTGAAGTCGAATATAGTATAGCAGTAACCCAGAAAGTGCTATAGATATTTGTACAGTGACTCTTATAGTTAATTATAATGGCACGGCTCGTTGGGGATGACCTAGGAAGGATAATTGGTCCAAATCCATAATAACCAAAGTGCCGCTCGTATCAAACTATATTAGTGTATTGTACAAAAAGCACGGCACAAATAAGGGGGGTCGGTGATTACCACAGTAAATTACAAGTTGTCAATTTATGTTTAGAAATAGCCCGCGGCGTTGATGCGAATGCCTGAGTAGCACACTGTGAGGGGCCCGGCCTGGGGTACTCTCGGGCGCTCTCGTGTATTCCTACGGCGCCTTAGCGCCCGTGTCATTTTTATTCATAATTCAGCCATAAGGGAGGATGCTACTATTACATAAGTTATTCTGATAGGCAAAAGGGAAACGTGTCCAACACAGAACATTTGTCTATGGCTGCACGTTTCAGTGATCACGATTATCTTTTTTGTTTTAATGAAAATATATAATTATGGCATATGACCACACTGGCCGGTATGACATTGGGGCATACATTATAAAACGGATTCAGATATTAGATACATCGATTACATATTCAAAAGGCTATACTTTGCAGACACTGCATTTTATGTATATGAACTACTGTGCCACGAGTAGACGTTTGGTGGGAGGCTAATCATAAACAATGGTGTACTACCTCAGAGCATGGCAATGGGTCTTTATGCATTGACGTCATCCCACCGCCATCTTAGAGGTAAAAGAATGATGCAACAACGAAAAACGCATATCTAGGCCTATGTGCGCGCGGCGCACATCAGGATGGGCCAATGAGCAACCTTCTTTTGACCTCCAGCCGAGGGCGCCCTACTCAAATGACGTCATTTGCATGAGGTCTATTGGGATGGTCACCTTCTTCTCAATACATCATTGCAGTGATTATACAGACCATTGACATCTAAGGCTACAGGACGTAGCCCGACTCGAGGAGTTACCGACACACAGAAAAATGTGATCTTTCTTTTGCATGCTGTGATAAAATGTTATATCAAAAATAATAACATTAATACCAGATTGTAGAGTGGTTTATATATCTGACCAAAACAAAATTCCGACGCACTGGGAAAGAAATACAGAAATTATGTTCGTAACATAACACTTAGAACTACAAATACAAAGTTACGTAATTGAGAGCACATTGAAGACATAAGTCAATGGATAAACAATGCTGAACAAGACGTGTGCTTTTGCATTGAGAAGCCATATGCGGTTCAGAAAACACATGTGCGCACACAGGGTACCAGACCAGACAGCAGATTGGGTTGATGTGCTACATTTAGACCGAAAATGGTGTCCATCAACGTGACCACGAAAACCGGTGCCCCCCTCCCGTGATTCTTTCAAATACACAACTTCGGTACCTTCCATGCAGTGACCGTAAGTTCTATGACAGTAACTATCCCAGCTGCAGTAACTGAGACAGTTACAATACCTCACCATTACAGTGACAACGCGTCACTCCGACAGTGACAACGTATCACTCCGAAAGTGACAGCGCGTCACCACGACAGTGACAACGTGTCACTCCGACAGTGACAACGCGTCACCTATAGGGAGTGACAACGCGTCACCACTACTCTGACAATCAGCCACCAAGGGGGAACGACCGCTCGTTACCGCAACCCCGCTGCCGGTTTTATCATCAATAATAAAGTGACGGAGACTCTGCAACAAAGAGCGACTGTCAGTTACTCAAAACAATTGCATTAATTTCTGATTAGCGCGGCGGCAATTAAGCATTCTGTCTGCAAATGAAACTATTATATGCTAATGGGATGATTATTACGCTCACAAATTTAAACATGCTAATTAAATCATGAACCTATACAAATGTGTGCATCACATTGTACATTCTGCTCGGTGGATTTCAAGTAAAGTAAACTGTGTTCACTGTTTCGGGCCTTTTAGGAATCAAACGAACTAGTTAAAACGCCAAGAACCAAACCGACGAAACAGCTTTAAAAAATGTAAGTTTTTTGGTTTACACTAAACTTCTAAGAATGGTTTCGGACGTGCTTCGCGTGTCAAGAGTTCATTTATTACACTCTAAATTTCCGGGTCAGAATTTCTTCCGGGTCAGACTTGACCAGCATCCGGGTCCGCAGGGGCCTGACCCATTTGTGGGTCAGTATGACCCTGAGTCTTTGTCAAAATATCCCCAGAAATGGGTCGAAATCACTCCGAATCCGGCCCCCTAGGACCCCTGGAATCCGGGTCAATTCTGACCTGGGAATTTTTATAGTGTAATTTATGTTGCAACACTTTTGTATTGCAATATGTCTTTATCATCGTCTATTGGATATTGATTTTATTTTATTAACATGTTTTAATGACGTGAACAATCGTGAACATGGCGTGCGTGCGAAAGAGTCATATATAGACCTATTATATTTCACCATGGATATTGTTTTCATTATAATTTCTTCAAAATGTCGCAGTAGCAACTCATTAAGTGAAAAAGGGGCATTCGGTGAAGTTAATGATATGTAAGCTCTTGAAGGAACTGATATGTGAGGCTGATCTCTCATCCATATCATTATCCACAATTTGCATGTTTTGGGCCTAGTCAAATGTTGAGTCGGGAACCGAGCTATACCGGTGCCAATCAAGCACGTCCGGGTATGTATACTGTTCGCGGGCATGTATACTGTTAGTAGGCATGTATACTGTTCGCATGTATGCAAACAATACATTGTCCACCAATATCGATTGAAATGTCCCGGCATAATGCGTGCAAATGTTGTTTTAATGAAAGCGTAAACCAGACTTGAGTTGTACAGCATTGTTGCGAGAGCGTATCAAACAAGTAGGCCCTATGGTACAGGCATAATTTAAAAATATGTTTAACTTGTTTAGCCTTTGAGAAAGACTACGTCATGGGTCGAAACCGAGGTCACGTTCGAAACATGGGGTAATTTTTAAACATGAAAATTCTCACTTATAGTTAAAGGTATAATATACAAGTATATCCATAGTTTTTTTTTTTTTTCCTTTTCTCTTTTTGTGTCTTTGTTTGTTGAGGATTATGTGTGTTTGTTGGGACATTTGTTTGTTTGTTTGTTTAGGGGTTTGTTGTTGTTAATGTTGTTGTTGTTAATGTCTTTTTTTTATATTTTTTTTTAGAAGTTCATTTCTTCAATTCCTTTCGTTTCATCGTACAAAGTATTACAATACGAAACTCTTCCGATAGGATTAATTTAAAGCTGAATTGGATAAAACTGCATACAGGCCCTCTACGGCTGCTGTTCTGTTTTTGAGTATTGTTCGTTATGGTTGACAGGTCTAAGTAATCGACCTTCCCCCCTCGTTCATTATTGCTACATCAATAACCAATACGAAAAAATGCCCATACAAGTGGCTGCCTGCCTGCATGGGCGTAGATCCATACACATACCGAAAATTTTGAAGTAACTTGCTGAATATTCACAGGTCTTTTTTCTTTCTCTCTCGTTTATCATTTCCGAGTTAAATTAATCTGTTTATGTTATAAATGACTAAGCGTTGAATGTAACAGTTCTACGTCTTAGTCTGGCAGCATCACTTTAAAGGCAAAGTATACCTTTGGTTTTTTTAACCGTTCGATTGTTGTAATCCTACATAAATGTAGATAAATACAATAAAACTAACCTGTGGAAATTTCATTTCAAAAGGTGGCAGCGTTTTTTGAGATATCGCCAAAAATCTGGAGCGGTTATGTCCACTCATGAAGAATAATCCGCAATTGGAATACACAATCTGAGAAACGTTTCTGACGTTTCTCAGATTCAAATTTTCAGTGGGGATAAAAACTTTGTTCATATCCACATTATTTTGGATTGAAATATTTCTTAAAATGCTTTATACTATCGAAAGCTGCTGTACTTCCAACCGAGTAAATTTTTATTGCCATAAATGTTTGAAGTGATTACCAATCGTATACCTTCTCTTTAAACAGTAATCGCCCAAATCGCCAATTTTTCGTGGTCTGTAACCAAATCCCGTTCCTATTAATATTGTAGTACTTCTCACACACCGTTGTCTCCACTCGCAAGGCCAATTGCTTTCGCTTGATATAAATTCACTCATCCTGTGACTCTGTGCCGTTTCGATTATGATAAAATATATTTCCCATCATGAAATGAAATTGTAATCAGAGAGATGGTGCTTTTTGTCTTTGGGGACAGTCTTCCCTCTTAATCCTGAATTTCAAGAAAATTATCAGGATTTTCGGGGGGGGGGTTCTGTCAATTATTTCGCCATGATCAAGATGCTGCTGCTGTTGTTATTGATAATGTTGTTTTGTTTAGTTGGTGGTGGTTTTGCTGTTGCTGTTGTTGTTTTTGTTGCTGTTTAGACAAACTTCTGTATACAAACTCATACCCTATAATATAACGATTAAGCCACGTTCCCAGTCGTTAAAGCAATAAGAATACAGATTTTCATTTGACCAAAATGGAGCCAGGCCATTTTGCTTTTAAACTTTTTTAAATATTTTTTTTTTACTGAATTGGTGAACAACGAGGTAGCCTCACCTTGACAAAGGTATATAGATATAAAATGTAACCATTGCAGAAGACAGCGTGAAGTTAAAAGAGCATTTGAAAGAAAAGAAAGAGGAGCGAGTGTGATGATCGAGATATACGGTGATAGTGTTTACAGATCGGCAATCTCCATCCTCTTTAATTAACTTTCGACAATGACTTACGCTGCACGATCCTCAGAGACCGACACAGTATTCTATTCACACCTTGACTTAAATGGCATAATTGCTTCAACACATCACAAGATAGTCATCACAGGGGGCCATGGCGAAACTATATTCTGGTCCTCCTTAAAAAAACAAACAAAGAATGTATATACCTCTTTCCCGTAATTATTTTCCGCAGCAATTTTGCATGGAGCAAGCCCAAAGCTGTATCGAATCGAAGTCGGACTTATAATACAAAATCCCTAAAAGTAATAACCCATAGAGAGAGATTTGTCAGATCGAAACTATACTAACAACATAAAGAAAATTAGAAAAAATCTATAATAAAAAAATAAAAAAAATATTAACATTTAATATATTTGAGACATTGCTCCTACAGAGGCAACCTTATGTGAAGAAAACGCCTTCAAATATATATATATAAGAAAAAATCAGGTTCACTGACCCGGGCATTCATCTGAATTTTTTCAAATTCACTCATGATCATTTTTTATTGATATCAAGTTGACGTTGACATTTTTCAAATCTTCATCTTGTACGTCTATATCATTAATATTTGGGGATACCCTTTATTTGCGAGTTGCCATTTAAAAAAAAATTATATTGATTTTGTTTTGGTTTGTTTCGTTTGTTTGTTTTATTTTGCCATGGAGAAAACCAGTTGTTCTTCCTATGTCTTGAGGGGAAACACATACGCATTATGGGCCATCGACGTCATGCTGTAATGTATCTGCAGCAAGAAACGGCCGTTACGCAGTTTTACGCTTATAGGGCGTGACAACCTGGCGTGCTCGTCTGAATCTAGAACCGATATAAAGCACGGAACAGCCGTCATATTATTGCACTCCTTCCGTGGCGTTGACTGGGTGTTATTTCTGACTCAGGGGTACCCGTTCTGTATTGAGGGGTGTTCACAGGTCGATCGGCCGTCTTCACTGTAAATTATGCTGGGCTGACGAAGGGTGTATTTGAAGGCATTGCAACCAGAACTAATTACCATGTGTAAATTAAAATGTGCAGAATGCTCTCTTCCCCGCCAATTTGTCAATATTAATGGCATTTTTGATTGAGGCAATCTATACATTTTAATAAGTTTGTCCAGAACAGAATTAGAGCGAATTAATACGAACCCAATCTTGCTTGATATCTATATATATTGCAGTCGCGCTGAAGCTCTTTCGTAAGAGTTTTCAGTTTACGCACACACTGGTTGCAAGAGTAAATGTACACAAAATGGGTATCAACCTAACAAAAATGTTCCTTATTCAAGCTGCCCGCATTTATATGCGTGGACACATGGATCGATTGTACCATGAGAAAAAAAGGTCGATCTCCTGTGACTAGCGGTTAAGGAACCCGTCGCATGGAGAAGTCGGATACCCACACAGCCGCAATGCACTGAGAAAGTGAGGCGAGACAGGCACCAGCCCGCTTGTGTATAATAAGTCGATTTTGTTGATCGGGTTGTATTTTGGGGAATTAAAAAAGCCAATAACCGGAACCAGTGAAACAGCTAACTTGTCGAAAGGAAACAAAAATCATTATTATTTTGAACTCCTCGTCATGTTTCTTGTCAACTTACTCTAAACAATCAGCACTGATCTACAAATCGGAGTTGATTTAGTGTCAGTGTTTTCCCAAGACGGCAATCGACGATGGAGTGGCTTTACATAATACGCTCGCACACCGAGGCCAAGATAGTACGGAGCTCTTGAAGTGCCAACCAATTTGTTGAGATCCTGAGATCGTTATCTCAAGATGACGAGAATTCAAGTCGTTGCCTGACGACTTCACTGATGATACGTCTCAGCAAGATCACATTGAAACAAGCTTTTGACATAAAATTACTTTTGTCGGATTGTCGACATTCAAAATAGAATGTCGTAACTCTGAGATAGTCTCACTCGAGAAGTCGACATTTTGTTTGCAGGATGTCGTCATCCCGAAATGTTTATCTTAGAATGTCGACATTCTGCTCTTTAATGCCATATCCTGAAATACTTGAATTTGAGAAGTCGACATCTGCCGGGATGTTTTTCTCAGAATGTCGACACCCTATAGAATGTCGTTGTCCTTAGATCGTTTATCTCGAGTGGCAATTTGTTTGTTTTGCTTTTTTTATTATTTTTTTTCTTTTATTGTTTGTTTGTTTGTGTGTTGCTGTTGTTGTTTTGAAGGTTTTTTTTATGTCGAAATCCCCATGTAACATGATTATTATTATTTTGTCTTCTTAATGTTGTCTTCTGCTTGTCAACATCAAGGGATATTTGTATTAGAATCTCAACAAGTCGGATGGCACTTACAGAGCTCCGTACGAGACAGACGGGATCGAGGGAAGGAAGTTATTTTGACTAGTCCCTTACCTCGGCCATTCCAATCTTGCCGTCCCCATCATCATCGTAGGCATCCATGTACTGCTTGATCACCTCCTCCAACATCACGCACGACATGGCCTAATTAGGGAAAACAATGCCACCGTCAATTAATCAAACCACCATATTTTTACAGGTTTAATAATGGCCTAATAATCACTACCGCTGTTTACAGAAGGTGTGTCGATACATGGTTTGTACTGTACACTTTTTAATATCCATGTACAGCTCCAAACAACTACTCGCTTTTGAAAACTAAACAGTGCAAAATTATGGGCATACGAAGAAATTGCTTCGCAATGCACTTTTCAAGAAAAAATACCCAACCGCCCAGTAGACACATCGCTATACATGCATTGTAAACGTGAATGCAATGGTGAATTATTAACAGGTTGACTCTAGTAATTTATGGTTTTTTTTTTTTGTAATCGAGATTCGAGTCTTCGTAACCGTCCCACACAGGGCCCATTTTCATAGCGCTGCTTAACGGTAATCAAATTTTCGTGCTAACTGTAGCAGAACAAATTTGCTTAAGCATAAGCGTATTTCACAGGTTAGCAAGAAAATAAGGCAGTCATCTTGCGCGTTCGCCATGTTACGTCATTCATTTTCGGGCAGTAAGCACTGGAAGGTTAGCACACCTTTTCGTGTGCTTACGGTTAGCAGCGCTAGAAATAGAAACTCGAACGTATATAAGCACAGAATCGGCCGTTAAGCAGCTCTATGAAATTGGGCCCTGGTGTCCTGTGGAAGGAGAAACCAGGGTATAAGTTGCTTAGTGAACCAAAATAAACATTTTCTATAAACTAATTGAAAAAGCCCTAATCTTCCTCCTTCATTTCTGAATATGTATTAGTTGCTGACTGCATGAGTTCTAAAACAGTCTTCACTTTTGTTGCCTCATCAGCAAACGAAGTAATTTCTTCCTCAACTGTCTTGAAAAATAGATATAAATTCGACATGAATCATCACACAATTAAATATTTATTTGAGCAGGAATGCATATTATAGCTAATAAATTAAGAATGCTCAGGAAAGACACAATTTGATAATTATGACGAGGTTGCATTTCATATGCAGGATTAATATTACAATACACACAAACAGTATTTCAAGGTTCACTACGAAAGAAATGTGTATATAATATGACGACCAGGGTCGATTTCACAAAACTCTTCCTAACTTAGGACTAGTCTAGGCAATGCTAAGAGATAGGACTAGTATTAAGTTAAGACCAGTTACTGGTCCTAACTTTAGATAAGACTAGTCTTATCTCTTTGTGAAATCGGCCCCAGAACACGTCCAGTAAACACATTAAGAGAGATTACAAAATGTAGGGTTTTGTCCTACTTTCTTAGTTCAGTGTTCCTCTCATAAAAGGCTTATTATTGTATTATTGCACGGTTTAAAAAAAAATGTACAAATATCAATTATATACTAATACACAATGATTATAATATACAACCCGGGAATAGATATGGCTCTTGTCACTCTTCACAACATTTTATCTGTCACGACGGGGGTGTTCAATCCAAATGACCACGACAGACACCTCCCCAGATTGAGTTTCTTATCACAAAGGGGGGAAAAAACAACCTATTTTTCCTGTTCTCAAATGGCACAAACCAAGCCGTCTCGGATGAAATGAAGTACATTAAGGTATACGGCCAAAATCATCAGGATTCAGCCACTCTGTACGGTCAACGATGCCACTACGTATTGAGTGTCGAGCAACCCGACTTCTTCGCTATGCAATTACACCTCTTAATGTGTTGGGGTGCACACTTGAAGTCTGTGGAAGGAGTTGAATTACATGTTTTGTGTTATGTTTGTGTGTGTGTGTGTTTTCAACGACATACCTGGCATTATTTATACCCGTTCCACAATGAGGTTCCCAAAGTTATAATGAAGTTCCAGCGGCGAGAGTGGCTTTATATGCATTAATTCATTTCACTAATGTCAATAATCGACCAAAAGAAACCAGTGGATTTTTGAGCCGCGGTACAATAATTTGGTTGATAAAACAGACTGCAAAATGTTGTGTATACTTCGTATACCCGTTCTACAATCCGGTTCTTGAAGTTATAATGAAGTTCCAGTGGGGAGCCTGTTGATACTATACACCATTTCATTTATGATGTTAGTGTTTGAGTCTTAGTAAAGAGGAAATTATCCAGGGCGACTATTTCGTTAGTATATATCTTCTTTCCCCTTTGAAAAAAAAAAATAAGAACTGTAAAGTAAACAAGAAGACGAAAAAAGAGTTCGTTCTCGGAAAACCTAAAGGAAAAAAAACTATAATTTAAAATCTTTTGAATAATGTTCAAAAATTCAATCAGTGAGGTTTTGAAGCTCAGTCACTTCTGGCACACTGGTAACGAAATAAATATTGATGAGCTTCATTGTGCACTTTAAAAGGCAAACCTAATGACACCACGGCACTTTGCAATATTGCCCAGTCGTTGGTTCAAATATTATTCTTTGATTAACAAGCAGTGGTCTCCCTGCGGCACTATAATGTACCTGAACGCATACCCATTTAATACTCCCAGGTGCGTGTTTGGGAAGAAGGGTTGAAATTACGATGAAGTGTTAAGCTCGGAGAAGAAGGATATACGGCAGTTGATGTAACCAACTTTGGGGTCATTGCACCCAAACTATATAATTGCGTCCAAAATATATTGAACAATTATTCTGGGGAGAAAGAGGATGGGGATAGTTCTTGTCTTCGTTTAAAAAAAGAAAAGAATGTACACCCATTTACTCTAATGTGGAGGGTTGCAATTATAGTTAAGTGTTTCGCTCAGGGACCAAACAGTATTTTGCCAGTCGATGCAAAAAGAACAAGTTTGGTCATTGCAATCTAACTAGAAGAGTGTACGGATACAATCGCTGTGAAAAAAAATGCATTCGAGTACAAAATGAAGAAAGACAATATTGTAACACACAAAAGTAATAACTTTTCATGGAAACAATTTGTGAAAAAAAAAAATATAAGATAAAAAATTAACGACAGCAGCAGTAAGAAACGAGCATCATATAAATTAAGACAAGAACAAAATCAAAGTTAAACTTTGGAAGGAAGACGTCAAGTATTAAATAATATGACATATGGAATAGATTATCATTTTCAGAGACCCACCTCTTGCGAGGATCCCTTTTTGGCCGTAACCAGATCTCTGAAGAAACACGTGAGCTCACCACCTTCGATAAACCCATTGCCTGGCGAAAAGAAAAGAAAAGAAGTCGATATTTAAAAATTAGATATAGAAAAGGCTGTGTACATAGCCTACCGGTACTAAATAATGTTTGTCTGAATCTAAAACCCCCCAGCGGAGGACATGTTCGGTCGCAACGCCCCTGTGGTACGTTGTCAGCACGTGCTGACAAGCTTGTTTCCATAGGTTAAGAGGGCTTGTTTTCAACACAATTTATTTTCATCTAAGTGTGTTGTTTACATGTCCAGGTATTGCCTGGGCTAATTTAAGCTTCATTTGTTTGCTTAAATTAAATAAGCTTTATAGTTTTGGCTTCATCCTCCATTGGCAATTTGACATACCGATTTTTTACATCAAGAATGCTGGCGGAGTTTTGTTCTGCCCCCCCCCCCTTCTAAACCAAATCACTGATGATCTCGGTTGATTGACACCCCCCTTTGGGACGTGTGATGGCACAGTCACGTGACCAGTTTTTACGAAGTGATTAACACAAATATTAAACTAGTATCAGCAGCCCTCACTGCAGGGTTTTCAAAAAAATAGCAAGACTGCTACGGGTGTAATCCAAAGTCCGATATAGTCTTCGATGCATTGTGCTTTTCGAGGACACCCCAAACTCCACCCCAAACTCCACCCCTTCTGATCCACTATACTTTCGATATCACAAGAAACTAACTTTATTCTAGACGTACAACTTTTGTTCAAACCATTGTCTACATACATAATTATCAGCGGGAAAATAATTCGTTATTACGAATTAATAATCCGTTATAACGAATTGACTATTTCGTAGTAACGAATTAATAATCCGTTATAACGAATTGACTAATTCGTTGTAACGAATTAAATATTCGTAATTACAAATCGCCATTACGATAATTATATACTTCGGTGGCACGATTGCTCTTTCGCAATACAGCGTATAGTGTGGGCATCTTTACCTGTGGGCCCATCAGCCTCGTTACCATGGGCAGCGACATTTCATTGAGCAAGGCATTCGGAAGGGGGAGGGGCTGCGCGGCGCGGCGAGATCATAGTGGGAACGAGGTTGCCTCGGGCCCAATGTCGTGGCTCTGCTTACCGTGGAAGTCTGTGCTTACCGGTGACGATACTCCGCTTACACGGTTAGCGTCGAAGATTATTTAGTAATGTTAACTACACACATACTCAAGGAAACATCTCCCATTTATTGTGTGGAATACGCTTCTAAGGCGGGTTATTACTTCTACTCGGTAAAAACAGATTATTCGCTTACGGTGAGCGAAATAATAACTGTTAAGTATTTAGAGCACGGCGCTCCACGACGCGACGTGAGGTGCTTTCGCGATGCACAGCTACGGATTTTTACTCTAACTTGGCCTAACTTCAGTCCACGATTAACATGGAGCACTATTTGGTTAAGGTAAATTTGTCTCCATACATTCAAACCAAACAGTACACACCTAAGTGTCCATCATACCTCAACAAAGCTCATAGACTTGTTGTTTTCTTGAAGTGCTCACTGAAATAATGTATGTAGGGGAGAAAAAAAATCGTAGTTTAAGGCCATAGTAAACCTGTTTCCAGAAAACCCCTCAACATCATTGTTGTGTCAAGTGCCCAAACACAACGATTGACAGTGACACGTTTACTTCTTGAGAGAACAGTGACCAGACTATTTCCCAAACAGCCTCAGCATGGTTACACTGATACATTGAGTAGAAGATGAACAAGAGAGCCGCAGAGTGATGACGTCATTCCACGACCCGTCACCGATTGTTTGATACAAGCGAATGCAAGTCATCATTGTGTCCCCTCTTAAACAGAGGGTGGCATTATGCTTAAAGGGACACGATTGGTAATCACTCTAAACATTAATGGCAATAAAAAACCGACTTGGTTAGAACTAACAGCAACTTTTGATACTAAAAAGCATTTTGAGAAATATTTCAATTCAAAATAATGTTTTACCCCCCAAAAAATTTGAATCTGAGAAACGTTTGTCAGAAACGTTTCTCAGATCGTGTATTCCTGTTAGGGATTATACTTTACGCGTGGACATATTTGCTGCGGATTTTGGCGATATTTCAAAAACGCGACCACCTTTTGAAACGAAATTTTCACATGTTAGTTTTTATTGTAATCTAAATTTTTATAGGATTAGAACAATCAAACGGTCCCCCAAACCAAAGGAATGTTTACTTTGCCTTTTAATTAAACGCGAGAAGTGACATTGAATGGAAATCCTATTAAGAATATGCAGTCAATGCACTTAAGTGCATCTAACAGCACTTTCAGGCTCAATGGTGGATCTCCATTTTCATAATTAACGATTAGATTGGTTTTAAAACTAATAGGAAACGTTGTCCTATTTTCACAGAAGTTGCGCACAGCAACAGTCATCTTTGTCCAATGCTTCGTTGACAAATTTCAACTTGCGGAGTCAACGCCGATTCTCGTGTAATTAAAGGCGAAGCAATCAAAGAATTCAGTCAACCTCGTTTCATTCATTTTTGTTTTCATAAAAAAGTGGCTGGTTGCGTAGTTCGCTGTTTGCGTCTAGTCATGGCTGAGGCTCAACATTTTTGCAACCATCAAGTATGGCTAATATGCTTCATGCAGCAAGTTAAAAAGGCCGAGTAATGAAAACACCACTGTTTTAATGGGGAGTATTAACACAAAGAAAAAGGGAAACTAAAACACATTTTGAGCCTTGCCGCTATTTCCATTTCAAAATAAAAGAACTAAAAAAAGAGAGAAATAAAGTAGTTTGCAAGCAAGGTTACCGAGTGCCATCATTATTCTACTTTGGAGGGCAGTTATTTTCATTGTCTAGATCAGCTGGCAGATCTAGGAACAGCTGCTCTTAAAAATTAAAAAATAACTGCTCTTGAAAATAAAAACAACAGCTCTCCAAATTGGAAATAACTTAATCTCTCTAAAATAAAATTAAAAAAATGTTCTCAAAAATTAAAACAATTACTGCTCTCCAAATAAAAATAACGGTTCTACCGAAAGTTACTGCGCGTCACGTGACCTTTAGGAAACGAGGCCATGTTAAGCATTCACCCCAGCCAGGCAAGGGTTGCCTCGGGGCTCGCTGGTAATCGACCACCTCTGCTCTTGAGGGGAAAACAAAAATGCTCAAACAAAAGAATAATAACCCTTCTTGAGAAAAAAAAACTGCTCTAAAAGAATACAATCTACTGCTCTGAAAAATACAGATAACCGCTCTTGAAGATACAAATACTTGCTTTTGGAAATAAGAATAACTACACTCGAAAATATAACAGCAGTGGCACTAACGGGCTTTCGTAGTGGCCCATTGCAAACATACAAGCTATTCTGGCTGCCATGAAAAGCATCACATACTCACATGACCTTTGTATTTAGGATGCATAACTTAAAGGAACATTACAGAATTGGTAAGAACAAAACTTGTAAAATATACTTTTTGATCACAGATTTACATAAAACTTACACGGTCTAATGATGATGATAGTAGAACACATCCCTTGAAATATTTCTGTCTGAAATGGCATATTTGATGAGAAATGAATAAACTAATTTTCCGATTGGAGTTTATCGCTCAGTGAGCGTTTTATTCATTTGTTGAATCTATATGATTTCATGCAAATGTGTAATCGGTTTTTCACTATTTTCTCGTGACCCAGATGGCCGATCGATCTCAAACTTCTACAGGTTTGTCAGTTTATGTATATGGTGGATTACATAAAGTGCTTACACTGCCAGCAACTGTTTTGTTAGCAAAACCAATTCTGTAATGTTCCTTTAAGATGACTGTTAATACTCAGGCGTTTTTTTTTATTCGTTTTTTTTTAACTGGGTGTTGTGTCTGAATTTAAGGCGTTGGAAACGGCTATGGCTAGAATGTTGCATCCGCCTTCTACCTCAGCATTGATCTTCACTCACAGTACATCAGCCACAGCCAAAGAAAATAACCTGTAAGGCTGCGGCTCGACCAAGCTCGAATTCCCCTTGTGGAGGAGAGGACAGGCTGGGCTTCCGAGTGTCTCAGGTAACATAATCCGGTATACTGAGGCCGTGGATTCAAAAGGATCCTCGAGCTGGGATGCAGCGGTCGGTCAAGCCATATAATGGCTGCCCGTTGGTGAAAAAAATACTATAATATGGCATCATCAACCATGGTTTTATACTTCCATCACACAACACTGTCAGCATGGAATACGGATGGCTACTCACATTAAAAAAAAATCAACAAAAAAAAAGGCCATACCGTGTTGCATCCCATAGTCAGTTTGATTGCATTGAACGACAACAAACGAAAAAGCTCGCATCATAATAAATTTGATTATTGACGATATTAGCATACCGAGGGAAAGATGCTCAATGCCGTTATTACGCTAAAAGCTTTTGTGCTGGATTCATAATTGTATTTGTTAAAAAAAATTACGCAGACATTCAGAGTAGAGCGGTTTCTGTAGCTGCTTTATTGTGTAACCTTGAATTAATGATTGATATTTGTAAAATTCAAACAGGCCTACTAGCACAATTTGAAATCTTCATAATTTGTTTTGTAAGCCAATCGATTCTACCCATCACTCAAACAAACAAATAATTATGTGCTTGGAATAACACAATACTAGTATTGGTTGCCTACATTGTCTTAGATAAAGGGACATATTTCAAAATAGCATGATTATTCATGTATTCAAAATCACCTAAGGGGTAAAACGCTCGATTCTCGCCTACATTGTTCAAGGCCCCCCCCCCCCCACTTTTTTTCCCCGCCCCTGGTACCACGACGAATTGTGTTGGGGAATATACAATGACATTGTGGTATGTTTGGGGCGTTGAAGGATTCTATTTTCTCATGGTTATGGATTACGTTTCGAAACTAAACCAAAAATAAAAACAGCCAATGTGAGCTATGTACTTGATATATTATAGGCCTACATTACTTATTCCTGGGCTCGAAATTGTAATCAGACTTTTGTGAAACATTGTGGATGATGATTCCAACGTGCAACCTCAGTCCGAATGTCTGTGCTTCGAAAACATTCGAACATGTATGCTCGTCCCCCTTGCCCCTCCCTCTGTCATCTTCTTCAACAGTTATGCGGTACCAGATACTCAGTGAACTCCGGAGTTAGTCCAAGCAAATTGGTTTTACCCTTCGTTTAACGCGAATGCGCTACACCCATAAGCCTTTCCCCCTCCAATCAAATGTATCGGTTAAATAATTAGTACTCAACGAGCAAATCAAAGTACATCGTTTAAAACCGCTCATAAAACCATTGGCAATGTTGTCAATAATGCCACAAGAGCCCTCCAGTCTTTAACAAATAAAGGCGACGTTGTTTGCATCAAACCTATAAATATACATACCGTCAGCATCGTACTTGTTCCAGGTCTGGGCAAAGTCCTCGGCAGTCATGTCCTCAAACTGCTTTCGCATGTTCTCTATAGCTGATTCCCTATCCATGATTGTGGCAATTTAGCGGGCTCTTCAAAAAGATGACTGAACTACTATTTCGGACTCCCGTGCGAGTAGGTTTTGTCTAATGACCAAGCCGTTATCACTCTAAAGAATGCAAGCTTTTGCGAAGAGCGCGATAGCGTGTGCTTTCGGGGTAAGATAGCAGAGTGAGGTCACAGTCGCAGGTTATGCGCCGTTTATACGTTACACGTAACACAACGCGACACGATAATGTACATAGTTTGCCACGACTGCGGTTTGAGCAGGTGGTGGTAGCATTGTGGAAAGCGCATGCGTGTCCACATGATATCTCACATTAGAAGGTCGCCTGGTACAACAGTTCAGGGTTTTGCTTTTTTTTTTCCTTTCCATCCATCGGAGTGTTTTAGCATAATGTTATTATCATGGTTGAATCGCAACTGTAGCTCCCTGCACAGTATTAATTAGTACAATATTTAAAAGTAATTTTGCATTGGTTTACTTTCTAATAATAATGTGTACAAAAATATATACCGGTATATATAATGATTTTAATTTAGTCCGGAGAGACGTGACATGTGTAATAGCTTGTGAATACACTCTAAACATTCCCGGATCAGAATTAATCCGGATTCCTGGTCCGAGGGGAACTGACCTATTTCTGTGTCAGACTGACTCGGAAACTGGTTTTACATTGGATTCTAAACTCTGATTCTATGTCAGTTTGACCTAAACCCGGGTCACTTGGTACATAGGCCTACATATGTAGGTATTTCAGATTGTTAATGCATTATACGCTCTGAGGATCATAAAAAAGCGTTGCCTCCATACGGTTAGTGAAATGGCTACCACAGCTAAATTATCATACTGGAAAAGACACACCCCCAAATATGCAATGTGAAGCAACAGTCAGTACTCAAACTGAACAATATCAGTGCATAAACAAATACCAGCATAATTGAGATCCACAAGATAATGTATTAAGCCAGTTGGAATGACAACACAATATTGACGAGCAGCACAACGTCATACACACTTAAAACAGATAAACGTCATCACTATAGCTGGGTTAACAAACGCTTTCAAAACGAGCTATAAATTAAAACTCATCTTGGTTGGCCAAAAAATCGATAGCAACCGGTCAAAAAACAATGAACATAATTGATCAAGCAGAAACGATAGTGTGACTTTATTGTTTTGACCCATGATTATCTAAACTCAATTCCACTATAGGTGGAAACGAAGAGCAGCCTAGTTGACCGGTTAAGCATACAATGCCGGAGAACCAGCGATCAGCATGATACATGATGTGATATTTTTTTGGCAGGTAACCTATTTCTGCTAAGCGTTTTTCTTTCTCTCTCCCCCCCCATCTTTCTTTAATGAGGACGCTTGGCCTGACGTGGTAAAATTTGATGCTTTTTTTTAGCACACTGAAACTGCATTTAAACCTACACAATGTTTCACCTTGGTGATGATCTTCAACATTGATTACTGAACCGCGTAAATTTCGGGCACAGTGCACTTTTGCACATTAATCATTGCGTTACTTCAGACTACACATCATAATCATTATGAACCCAGTTTGCTGTTTCGCACCGACTGACGCTTGTAAATCACTGGCAGCAAGCTTACTTGTTTGTTTATGCAACCACAAACAAATTTGTCTGAAGATAAAAAAAAAAAAACACTTACATGTTATTATACCCAACAACCTTATAAGTTATATTCAGCATGTATGGTATAACTCTCATTTCCAATGAAACAACCATAATACAGCTAATTTATTTGTACAATGTACAACTACATTCATGTTGATTCAATGTGGAGGAATAATGTTGGCCCTTCATGCAAAAGCGTTGTATGTGCGAATGGATTGCTTTACCATACAGAACAAAAATCAAACAGATTTCTGTTTATTTTTGTCTCAACAATTATTGTATAGTTTTCAACCAGCTTCAAAATTTGTTCAGTGCATCGTCATTCTCACGGAGTATAAAGATGAGAGTTTGCACACACAGACATGTCGTCTACTTGTGTGCGAAGCTTGCAAAAGAAAAAAAAAGTCAAACAATCGTAAAATGATATGCTAAAACTGTTAATTTTACGGTTGTGTGATCAAACGAAAGGGATTTTTAGAGTTTAAACCTACAAGCTTTCTTTACTTTACTGCCATATGCTAGAACAAATTTCACTCACAAAACAATTTTTGCACCCTTTAGAAATAAAAAATATCCTTAATAAAAAATGATATCCCTAAACAAAGATGTCTGCCGTTTTCGTTTCCTTTGCAATATGAACACCAATTGTTGGCCGACTACACGGACACCAGCTTGGTTGACTAACATGCTCGTGATATGGCAGCCCTCTCCCTCACAATTGCCCTTTTATTAAAACGAGAACACAATGTGTAAATATAATCAACGATATCATGCGATAAAATTGCGCCAGCTGGTCCCGTTGTTATTGTGGCAAACCTTGGGTATTTGGATCGATACACGTAACACATATTACGAGCACTCCACATTACCCAACGAGAGATATGGGGCTATACTCGTTTCAATAGAATGCAGGGATGCATCCACTCGTGGTGGGATTTAAGTATGAACTTGGTGACGTCAGACAACAACGAACTGGTAGATGGATAAACAAAACGGTCAAATAGAGGGATGAATATGTAATTGACCTTGTGGTAGAGGTTAACTACTTAATTTACTATGACCTCATTTTTGTCAAAACCCACCGACGGATTTATGTATGATCTTACTGGATCCATTAAATTAATTTCAAACGTTCTTCAATTTTTCAAAATCGTCAAAATATGGTCTTGAGCCGGACAAGATTCACCGTGTAGACTTGAGCTGCATTAACCTATGTTCAGTATAGTTGCCGTCATGACTGTATGGAATTGGCTATGGGGCTCATTCAACCAATGGACCCTCTATAGACTATTCTAACGCCACAACTTTTGTTTAGAAAAGAAATACACAGCGTTCTTCAAGCATTAATAACCAGCCTTTAAGATGGAAGATTGGAAACATCCGTGGATCCTATAATATGGACCGATAAATCAATAAACACAAACATTGAGGGACACGTGAAAACAGGAGAACTTGTGGAAGTGTTTGACACTTTACGATGTGCCAGGCGTAAATAATTGGGCTTGTACTTTTTCTTACAAGTCAGCACATAATTTTGCATAAACACCAACATACGTGAGTTTTAGAGAGTCATCACAAAATCACAAATCTAGAGTTGAAGGATGTTTACCGTATGAAGAGTTTAATTAATTTACTTCAAAATAACATTGAAACTGTATACTTAACGTGTTAATCATCGTCTCAATATAATAATAATAATAATGATACGTAGTTCTTTTGCAGTGCTTTCTCAGCCGCGGTGATGGGTGTATCAAAGCGCTAAGTATTCTTTCCTGCAAGGTAGGCGGAGCTATGGTTTGAAGTTTTACACATTTTCCCTTTAGGTAGCACTATGTAATGGTTTACATGGTGCTGTTTTTTTTTTTTAATAAAGCCAACAGCTATTTAATACAGCGTTTAAAATAAAAACCCGTGCCATTTTTCTCTGCATGGCAACTGAGGGCGCTATGTAGGCACACGGACTCAAATAGACCTGTCGGCCTATTGTGCATTTTTAAATTTCCGGATATGTATTAGTTTTAATTTAAAAGCAGTTATATGAGTTCCAGAGAACGAGGTATTAAAAACACGCCAATTAAGTTCAGTCAGAAATCGTTGTCCCCCTACAAAATTAGAAGTTTGCAAAGCATAAAAGAAGGCCACTTTCTTGAATCGGTAAAATCCAAAATGCATTTGCAATTAATGTTTAAATCGTCAATACAGTTCAAGTATTCAAAATATCAAGTAAGTGCAAGTTTGTGTGTACAATGACATTGTGGTAAATGTTAAAAAGAACGATCTCCAACGCAAAACAAAGAATAGCTGGACGTAAAATACAAAGTGACGTCATCACACTATTAGATAGAAGCTGGTCTGCCCCTCTGCCCCCTGCAAACGACACAGGCGATCACGACAATTACCATCAAGCCAGCGAGCACGCCGATGACGATGCCGGCTATCGCCCCTGCACCCAAACCCAAAGGATCTTGCGTAGGCTCGGCAGAGGGCTGCAGTGGTTCATCTGTAATGGGAAAAGAAACGTGACGTTACCGGAGCTGTGTTTGAGAGAGTTGAGGGACCAGATTTTCTTTGGTCACGCTGTGTTCTCAGACCCATTGTTTCCTACACATTGGTCTGTAGGATATCACAGATAAGACACAATTGGTATAAATCTGCAGTTGGACACAAATATCACAATGGGTCGTAACGTGTCCATGACCATACAACTTATACTTTAAAACTCAGTATATAAAAGTTACATGCAACTGTTGTTATCGTTTCTTCTCAAAACATTATTACCCAAATTTGTGCACTCTTTACCATGATTGTTATCACTTGTATTTCTGGTAATGAAATTAAGGATGCCACACAAGTGAACCTAATCACTGCAGCTCGCATACCTAAGGAAACCAGTAAACAACGATGTGAACCAGAAACATTGGGGGGGGGGGGCGTTCCACGATAAGTGTTCTGCGTTCTTTTACCTGCACTACCAATCCTTGAATACGGGACCTATGGCTCAATCTGAAGGACAAAGGAATTGTTATAAAGTATTTTGCTCAAGTACACAAGTCCAACCAGGACTAGAATCAGCACTCTGCTACTGATCAGAAACACCAAAGCTTGAGTTCGGTGCTCTTAACGGCCATTGTGTTCCTGGTCAGTGAACCATTTGGTAAAAGAATAAACATAAATACATATCGTCGCTCGTACCACGAATTGACCTAACTCATCCACAGTATATATTTAACAAAAAAACGTGTTTGGAGAAAATCGCGATTGAATTTACACTGCTTTGGGTAGAAGTCAATGGGGAATTCCCTCGAGTCCAGCCAACCAGTACAAGTTCTAAACGATGTAGCGGTTAAACGAAAATGCTTAATCAGTCAGTTGCCGACTGGTAGGCTTAAGCACCGGAGGGTTTTAATTAGTATAACAGATAAGTCACTTTGTGAAGAAAAAAAAAACCAAGAGTTTTGCCCACAGAGCGCTTTGTACAAGCCGTTAGGCATTGGTTTGTACAAAGCGCTCTGCGGGCAAAACTCTTGGTTTTTTTTCTTCACAAAGTTTTAGGTCACTTCGTGGTACGCGAATTCACACATGCGCCCGAACTGCGCGCGCTGTAGCGCACATAGCATATCGATGGTAAAGTTGCGTATCTAGATAGATCACCTTGTGAAATTACAAAATAGCAAATCTAGTGATACGTCGTTTATACTAAATAGTGTGATTACTATAATGTATTAGGTACTGAAACTTGCTGAAAATGAAAAAGGAAATGTTAACAGTAGCCTAATGATTACATTAACATTTTGTAACAAAACGAGTTTTATCAGATATGTTAGTTCGTGGTACGAGCGCCGATAATGTATACAACAACATGTTTATATCGTCACATCAATTGCTCACCTTTGATTTGACATTCAACCGTAGCTTTCCAGTTCTCTGTGCAATCGGACACGTTCTTGGAAGAGGTTTTGCAGGCCGCGAGAGAAACCTCCGTCCCGTCACAAGAGTAGGATATATTGGAGAGCGTACTGGCGCTCCCATGAACCCTAGAAAACGACAGCATTCCCGCGAACCCAGCCTCTTTGCAAATGATGTCGCCCGTCCCCTGCCAGACGTTTTCGGAACACAAGGTTTTCGCTGCTGCACCATCACGTGACACTTGCACTAAACCGCTGCCGTTATTGCCGTCACCAACGGTAACTTCCATACCTGGATTGACAGAGAAAGGCAAGTCCATAATCCTTACATGTAGTGTTAATTTCAACTATTATAATTACCTTTTCTTTAGTTGGAAATTTCACTATGAACTTCACTTTACCTCTTTTTTTTCTTCTTTTTTTTTTTTTGGGGGGGGGGTTACAAAACCAACATTTTCAAAAATGAATACAAACTACAATCCCGGACAATATCATTGGGCCACCCGAACTAATAAACATAGAACATAAACATAACCCCCAACCGCCCCCCTCCCCCCGTCCCGCCCAAGCCCCTTCACCCCGTTGCCCACACCTCCTCTCCCCGCTATGTGTTGTCATTTTATGTATTTAAGTTTGGGGTTCTTTTCCCATTTTTAGATTGGATTAACAGACCTGTGAGTGAAAGAAAGTGGTTAGGATTCACTTTTACCCTGCCCTAGCCATTTTAGAATGAGTTTGTCTGGTCATTCAATAGACTAAATGAATAATATTATAACAACGATGATCAAAACAATATTAATATTGTTATTAGTAACCACCCCAGCCGGAGCACACAGACCGCGCAGCGAGAGCCAACATTAATCAGGGGACCTCTAGGGGGAGGGGGAGGGGAGGATGAGGGTGAAAACCATTATGACCAGGATTGTAACCAAGTGTCTGAATGGACGGCTCCGGCTATGGCTAGGTCGCTGCGTCACCATGCGTCGAATCATAGGACGTCCTTATAGCAACACCCTTAGCAACTGTTGTAGCCGTAGCTGTAGCCGCCAATTTTGGTTGTTACTAGTATAAGTTCTGGTTGCTATGGGAAGTTTATTAATAGTGTGGTACACCCACCTGCAGAGCTGTGTAATAAGAGACTGGCGACATGGAGGGACCCGTTTTATTTGGTCACGTCGTTGCTGGGTGCCCTTTTTGGTCCAAATGAAGCAAACCCAATGTGCAGTATAGCCTGGTACCCTGTCTGCACACATTCATTTGGGGGTGTTTTTGAACGGAAATGGCTTCTAATCGGAAGTGTCTGCAACTCTCTCAATACACAGCTCTGCCAACCTGGGTGGAAAGTCGGCTGCCACCTAACGTCCACGAAAGTCCCTCCGTTTATCGTTAAAATGTTCCTCAAAGTGTTTTCATTGTGACAAAACAGAGCACATAATGGAACATACCACAATTGCATACGGCCCCAGCTTGCATCGTATGACTGCACTCCGTCGTTTGATTAACAACACTGTACGGGCAGTCCACTAATTTCGTGTTGGACGATGCGCACTCCACTTTCGTCATTTTGAAATCGAGGGACCCCTCGCCGTACGCCGAGCCAGTGGTGGCGCTCTTCGAGTCGGTACAGCCGAGCTGTTTGCACACCGTATCTGCATCAACGGCGCCCCATTGATCGTCACAGACCAGTCCCCATGAGGAGTTGAGGTAGACTTCAACGCGACCATCTTGGGAAGTCAGGCCGTCCACGAGGCGGACGCTTCCTTCGATATTAGCTGTAATCAATTTATAGGGGTAGAGGAATATTATCATGGTTTTAATTTCAATTCAACTTAATTTTAAGTTACATTTCTTTCACCACTGTCCCAGCTTTTATAACAAGTGAAAATTATTTTCCTGTGTGCGCTAAACATAACAATTCAATTACTAACTAAAACGACAAAACGGTGGCAATGGGTGAACTTTTAGCAGCAGACTCACCACGTAAATCCATGTTTTTCGGCAATGTGCGCATGCTAGAACCAACGTAAACAATGAAATTTAACCTGGCATGTCTGCTGCCACATTGCATAGCTGTAATCAATTTATAGGGGTAGAGGAATATTATCATGGTTTTAATTTCAATTCAACTTAATTTTAAGTTACATTTCTTTCACCACTGTCCCAGCTTTTATAACAAGTGAAAATTATTTTCCTGTGTGCGCTAAACATAACAATTCAATTACTAACTAAAACGACAAAACGGTGGCAATGGGTGAACTTTTAGCAGCAGACTCACCACGTAAATCCATGTTTTTCGGCAATGTGCGCATGCTAGAACCACGTAAACAATGAAATTTAACCTGGCATGTCTGCTGCCACATTGCGTTCAAAAGTCTCACATTAATGAAAATACCAACGAAATAAAAAATATGTTCGAAAACCAAAGGAACATAATAAATTATTGCACCCACTCAAAAGAATTTTTTTCTTCTTCTAATGTACAGTATATTTCGCCAGGTTATATTGTGCCAATGAAAATACAAATGGAATAAAAATATGATCGAAAAAAAGGAACAATATAATGTTAACGCACTTTCCTAAACCAAATATATTCATTAAAAATATGTGAGAAATTAGAATTAGCTGTCGCAAACTGCTTACCAACCAAAAGGACCTGTGGTATAAATGCAACAAATTAGTTAGTGGCCTGACGTTTCGACCCTAGCAGAGTCTTTCTTGAAGGCTTTTTGCTTTTCAAAATGTGAGTGAACATTATTATTTTTTCTTTTAAGGTTTCAGTCAAAAACCTTTCTATAATTTATTTTTATTTATTTTTTTTTTTTTAGGGGGGGGGGGGCGTTTGCCTAGTGTAATAATTTTTACAAAGTGATTTTAAGAATACTTTACCAGCATACTCTTCCGGCGACCAGCAGATAACCCCAGCACCAATGCGTTCACGCGGACAACTCGACTGACCTAGTTTCCCGTGAGCACAGTCCATCAGACTCTCCTCGTTGCCCTGACATTTCACCCCATCCAGGAACACCTCGCCGCCCCTATACTTTGGTGGGTCGAAGTACCCGGTCGCCTTGGACGTGGTCCCCTTTGTCTGTTTGCAGACGACGTCGGCGGCGTGCACGTCCCAGTCGTAGTTGCACACTTTTCCCAGTTTTCCGCCGAATTCGATTAGGACCAAACCGTAGCTTTTCTCATCGAGGCCGTCATCATTAAGCACAACATCACCGTCTGTTTTTGTGGCCGAACAAACACACCAAATCACAATACAAAAATCGTCTAACACGCGAAAATGTTGGCTCATTAACAAGTAACACTTGTGTAAAGAAATTCCAGCGATAAAAAACATCATTAACAAAGCATACCACGGAGAAAAATTACGGTCTACATAAGTTGTTATTTTATCGTAATAATTGTTGTAAAACAGCATTGTCTGAAACACAAATGTTCTCATGAGAACGGACGCCAGAAACGAAGAACACACATAAGTTTTGAACAGATCTGTACAACAATATTGTTCAGGGAGTTTAATACGTGTCCATTGGTTAGCGAGTATGTTTGAATGTTTTTACAAGGACAACGATTTTTAACCCCATAATACAAGCCAAACAGTCACATGGTGAATCACAATATTCAAGTTTATTTTTATTTTATTTTTCAAAAATTGCTTACCTGCCGCCAATCCCATCCCGAATGTAGCCAATAAAATGACAAAAACTGTATACAAAATCATCATGCTTGAAATTACTGTCTTCAGACAATCAAATAACGCAGGCTCCTTCTATTTTTGCACAGCAATAAAAATGTCTGCTCGGGCAAGGTCTGCCGCCAAAAGGTCACGGTACACAATTTCGCATTTCATGCGTATAGTGATACGAAAGTCCAAGTTTACGGGACAGATCAAAGTTCAAGAGCAATATCCTTTATTTGAACACTTGTTTTATTCAAATCACACATTAACATTTTTTGCACCTGCGAGACGATGATTCATCACGTTTTTTTGTTTTTTTTTGGGGGGGGGAAACAAAAGTAAGCATTTTGGACTGGGCAACAATGTCCCTTGGTTTTTATGAAACGCGATTGAGACAACCGTGAGACAACCGTGTGTTTGGTGAATGAACACGGAACAATTATTTTGTGAACTGTGAAATTCGGGTGAATTGGATCTCAGGTGGCGTGGGCCCTCCCCTACCCTAGATTGATTATGGAGGAGGAAGAAAGAAGGGCACAAATTTAACTTGTAAAAAATTGGTTGTGTTTGAAAAAAAATGAATAAATCTCTACGGACTTCGGGCCTTTTTGTGTAATAGTTTGGGCGTTTCTACTACCAGTTGGAACCAAGGACCATAATAATTTGTATAAATGTGGTTTGACGGGCTGGGGATGGCCATACTCTAAAAACTTCCGGGTCAGAATCGACCCAGAATCCGGGTCCAGGGGAAGAGCCCTGACCAATTTCCGGGTCAGGCCGACACAAAAACCGGTCAAAATGTGCCCCACCTTTTTTTCGCCCTCAATAACTTTTTGCTGCATCCGATCACCACCAAACTGACTTTTCCAGATATTTCCAGATATTGATCTAGCGTCAAAATAGAAAAAAAAGGTTCTAATACGGGTCAGCTTACAAGGCCTACAGCATATGCCTTGATTTTGAAATTGTAATAAAATTAAAAGTCGCCGATTTTCACCGCGTACTTTATCTGTAGCTTTGTACTTTTTGCTATCAGCGGCATCCATGATCTCTCTCAGTCCTTCGTCGTCAACGAGATGAAATCTTGCTTGATTATTACTAGTATTTGCAGCCGTTTTATGCAATATCTCAGTTTGACATGTACACCAACAACCCTGACTACGGTGAAAGATCGTCTGCGAAGAAAGGTCACAGTTCGCGCCGTGACACGAACGTATACAACGCATACAGTACACAAGCGACCTTTGAAAACAGTGTGTTGCGACTGTTTTATTATTTTCAGGGCGGGCACAGTCGATTGCTATGCCCCGGGCACAGTTAATTATGACGTCATCTTGATAGAAAAAGGAGGCCCAGCTATTTCAATGACTCAACTTTTAACCAATCAGATTAGAGGAATCTATGAGGTATATAACATTTATTATGAGTTAGAGCTACCAACGCTTTGTTTTAACATTTTGAAATAATCTAACGTAAGTCCCTAATATCAAACTATTTGCCTTAACAGATCTTTTTAAAGAACTCATACTTAAGTCTATACGATTAATTGAGCTACCAACGTTTTTCTAGAAACACTTTACTGCAATCAAATTGCCATTATCTTTCTTTTTCATACAATTTGCTCCCATTTTCATAAATTCAACATACCAAGGATAAACAAACCTTTAATATTTCTCCCCAAACATTTTCCTCAGTCGTAGTTCGCCTTCACTTAATTCACAAAATCACTAATTGTTACAATCACTGTTTCAATACTTCTCCTACTTTTACATGGTGCCCAACATCCACTTACTTTCAAACCTGTCTCACGGGTACTTTGCTAGTAGTAATGATACAAAGTTATTTTATAGCGCTTTCTCACACCCTGATGGGCGTCTAAAACCGCTTATAGTAGGGTCAATATACAGTTTGACCCCCCAAAAATTGTAACAAAAGGTTTTTCAATGGTTTCAGGTACTATTGGACATCCAAAATAACATATGAAAAATCTAAGAAAACCAGAGTACCGGAAAGCTGTTTTTTTCAAAATGGCGTCCAAGATGGCCGACAATATCCAAAAATGACTATAAGTCAATCATTATTCACCTTACAGTTGTAATTTTGGTGCCTATCCCATGGTTTTAAGGGTCAGAGAACTCATTCAGACCAACAAAAGGGTAATTGAATAATCAGGTAACCTAAAAGTCCAAGATGGCGTCCAAAATGGCCGCAAAACACTAAAATGGCTACAAGTCACTTCATATTCACCCTTTGAGTTTAATTTTTTGTGACTATATCTATCTTGTATGGATCAAGAAACCCACTAAGACCAATAAGAATTCAGTGAGTAATCAGGTAACCTAAAAACCCAAGATGGCGTCCAAAATGGCGTCCAAAATGGCGTTCAAAATGGCGTCCAAAATGGCGTCCAAAATGGCGTCCAAAATGGCTGTCAGAGTTTGTCTTTTAACCCAAGTGTTGTATAAAGGAAGACCTATAGTCTAATTGCCTTACGTATACCTCACGGTAGCCTAGACACCACCGTGTAATAAAGGATTTCACTAAATGATTGAATGCATAGAATGAGTGTACCGACTAGTTATAAAAGATCTAGACATTGAATACACACCGCATAAATGGAAGAAAAATTCAAAAATAGCAAGTTTTGCAGTGTATTATAACTGGCATGCAGGCAAGGGGAGGGTGAGCCACTAGGTGTTTGGGAGACGTAGTTGAATAAGGATGGTAAAAGGGGAGGGTTGTAAGGGAGGAAGGGAGGGGTGTTTGAAAAAATGGAGGGTGAGGGAGGTGTAGGAGGGGTTAATGTCCGGGGTGTTAGGGGTTAGGATAGGGAGAGGCTAATGTGGTGTAAATGAGGGCAAGTGTTATGGGTTAGGAGAGGGAGAGGGATGAAAGAGGTTGAAGGTGGTATAAGGGAGGGTGTAGAGGAGGGGAAGGAAGGTAATATATGGGGTTTAAGAAGTGGATATGGGGTAGCGGTGGGTATGGGAAGGGGTTATTGGTGTGGGGAGACGGTATATGTGGGTGGTATATGGGGTAGGGCTGGGCATATGTGGGTGGTACATGTATATGACTTAGGGTGGGTATGGTAATTAGGGGTTAGGGGTGCTGGGAGGTATATGTGGGTGGTATGGGAAGGGGTTATGTGGGTGTATATAGGGTAGGAGTGGGTATGGAAAGGGGTTAAGGGTGTAGGGAGAAGGTATATGTGGGTGGTATATGGGTTCGGGTGGGTATGGGAATTAGAGGTTAGGGGTGTAGGGAGAAGGTATAGGTGGGTGGTATATGGGTTCACTCCTCACCGCGCCACTTACCTACAAATCCTCAGATAAATGTTGGAATGTCATGGCCGAGCGGATAAGAACACCGGGCTCAAGCTCTTGTGTTTCTGATCAGCAGAGTGTGGGTTCGAGTCCCAGTCGTGACACTTGTGTCCTTCAGCAAGACACTTAACCATTACTGCTGCGTCCTTCGGATGTGATGTAAAGCCATAGGTCCCTGTGTTGTGTAATGCACGTAAAAGAACCCAGTTACACTTGGCGTAAAGAGAAGGGCTTTGCCCCGGTGTTCCTGGTTTGATTGGCAGCACATTGCGCCACAGCACCTTGTAAACCATTGCATGGTGCTGAATAGGCCTCATACTTAATCAAAAACGTAGCTCCACATACCTGGCAGGAAAAAATATCAGCGCTTAGAAACGCCTTTATTAAGGATGAAAAAACGAACGTAAGATTCGCATTCAGAGAGTCCATGCACGGAAGCGTGTTTTACGGCCTATCAGCGTGGGGAGCTAGCGGGTAAACCTAGGGGGCATGTCCCGCACAGCCGGTGCAGTGTCTCGCCGGGCCAGAGAGACAAACCACGGAGGCATGAACTTGGAGCCTGTGGAGGAGTAGGGAGCCAGACCATTGATTACGTATTGTTTTACGAAGTATTGTCACGTTACGTGATGCCTGCGCTACACACGCGGCGGACGACGACGAATAGCTGCACGGTGTGGATCGGACTGTGTTTATGTCGTTTTTTTTTTAGTTACACGTGAATTTGTGCTTGATGGATATGAAGACTAGATCCTTATGCCTTGCCATTGCATATAATTAACAAAATAAACAGATCACTAGTCTACTTAAAACAATGTCACGTAAACTTGACAGTTGCAACGGCTGGAAAAGCGTATACGCTGACCTTTGACCGCGTTTTGGTTTTTTCACATTTTTCGCTAATTACGTGACATTTTTATGATTTTTTTTTACAACCACCATCAAAAAATTATTGTCTGTGATTCAACATCACTAAATTAGGTAAACAGTAAGCCGGTGTGTCCCTTTAAATTGTGTGTGAAATTGCATTGATAATCATCAGTGTTTTGATCGGAGTGGCATACTGAAGGCAATTACACCGCGGTCATGGTATACTTGTATAACGCGTTACTTCAGGTAAAACCAACTTGACAATCACACTTTACAATGTTGTAAATCTCCTCTTGTTAAAGTAACCTTTATGGTGTGGGTCTGGGTGGGTAGGTATACACATTCAAACCGGGGACCTACATGTATAACAAAAGAGGACAATAGGGTCCCCGTTTGGGGAAAGGTCCCCAGTACAAACGTGTACAAAGCCAATGAGAGCTGTTGCCAAAAAGAGTACAAACAAAAGAGGGACATTAGGAGGTCCCCGATTGCAGCTAGGTGTTTACACAATTGGGTGTGTGTGTGTGTGTGTATGGGGGGGGGGAGGGGGATTGCTGATGGAAACCACAGAGCTGCTCAGAGTGCCTGCCAGACATCAACGACAACGCCTGGTGCAAAAAAAAAACCAGGATGCCGGAATGGTTTTACTTTATCAGAGGATTGGATGTGTGTCGGCTGTGTTGACCCTAACGCTAAGACAAGTACGGTGTCCCCCCCCCTCCCCAGCCCATAACAAACCCACAACCATAGGAACTAACTCCTCTTAGATATGGGAATGGTCCAGTCTAGGATAGTGCTCGAGTTTGATACCTTATGGAGACCAATGAAAAAACAAAAAAGGGAAAACAAAAAGTCTCCTTATGGAAATTCTAACGACCGGGATGCTCCATAATAATAATGTACAAAGTCAGTGGGAAGATGCTAAGCACAGGAACAACGGAAAGAACAAATTGTCAAAGTAGTCTCCACAAGAATGCATTTTTGAGAGTACATGGACGTTCAACTCTCTCTGGGCATACAACTGGGAAAAACAATGAAATACATAACTTGTGACTCATACAAGAGGACATGGGACTGGTTACGGGGTTTTAATGAAACCGCATCTAGTCGCGGGTAACTAATATCGTCTGGCCCTGTAAAGCGCGTTTGTGTACAGCGCATTGGTGTATACCAACGTATCGCTAACTGGTGGGTCGCGATCCAAAAGTGGGATGGTCAATCTAGGATGGTCGCCAAAAAAAGGAGTGCTAAAATATATCATAACACTTTGATCATTTCGTCACCATCAAAGATTGACCCACAATAGATCTACATTCGATCTATCATTTTTAAAAACTTGTTTTTTTCCTAAACTTTTTCACTCTTTTTGTAAATAAAGTGGTTGTCCAAAACAAGCTGTGAGTGTTGTGCAACCAGTTCATTTGACAGCTCCATGATTTGACAAAGTTTTTGAAGGATGGAAAAGTGAACGCTGAAATACAGAATAATGCATTTTTAGAAGTGACAAGTTAAGCAAGTTCTTGCTCCATGATGGCATCAACAAGTTCAAGAAAGATCAATCTCTGCAGCATTGGTGCAGCTTTGAAGGAGGATTGCCACAAACAGGTATACTGCAGAAAAGTTGGTCTTCTTCAAACGACTGTCTTAACTGAAGAGAACAAGAGACTATTAAAGTAGAGATGTTCTGTGGACATATTCTCAAGGAACAAACAGAGCACCACAGTGCATAATGGCCTAAATTGCATCACAGCAAAAATGTTAGTCTAAGCATATTCGCAATTTCTTTTTTTACATGAAGGAGTTAAGAAACATTTTTTTTCTTCTCACATACATGTAAGGAGACTGGATACGAAGTATTATTGAGAAAAATTGGTAAATATGTCACCTATTGTGGGTCAATCTTTGATGGTGACGAAATGATCAAAGTGTTATGATATATTTTAGCACTCCTTTTTTTGGCGACCATCCTAGATTGACCATCCCACTTTTGGATCGCGACCCACCAGTTAGCGATACGTTGGTATACACCAATGCGCTGTACACAAACGCGCTTTACAGGGCCAGACGATATTAGTTACCCGCGACTAGATGCGGTTTCATTAAAACCCCGTAACCAGTCCCATGTCCTCTTGTATGAGTCACAAGTTATGTATTTCATTGTTTTTCCCAGTGGGGAAATCGTTCCTTCTCATACCTCGGCCCAAAACATTGGAATGATCTCCCCATTGAAATTCGCCAATCACCTTCCTTGGATAGTTTTAAAACTCGGTTGAAAACCTATTTATTTGAACAATAGGTGTACTCTAATTTGGTTTTGTATGTTTGTCTGGTTATTTGTTTATTCGTTTCCCTTTTCCCAAAGCGCCGCGAGCGTCGAAAGACGGAACGTGCGCTATATAAGTATCCACTATTATTATTATTATTATTATTAGTAATGTCCAATGTTGTCTAATAATCACCTGAAAACTGCGTTTTGGGGCATTTTTACAGTCGGACCCATGTTCAGACCCCTGCCAAATATCCATCAAAGGTTGGATTGGTCTATCCTTATATCAGGTCACACATATGCAACTAGTGTATAACCTGATGAAATATAAAAGCAATCAGACATTTCACATAGGCACTAGGGGGGGGGGGAGGGTCTCCAAAATGACAAAAAGTCATGCGCAAAATACTAGGTGTACTTAAATTAAAATCTGACCATGAAGGAGTACAGAAACCATTTTTTTTTTTTTTTTTTTTTACATAAGTAGACTGCGGACAAAGTATTATAGGAAAAAAATTGGTAAATCTGTCAGTAATGTCCCACGTTGTCAAAAAACCACTTGAAAACAGCACCGTTTGGCGTTTTTTAAGTTGGAGGCATACTAAGACCTCTGCCAAATACCCATCAAAGGTGTGATTGGTCTATCCTCATAATAAGTCACACACATATGCACCTAGTTTATACCCAAATAAAATATAAAAGCAATCGGACATTTCACATAGACACTAGACACATTGCGCATGCCAAAATATAGGTTTTTAAAGACCTAACCCTTGATATGCAAATGAGCTGTGCTACTTTTGACAGTAGATTCTAGTTGATGGGATACCAGATACCCTGTATATTAATTTGTAGCTACATATCTTCTCTCCATTTGTAGATATAGGCCTCTAAAAATGCTAAAAAAACACAAAATATCAATTTCAAGGGGCGAGGCTAAATTTTTTGGGGGTCATATCTCAGAAATGCCAAGGAGTAGGACTCTAAAATTTTGTGTGTGTTCAAGGCACCCATAGGGGATTGTTTAAAAAAAATTGCGAAATCTGAGACAGAGCCTGCCAAAATTTCTGAATTTCAGGTGAGTTGGCACAGAATGACCCTTAATAAAAAAATGTTACTTAAATCAAAGCTGCTTTTCAGAATCACATTGTTGGGGAAAAAAATTCCGAATTTCCTTCTAAGTGCTTTTATTTTACCAAACATACATAAAAACAAATTGGTTTTCAGAACCTCATTGTAGTTAAAAGAATACTGTCTAAGTTGTAAATTTTCCTTCTAAGTGCTTTTATTTTACCAAACATACATAAAAACAAATTGGTTTTCAGAACCTCATTGTAGTTAAAAGAATATTGTCTAAGTTGTGAATTTCCTTCCAAGTGCTACTTTTAGCGTATAGAGTTGTATCATATCTGGGTCCAAATGAATGACTCTGTTTAATACGTGAATGGTGAAAATGCATTCTCAACCAATACTCCAAATGTCTGTGGGCTGGTACCAAGCAGCCACTCACAACTGCGTAGGTAACAACGGAGAACCAGTGTTAATATCAAATTTCTACACTAGCAGTGTACGCAAAGAATGCGTTGTATTGTGAAGTACTCAATATTTATTTTTGTGATAAAAAAACAAGTTAATTTTGTTATATGTATTAAAAGTTATTTTATTTTAATTTATTGAAAGTGCCGTATTTATACTAGCAAGTAGGTATTCCGATAGACCCCCCCCCCCATTTTTCCTGGGTCATTACCAAAGTATGACCTTACAACCTTTAACCCAGTTATGAGTTAGTTCAGCCGTACCATTACTAATAGAAGTTTTTATACAAAGGGAGGTTTCGGTCGCACACAATTAGAGTGAACGACTACAGGGCTCGATTTCAAAAAGAGTTCAGACTGATCGTAACTGCAAATCCATTGCAGTTGCTTTACAAATCACTATGGTAATACTGATAACTCATCTTAAGATGAATCTTAGTGCTCTGTGAAATCGACCCCCTGATAGCTATCATCGAGCGTAATACGCGTAATTCACCACACGTATAGTGCAGAGGGTTTCGTTGGTGACCCTACACGGTTACATTTAACTAAGCTACAGAGGTCGCAAACTTCGAAGTACGTCAACTCGACCATAACCTTAACAACGCATTGCAGTACCCCAATCACCCTCCATTCGGTGACAAAATACACTACCAAAACAAACACTACATAACATATATCCAACCTGAAATGAATTACGAGATCATCTACTACTTTCTATAACCGAGTATTTATTTTTTTTACGAGAAATATTGTGAATAAATTACTGACTTTTACTAAAAGTTTTCACTTACGTGTAGTGGAGCTGCTAAACGTCTTCACGAAACTTTTAACTCTAATGACCGATAGGGTATACGTCATAACTGAACAAACAGTGATGACGTCACAGCTACTAAAAGTTCTCGCTGCGCTAACCGTGCGCCAACGAAACCTCGCTATGTATGGCGGTCTAAATAACTTGGAAGTGAATCTAAATTATATTAACTCATCTATTTTCATTTTGCATTTTTACTAATGCTTTTTTCATCTGTTATTGGAGACCATGGTTATTACCATTGTTACTTAAATTATAGGAAATGATTTCCAATAGTTATGTGTACTATATGCTGGGAATCTAATAAAACCAGTGTTAGATAATTAACTGATTAACTGAATGTATCGAGAGAGTTTTTTTTTTATAAATACGATTTTCTTTGAAAATTATTTTATTGAGAGTGTTATTGAATTTGCCGATAGTTTATGTTTGTAAAA
The DNA here is from genome assembly GCA_032158295.1 of Pycnopodia helianthoides. NCBI lineage: Eukaryota > Metazoa > Echinodermata > Asteroidea > Forcipulatida > Asteriidae > Pycnopodia > Pycnopodia helianthoides. The sequence continues at coordinate 19,771,543 of CM063246.1, read as the reverse complement.
AAGGTAACATCTTTTTATAAGTATGTTTTGATTTTTCGGATTTGATTTCAGTTGTGAAGGTTTTTTCCATAAACAAGAAACACACACAAAAAGTAGGCTAACTGTGGTAACAATAAGTTTTAATGATAAGAAAATATAACAACAAAACCGACTTCTCTCCAGAGTGTGAAACACTTTATAACTATGCAAATTTAAACTGTGGATTTCGAATTCTTCAAAATTCTTCAAAAAGTATAAGCAGACGAAATTTTTTGTGTCACGATATGCAAATAGTAAAAATGAATGGCAGTTATGATGTCGTCACACAACCCGTGAACACGCCCTTTACGGATACTAAAATGGCGTCTTTGCAGTTCAAACAGAGAGGTAAGGAGAAAAGTTTTGATTCAAAAGTCGCATTTGTTTGGCCCATGGGACATAGAAACAGGAAAATGTTTAATATATTGTATTCTAGCATAACTGAGCTTAGTTTTCCCGGTAAATGTAGACCTTTAAAGCCACATAAATTCAATATTAGTGGCACCTTCCCCTGCGGCAGGGTGGATACAATAGTCAATACAAAGCCGGCCAGCACCCGCGGCAACGTGGTAAGGTTCGTGAGCTCGTTCTTGTGCATGTAGATATTGGATTAAAATAACGGTCAATTCAAACTGTTTTTTTTAAGTTAAGCTAACAAAAAATGTAATTTACACTGCTGAGGTTTGAAGGTAGGTTTGTCACTGTTAATCTTTGGTATATGCTGGGGGAGGAGCTAAATAAAGTGGAAAATTCGTTGGAAATGACCATACCTGTAACTGTTTTTATTATTTATTATTATTTATTCGGTCAAGATTCAAAGACAACAAAGTTCACAAAAAATACAGTATTATGTACAAGTTAACATAATCCAGCAAAATGGTAAATGTAAGTCAAATCTGCCATCGTGTGTCATGTGTCTCCTGTCGCCCGTAATTAAGCGAACCAAAATAATGCACTTTAAAACTTATAATGTGGGTGTTCATGTTGTGGATAGGTAAGAATTTTTGTGGTTTTATTGCATCAAAATTTGCCGTTCATGTTTATGTAAACTGACATTGTGCAAGCCTGTCGTATGCTACCCGTCTTCCCTCGTGCGTCGCCCGTTGTGTGTTGCTCGTTACCAGTTGCCAATCGTGTGTCGCCCAGCGTGCATCGTCCGCGGCTGCCCGTCACCCATTTGCTCCTGACCTTACAAAACATTGTAATGTGCTATATTGTGCATTGCCCCATGAATAGGGCCAATCCACTCCGTATCCTTGGCCCCAGCACCACTGCAGACCTATTATTTCGCCCTATGAATGATGTTTTTAATCCGCAAAGATCTAGATCGTGAAACTTATACCGATTGAATGCCCATGTACTTGCAGATAGCCGGATTGTTAAAATTTCTTTGAAAAACATATGTTTTTGGTGAAAATGAAATAATTTTCGAATGTTACTGTGTTGTCCTGTTTGTGTTTTGTCCGTGTCTTTTCATGTGTAACTAGTTTGTGTGCCTTCAACTATTTCAGTCTACTCTTTACATTGTTCTTTCTCATAGATACGTATGTATGTACACAAATTCGGGGGGTCTCCATCCAACAAGTTTGCTTTAATTAGGAGACCTCCTCCACTTAATCTATTCAGTTTTCTTCTCCTGTAATGTTATATTTTGTAATTTTAAATGATTGAGTAGAAATAAATTATTGAACTATTGAACTATAGGAAAAAAATGGTAAATCTGTCAGTAATGTCCCATGTTGTCAAAAAACCACTTAAAAACAACATTTTTTTGTCAATTTTTAAGTTGGACGCATATTAAGACCCATGCCAAATACCCATCAAAAGTGTGATTTGTCTATCCTCATAATATGTCCCACATATGAACCTAGTTTGTAACCAAATGAAATCTAAAAGCAATTGGACATTTCACATCGGCACTATAGAGGGTCTCAAAAAGGTCAAATGACAAAAAGTCATTGAGCATTCCAAAATGTAGGTTTTTAAAGACCTAACCCTTGATGTGCAAATGAGCTGTGCTACTTTTGACAGTAGATTCTAGTTGATGGGATACCAGATACCCTGTGTTTTAATTTGTAGCAACATATCTTCTCTCCATTTGTAGATATAGGCCTCTAAAAATGCTCAAAAACACAAAACATCAATTTGAAGGGGCATGGCTTAATTTTTGGGGATTATATCTCAGAAATGCCAAGGAGTAGGACTCTAAAATTATGTGTGTGTGTTCAAGGCACCCATAGGGGATTGTTTTTAAAAAAAATTGGCGAAATCTGAGACGGAGCCTCATAGTGCCAAACATTTCAGAATTTCTGGTGAGTTGGCACAGCATGACCCAGCTATGAAATTCCCTACTTGGGAATGGTACACTTTGGGTTGCACTTGCAGCAATTATCAACTCTTGATTTCCTGACATCATTGTCTAGCCCCATGATTCATCATGTATGCACCAAACGAGTGCTAGCCATAATGGAACTCGGGCGGTTAACATAGGTTCCCAGTTGGGATTAGCCTTTAACCAAGGCGCACGGGGCACCCCCAGATATGCACGGAAAAAGGCCATGCGAGCGGCAAAGCGCCTTTACCAACTTGTTTTGGGGCTTTATGTTTTTCTTTACTTTTTGCTACCGATTTTGGTAGGAGAAATGTTAAATGCATACTGCATTAGCTCGCTTTGATGTTGGCCAACAAGAGGACACAATTGCATTACTTGCATAATGTCACATTAATGTTTGATGCAAACTAGTATTAGCAAGATGGCGACTACCACTGCACTACCAGTACAACCGGTGTTTCAGCAAAGCATTAGCTTTGCTGCTCATCAACTAAAATTTGTCGGTGAACTGAAGCCACAGCAGTGTCATGCTATTAAAATTGTATTGGAATGTAGAGATTCAGGCCTGGAATTTCATCTTGGAGAGGGCAAGGCCATTTTCATTTTGTAGAGGTCATTTCCATTGGAAAATCTATTGGAAAGTTTTAAAGGGGCACCAAGGCCAAGACAAGGGCAATGGAGGCCATGGCCTCTGTTGCCCTTCCAGGCCTGGAGATTTATTTGTAAATCTCCCCACAGTTGGATTTAGACATGGGTTTTTCAATCGCGGACACAAGCGATTCCTACCTACCTAGCTACCTACATGTACCTCTAGCCCTACTCCTGTGGCCAAAAGATCAAGGATTCAGATCTCTGGGCATAGAATTGGGGCTAACCTACCTTCAATAAAATGCAATTGTGCATTAGCCAGGCCTATGTTGTGGTTTATGATGATTTGCCATTTTCAATTGTCAAATAATAAGAAATATGCCTATTTGCCAGACAGTATTACCCATCTAAGTATAGAAAAGTCTAGCTGACAGTGATTGGTTAAAATAAATTGCATATAAAATATTTCATGATCGTGAATAACTGATTAGCAAGTTGAGTTGGCAAAGGCGCATCACCGCTTGCGCTGGTCTTTTTTCGAGTGCGATATTGGGGGGGGGGGGGTTGCTGCATGCGCCTTGACTAAAGACTTAATTGGAATTTAATCTGGTTTTGGCTCAGGTCGGCCAAGAGACATGCATGTTTTTGTGAAATAGTTGGCGCGTGGGTCAAGGGGGTTTTAGAACAATCAGGACCAACATCAGCTGGACTTCTCAACTGTATCAAAAATGAAATATCAGGCACTTTAATTGTACTCAAGATCATCTTCTTTGCTCTACATCAATGTTTTTAAGACCAGAAGTAGGGGAAAAAGACAGAACAAAAACAAAAGGTGTTTGAGCTGTTGCATGTACACATAAAAATCTTCATTCATTATTTAAGCCAGATGAATGTCTGGCTTTTGGTTGAATTTTTGTTTTATTTACATTTAATGGATTGAGCAGTTTAAAATTCTGTATTTCAATTTACAGAAAATTTGATTAGTTTTTCTTCTGTGTTTGACAGACCTAGGAAGAAACATGAATATCTTCCTTGACCATCCGCAAGAAAATCAGAAGATGAGATGTCAACCTATAAAGGTTAACCTGAGATAGATTTACTCTTTGTCATAGTTTGACAGGATGCAAGACATCGATAACTTACTCTTTACAGGTAAGTCTACAACACTCACAGTTCTTGTTAAAAGTACACTGAAAGGGAATCTTCATTCAGGGCTCAAATTTGGGGGAAAAATCCACAAGACCGCAGGGCTTGTTGCTCAGAATTTTTACTGGACCGGAACAATTTTTACAAGACCAAAGTCAATATCTTATGAGAAGAAAAAATACCAAAACACAACAAAAGTTAACATGATTGAACAACAGCGTTTTTTTGTTTTTTTTTAAGTTCTAGGCAATCCTCTCTCTCTCTCTCAAATTTTTTACCTACTTTTCATACGATGTTCTCCGCCGCAGAAAAATTAAAATGAGTTTAATATTTGACGGGACAACTAACAAATGTTGTCAACATTTAACATGTGGTCATAAAAATCAGAAACAGCAGTAGTCAGAAACTCATCCTACTGTTGTTTGACATACAAAGCAAGACGTGTGGAAGTAAGACCTTACTTTTAGTCCATGCAACACAGGGATGTGTGGTATTGGAAGCATACAACCGAGCATGTCAACATTACAATTTCAACACAATATATATCTCGTTTGTAAGGTATCAGACTTCAACATGGCTTTATCCAATGTGTTGCTTTTTTGTTGGCTTCACACAAACCATACATGCATGGAAATAATGTCACAGCACGACATCTCGAGTGTTGCCGCTCGCTCGTCCCCCGGGTGCTTAAACCAAGGATTTGATGCCAGTGGTGGGCATGAGCAAAATCGATGGGGAAACTTGATAGCGTGAAGAAGTTCAGCCAGGTTGGATGTTCTGACTCAGAAATTGATTTAACAACAAAAAGTAATACATATATTTAAAGGTATTGTACACTTTTGGTAACAGCTCAAAATCAGTGTCCACATTTTGTGTGATTAAACATATATGCATGAACAAACAAACCTGTGAAAGTTTGAGCTCAATTGGTCATCGAGGTCACAAGAAAATAGTGAAAAGAGATCTTATGTGTTTTTTCTGTTTTTTCAAATTATCGCGCGCGATAATTACTATTGTTTTACTCGTTTCTCAGAAACGATAGCATTTTAGGCAGAAATATTTTAAGGAACCCTTTCTACCATTACTTACTTTAAATCATGTAAGTTATGTGTGAATCTGTGAACATAGTGTTTTTCGATCTTACCAATAGTGTACAGGGCCTTTAATGAAAGATAATATATTATTTGAAAAACAATATTTTTAGTTGAAAAACACAAGACCGCCAGACTAAAAAGTTTACAGACTGAAGCTAAAATCACTGGTCTCAGGTCTGTGGTCCAGCGTAAATTTTGAGCCCTGTTCACATGTTCATTTAAGTGTACATTCCAATTTGCTACTTTTTAAGCAACGCCCCAAAATCCTTGCTTTTCACCAATTGTAAAAGTGTAAAACTATTGTTTTTGTTAACAATAAGGCCAACTTGGCTGGCATTTATAGTTTACATTTTGTAAAAATTTGCCAACATTACATCTTCAGCTTTTCTATACTTTGTGATATTTCAGTTTGTTAGCAGACCATTTCTTTCAGATGAATATAACCAAATCCCCCAGGTACTTCCTTTGCCCAGAGATATATGTCTATGTAGCAGGCCTCTAACTTTCTGTTCAAAAGGGCACGGCAAAATTGCCAAAAATTTGAAGGGCATAGCAGCAATTTAATAAGTGTAAAAAGGGCACCACAAATTTGGGGGCATCATAAACTAAATTTAACAAATAATTAACAGGTGACTGTGTTTCAGAAACAAAACCATGCATGTGATCCAAAACAATGCATTTCATCACAGCATTTTGATTTGGCACAAACACCACGCCAAAAATTTCCCAAAATAACAAACCCAAACAAATAAAAGAAACAAATCTTATGCTATACAGTAAACTAATCTTTCTGTTGACCCAAAGTGTCCGAAATGTTGTCATTTTTGGAGAAAAAAACCTTTATGTTGTGTAATTTTTTAAAAAGAGCTAACATTTCCAAGTAACTTTTGCGTGCATACCAGCAATGACACTGCTTTGTGCATGGTTTTAGAGTGCACACCAGCAATGGTGATTATTGCAATTTGGGGGAAAAACCCTTTTTCCCAAGCAAGCGCAGATACTTAAAGTCATACACATGTAGGTCAAGGAGTTTTAAACAGGTGTTGTGATCTATCGCATAATGCATTGGGATGTTTCACCAATAAAGCAAGTTTACTCTCATGCTATCGCATCGTTCTGAAACGCCCTGTAGCGTTTAGTTCTTGTCTTTATTGTAGTTGCAAAGTAACGAGATACACAAAGACTGCAAGCGTTTTAATTGGAATCGATGTGACTGCAAGCGTTGTGTAAATTGTGACTGCAATGTCTTGTGTCTTGCGGAACTTGCGAGTGAATTTGTTCAAATTTATCCGAACCACAACAATGTAAACGTATAACCGGTCATTTAGTATGCATTTTACAATTTTACTAAAGGCATTGACAGCAGTTGCATAAAAAGGGCAAGGCATTATATACTGCCATGAATTGTTGGTGATTTCAAGGGCATTGCGGCAATGGAATAGGACACCGACGGCATTTGCTGTCAGTGCTGTCAGTAATTTTGAGGCCATGGCGGATAATAGCTGTTTATTTGTAATTTTTAATGGGTGCCACTGGAGACAAAAAAACTACATGTATTCTAAAAAGATTCTGTCCAAATGTTCACATCCCATCAAACACATTTTTTAAAAGGTTACTTTATTAGATGGGGTTCTTATAATTTTCAAGAAAGTCAACTGTTTCTTGATAAAACTTTAATTTATTTTTTAGTACTAAGGATTGGGAATTCTGAGTTATGATTAAATCTGTAAAAAAATTGACAAATGTAACTTTATATCAAATTTTCTCACAAACGGGTTTTTCACACAAACTTTCTGTGTAAAACTAGTATAGTTTTTTTTATTCAAAGCAGGACTTAATTTTTCAACTCAAGTTTTACATTAACAATGGATCTCATCATAAGTATAGCATGTAACAATTGTTAACAACATTTGGGATTCATGACATTTTACGCTGATTTTTGCATTACCAAATTGTACACTAAATATATATACAATGTAGGCCTAGCAGTAGCCCAAATGTAAGTTCCAAATATTGTAAACTTTTCAGCAAAACAGATTATTGTACACTTCCAAATGGGAAGTTATTTTTGATCTGGAGGAGCAGTTGTCAATACACCAAGTCATTTGGTCAAAACACCCGGGTCCCTTTGTTAAAGTTCTTGGTTTCAACAGGTACAAATGTAGACACAGGCATGCAACTTTTCCTCGGATCAGCTGATTTCCTCTTTTTTATTCTCAGTTTTACCATTCAAAATTGAAAAATACTGTACAAAATCATTGAGTTTTGTAATTTCCTCTTTTTTTGTGAAGTTACAGTTGCATGCCTGTAGACACGCTCACACACACATATGTTTGTAAATCCTGTAAATCGAGGACTTCTCTTTGTTCTCCCATTGTTTGGACTTTTTTTAGAGACGTCCCGATTGGTTTTGTACTCAAAAGCGAAGCTAGGATGTCCTCGTTCTGTCAAACACATGATCCTTTTCAGGGCTCGAATTTGACACTGGACCGCAGGCCCGAGGCCAGTGATTTTAGCAATGGGCCACTAAACTCATGACCGGACAAGTCCGGCGGTCTTGTGTCTTCAAATCAATAACGATTGTTGTACCTCACTCTATAATATCTTTAACAGAAACAATTTTATGTTTAAATGTTGACTTTGAGTAATTATTTGAAATATACTTCATACCTTTAAAGACAAAATGAGGTAAATCTTCTCTTATATGTCTTAGTGCTTGTTCAATTAAATGCAAGTTAAAGTGTGCAAGGAAGTCTTTTCTCAGGTTGAATCTGGTCTTGTTTAAATCATTTCAGTAAACATTTTGAGATACAAATCCTGTGGTCTTGTGGATTTTCCCCCCAAATTCGAGCCCTGCTTTTTTAAAAGTCCTTGGTTTCAGTGGGTAGACATGCTCAAACCAAGCTGTGATCATCAAAGCTAAATTGATATTGACTATCAAAGTCCAATTCTAACTCTTGTCCAATCATCAAATACTTTATACTAGTATTTAAAAGAATATTTTCTTAGGAAGCAAATACTGTTTGAACTGTTAAAATCTACCAACGGGTGGCGCTGTTTCACCTTTCTAAATAAAACAAGGTAACAATTTCACGAAGTCACGCAGTGTTAAAAATGCATCTGGATTGTTTTTAAATCACCCCAGTCCGGTCTAAAATCACAAAGGAATTATTGTAGGTTTACATACAAATTAAGAAGAAATTTTTTCCAAACAAAATGTATTTCAACTATGAAAATTAATTTCAAAGAACAAAATATATTTTGGTTTGATGCTGAAAAATGTGGGAAAAGTTTATAGTTGGCATGTTTGCAAATGTTGCACGTCTTTTTGGCTGCAACGTTTCCCTATGGTATTTCGCTTTACAGAAACATATAATATTTTTGTTTTGTCGGATGTTTTTCACAGACCTTGGATAAAACATCAACACTTTGTCCAAAATCGTCCATAAAATTGTCAAATGAAGAGGTGTCAACCTGTTGGGATGATCTGATGTAGATGTAGATGTACTCTTTATCAAAGTTGGACTGGATGCAAGATAACAAGACAGGTAAGTCTAAACATCCTCCTGTCATTAAACCCTTTAGCACTCGCCAGCTACTACACATAGCATCCTTCACTCCTCACCGCGCCACGGAAATTCACAAGATCTTCTGCCTTACCTACAAATCCTCAGATAAATTTTGGCATGTCGTGGCCGAGTGGATAAGAACACCGGGCTCAAGCTCTTGTGTTTCTGATTAGCGGAGTGTGGGTTCGAGTCCCAGTTGTGACACTTGTGTCCTTCAGCAAGACACTTAATCATTATTGCTGCATCCTTCGGATGGGATGTAAAGCCATAGGTCCCGTGTGTTGTGTAATGCTTGTAAAAGAACCCAGTTACACTTGGCGTAAAGAGAAGGGGTTTGCCCCAGTGTTCCTGGTTTGATTGGCAGCACATTGCGCCACAGCACCTTGTAAACCATTACATGGTGCTGAATAGGCCTCATACTTCAAAAACGTAGCTCCACATACCTGGCAGGAAAAAATATCAGCGCTTAGAAATGCCTTAAGGGCTATATAAATGCAAGCTATTATTATTATTACTATTATTTTATCATACTTTCTCAAGTTACAAGTTTGTTTTGTAGATGATGAAAATATCTTTTGAGTGATTTTTCACAGTTGAAGACAACTCAACTAAGATTAGGAAATATTGTTTGTGAATGAAGTAAGCGTCTGATACAGGACAGTTGTGCACAAAAGTTTTCTCAACCGTTTTCTCAGTCGTCTCAAAAGAAAAAAGTTCCAAAAGTGATTGAAAATACAGATAACTTCTTTGCCTAAACTCTTTGAAAAATCCATTTAAATCGTTGTAATCCGTATGTAAAAACACCAATAAGATTGATCTTGAAACATGCAGAAAAGCACCATTACCGTGCATTGTGCGTATAACACGTGGTACAAAGTAAAAACAGCTACGCATTGTGCTTCATCCCCGTGCGTTGGTGATGGAACCTCAGAGCTTTGAACTTTTGGAGTTGGACAGTGTCATTTTTTTCTTATGGGGACCATATTTATAAATACAATTTGTCAAACTTTTAAGGACTAGGCAGAGCGGCTGCGGTTGTTATGCATGCTGAAGGGTTGAAAAGTCAATGAAAGGAAAGCTCTGGGGATGATACATACATTGTACATGTACTTGTACATGTTTCTACAGTTTGCTTGTTGTTCATGGAACACCCTCTTGGTAATTCTCCTAAAAGAATTTTTTTGTTCACTGAACTCGGTTAGTAATTTCAGTTAAACATTTTGCAAGTTGGCCTGTATGTACGTCAATGTGAAAAATTTCCCAAGCTTTCACTGGTATTGCGCCTTCAGCTTTAGTTTACGATTTGTGACATTTCAGTTTGTTATCAATGTTGCATCATTTTTGTTGTCAAATCAGTTTGTACGTCCATTGTCCAGGGATTGATACAATATCTGAGTAGGGCCTTCACCATCAGAGGGACATTGTATTTTCCATTTTATTTGTTTTATTGGAAAGACATGTTTTTTAAATGATGGGTTGAGTGAATGACCATTGATTTTGCTAATGAGGTGTCAGGTTTATACGTTTTCCCTGGAAAATTTCTTCAAGGTTTTCCTCCCACGTCTAAAAACTTAAACTTCCTTCCTTGTCTTCTTCCCATGGGGTTCTTGGCTAGTGTAGTGATTAAGTTTGCTTATCTGAGAGTCCTTGGCTTCACAACCAGAATCAATAAATGAATCGAAATGAACTGCAAAAACTATTCTGAACAGCAATGGCAAACCACACTCATCCGGTGTTCGTATTGTTAGCTGCACCAAGGATTCACGCCCGTCCTGCTCGCTTGCCAAGATTGCTTTGTGAAGCCGGCCGGGCATGCTTGGACAAGCCACTCTGCTTGGACACACCCAGGTACCATCCAACCACCACACGATTCGGACGCCACCTGCCTGTTACCCCATTGGCAGCTCGCTCCCGGTAGCCTGCTCTCACTGGATTGGTCACAGAGACCTGCCACTCATACTGTAATCTCCTCCGACTTATTTCTGAACTAAAAGTTCAAGAACCTTCATGAAGAGGGGAAGATTAGACTTGTGTTGGTCCACCCAATCTCGTCACATAGGCCCAAGCTTAGCTTGGACTGTTCCCAGTCCAAACCAGCTAAACCCCCCCCCCCCAAAAAAAAAAAAAAAAAAATAATAATAATAATAATAATAATAATAATAATAATAATAATAATAATAATAATAATAAATAAATAAATATATAAATGAATAAATAAATAAAAAAAATAAAATAAAAATAAATAAAATAAATTAATAAAATAAAATAAATAACAAAAAATAAACAAAAAAAATGAACGTGATGTTTGACAAGTATTTTATGGTTCTTACATAAGAAAATATATCTTCTAAAAAACTGACCTTTACTTTTTAAACACAACGGCACTCTAAACTTTTTCACTTTACTTGGCAAGAAAGATTGTTCGCTTCTTTGAACACTGTAAGGCACTTGGTTTTTCTTTTCTAAAACTAAAACTTTTGGCTCGGCCGATTTTATGATAAACATTTTACACAACTTAACCTAACACTTTCCTTTATACAAAATCAAACTTTGGAATCACTCTTTATACAAAATCAAACGTTTGGATCAATCATTATACAAAATCAAACTTCGGAATCACTTTATTAATTGTTCACAGATTGCACCTTTTACATTCAAAACTGTGATTTAAGAAAAACATACCTTAGCCAAGAAAAGACCTTACTTATTACCCAATAAGCTTTTATCATTCATTTATCAAAACAGATAAAAACTTTAAAAGAAACGCGACAAAAAGACTTAACCTAACAGCAGTCCGTCACCAGTTCTGCGATCATCTCCTCCGGGTCGTCAATACCTTCATCTAGTTCAGCTGTTTCTAGCCTTTCCTTGACATCTACTCGTCGCCCGACGATCCTGCTTCTGTAGATCCTTTCCAGGGTTGTCCTCACTCTCACCTTCACCAGACTTCTCATCTTCCCGGGGGATGGGGAACAATTATACTCTGGGGCTTGGGGCTCTGCCCTTCGCTCTAGTGGTGGCATGGATGACTGGGATGACACTGGGGATGACACTGGGGATGCGAGGCAATGGCCATCATCCTTCGGGGCTTCCCGCCCGGGGTGACCACAGGGGTGGGCGGTGAAGATCCACTGCTCATCAAAGGTGAAATTGGGCAGGGGGAAAGAGACAGGACTACTTTCTCCTCTTCGATCTGCCTGGGCATCTCGGGTGGCGTTGCTATGGTACTGTCCTCATTTGGGGAGCCACCCGGGGTATCCACCTGAGCCAAAGGGTCCTTTGGCCTCTCTGGTGCCAAGTCCACTCCTGTTGGCTTGATTACTTTTATTTCTTCCTTCTCGGTGCAGTGGAACTTTAAAGGAAAATTACATAATTGGTAAGAAAAAACTTGTAAAATATACCTTTTATGGTCTAATGATGATGATAGTAGAAGACATCCCTTGAAATGTTTATGTCTGATATGCCATATTTGATGAGAAATGAATAAACAAATTTTCCGGTTGGAGTTTATCGCTCAGTGAGCAATTTATTCATTTGTTGATTTCATGCAAACGTGTAGTCAATTTTTCACTATTTTCTTGTGACCCAGATAGCCGAACGATCTCAAACTTCTACAGGTTTGTCAGTTTATGTATATGTGGATTACATAAAATGCTTACACTGCCAGCAACTGTTTTGTGAGCAAAAAACAATCCTGTAATGTTCCTTTAAGTAGTGCCTCTCCATGGTGGAGCATGCTGTGGCTCAATACCGGCATTGCTTGCAGAACAAGTACTCCACTGGGCCATGTGTTGCCTTGATGTGTCTCCACCGCACGTCATTCTGCGCAAACTCCTAGAGACACTCTCTGCACTCGTAGTCCCTCTTTCTCTTCTGTTTTCTCTCTGCCCAATTATCACGATACCTAGCAGGTACCCGATGGCTTCTCTTGGGATACCTCCGACACTCTGGTTCAGATACTCTATCCCTATTGCTTATCTTTAGCATCTTCCCTTGAGACACTTTCTCCTCCTTTTTCAGCGTCCCCCTCTTGGACACTAATTTCTCTCCTAGGGTTTTTCTTAACTCCCTCTCCTGGCATCTCTGCTTCATAGACAATCTTTTCTACTGTCTCACTCTGACAGTTTTCTCTACATCTACTTTGCCCTCTTTAGGTATTTCACTGATCTCATGCACCATTTCCTCAACCTGAGGGTCTCCTTCCCTACCCTCCATGGTCCAGGGTACCAACTCTTCTCTTTGGTACGGTTTGAGCCTATTGAAATGTACCACTCTGGACTTACCATTCCACCGCAACTGTATTCGGAGTGTGACATCCGACAGCTGATCTTTACGATAATCCGTACAGTCCCTCCCATCTCAGCTGGAGTTTGGGGGACATTTGCTTTTTCTTTGCCTGGTTGTGTAAGCAGGCAAAGTCACCCTCTTTGAAACCTTTCTCGGTTGCTCTCCGGTCATAGTTCCTCTTTTGCCTCCGGGTGCTCTTCCCGAGACATTCTCTAGCCCTCTGATGGGCACTCTGTTGATTACTATGCAGCTCTTCTGCGAAGTCAGTGTTAGTCTGAACCTTGGGCTCAGAACAACCTGTTTTCAAGTCTGTTTTGGGCAGTGGCACAAGCAAAACTTTTACCACTCTTTCCATGGAAACTCATACATGGTTCTGTTGCAAGGGAGCGATCACTTTCTTCGCAGGTGACTTTCTTCTCACACACAGGTCACAACTACTCTGCGGACATATTTGGCCAGAAATATCTATACTTCATCTTCACCAAGGTTTTGCTTTATGCCCAAGTGACCACTGAGCAGTCGACCATGCACTTCTCTGAGTATGTCTTTCCTTATACTCTCAGGCACTACTAGTAGCCATCTTACTACTTTGTCATCGTCTGTGACTCCCATCTCTTATGAACCAACTCATCTCTAACACATATAATTGGTCCCAGTTAGATCATTTCGTCTAATGAGCCGCCGTCAAGTGGGAAATCTCCCTCCACTCTGGACGGTCCTTGCCCTCCTATTTGACGCTTAAGATCCACCTCGTGGTCTCATCCTCTACTTGGGCATTTCGGAAAGCCTCCTTGGGGATACTTGGTTTGGCTGCTACGCCCCTAATCAACAACTTTTCCTCCCGTGTATCTTTCATCGCCAACGTTTCCTCTGATTTTTCGTTTGTCTCTTCCCTTTTTACGTGTTCTTCCCGGTCACACGGTCGTCTTGACAACCCATCAGCATTGCTGTGGTTCTTTCCAGCTCTGTGCTGAATCTCTAAGTCGTACTGGGAAATTAGTTTGAGCTAACGTGCCATCTGCCCTTCCGGGTTCTTAAAATTAAGAATCCATCTTAAGGCACTGTGGTCAGTTCTGACTATGACCTTCCTGTCTGCCAATGAAATATTTCAAATACACTACAACAGCCATCAACTCTCTGCGGTTTCCGCAGTAATTTATCTCTGGCTTGCTAAGCTTGCAGCTTCCTTTCTTCACCATCCTGAACTTGACTCAACACTGCCCCAATGCCATCATGGGGTATGAAAAGATCGGAGATGTTTGGAGTCTACTGTTGAGTTCGTCAATTGCACTCTGGCATAACTCAAACACTCTTGACTTCTTTGTCAGAGCGTTCAGGGCTAGCTATCTCTGCAAAACCATGTATAAACTTTCTGTAATAGGACACAAGGCCAAGAAAGCTTCTTACATCCTTCACACTCTTAAGAACAGGCCAATCTCTGATGGTCCGTATCTTCTTCAGATTGGTGGCTACGCCTTCTGTCGTCACTATTTGTCCCAAGTAGGTCACTCACTCTTTAAACAAATGGCACGTGCTTGGCTTTAACTTAAGCCCTTCTTGCCTGAGTTTACTGAACACCACTCTTAGCCTCTCTATCATCTCTGAAACTGTCTTACCAAAGACAATGATGTCATCTACATAGATCAGCAGGATTTCCCACTGTAATCCTGATATGTTTCTCCATAAGGCTCTCGAAGGGCGTTACAGAGCCCAATGGCGTACATTTCCATCCATATAGTCCATATCTCAAAACAAATGTTGACTTCTGACTGGCGTCCTCATCTAATCTAAGGGCAATATGTAGTGTTAAGAACCACTTTTATTTTTAATGGTTTATTTATTTCATCATTACTGGGTAAAAGACATTCGCAGTATAAATACTGAATTATGGTCTTATGTACAAATTGGTAGTTAATTAATACAATAAAAAAGCAATAAACGACAAAATGCACATATACAAAAAATAAAACCAAAGATTAAAAGGGCAAAAGGCCCGGAAATACACAAAGAGACAAAACTAAGTCTAGTAATTTCACTACACAGATTGCACTAAGATAAAAACAAATTGGAGTTTAAAAACAAGTCACAAACAGGTCTCAGAGGAACATCAGGCAATTCCCAATTGCATCTAGCCTTGCTCAGGGCAGTCTCAGTTTTCACTCCGAAAAAGACGCCGTAAAACCCTGTACACCAGCACGTACTGTGCATAATGTGTGTATCACACCGCACGACGCCCATAAGTTTGGCACAGAGTCAAGTCATCAACATACTTGCAGTGAGAGACTTCAGGTGTACGAGAATTAAGGTCATTTATTATGACCAAAAAAGTAATTGGAGCAATCTTTGTGCCCTGCAATACCCCAGCCTTGATAGTTTCCCACAAGGAAATTTCTCCATTTAATCTAACAGCCTTGGCTCTATTAGTTAAGAAGCTACAAATCCAGAAAATTATTAAGCACGGTTTCACTCCTAGTTTAATAATTTTCTGACAAGAATGGAATGACTGACTCTATCGAAAGCTTTGGAAAAGTCCGTAGCAATAAAAAATGATGAATTTTTAGGCTTTTTGTCAGTACCTTTAAAAATGTCATCCATGACTTTCACCAAGCAGTGTGTTGTGGAGAGGCCTGCTCGTGAACCAAACTGTTGGGTATCAATGGAGTCATTGATGTCCTCAATAATCCATTTCACAATAAAATACTCAAACACCTTAGCGAACCGTAAGTGAGAGATATGGGTTGCAAGTTATCTACTTCGCACCTTTTAACACATGGACAATTTCATTAATGTGAGGCACTGGGTACGCATGTTTTATGACGACCGCGTTTAGCTTTCTGTAGTCTACACAGAAACGCCTGGTCCCATCTTTCTTGTTTACAAATACAACATTGGCAGCCCACGGACTATCCAAGGGTTCTATCACTCCTCTTTTCTCTAGGTCAATGACCTATCTCTGTATCTCTCTTTGGACACAGTCAGGGTGCCCCCTTGATCTCTCTTCTACTGGTCTCTCTTCTGCAGTGGTTATGTGATGTGTCACAATATCCGTTCTATCCATATCTTGACCGCCACTGGAGAAAACATCTTGGAACTCTACCAAGCACTCCCTGACTGGGCAATGGTACGCGCCTCCTACATTGTCTGTACTTCTTGCATACAAGTCCAGTAAATGCATAGGCAAACCCTGCTTTGCATCACTAGACTTGTTTGCCTCATCTCTAATTGCCTCGGGTTCCATGGTGGAAATTAATCCCACGGTGGTCCCCTTACAAGCCAGTCTTTGCTCTTTTCTTGGGTTAAAAACTCTTAATGGAACCATCTGGTAATCTGACTTTAGCAGTGACCTGGCTAATACTAAGCCTGAACATCAACCCATGCGATTCCCAGTACTGACAGAGGACTTCCATCCATCTGTCTAACTCTCAAATTGTCTGTCTCTTAGACAGTTCTCTGTCCTCTAGGTACATGTATCTTGTAATCACTTTACTACTGATAAGCGTATTAGTTGCACCAGTGAGTGTCAATCGAAAAATAACACTTTGGTTTCCTTATCACGCCATCTAAAAATAAGTCATAGCGGGGATTGGTGCGGGTGAGGTAATGTAACTACCTTCTTCACCTCAGATTTCATCCGCTTTACCTCCATGACTCCTTAGTATGCTCTATGGCATCTCTTTGGCCCCCTCACATCTCCAGCCTGCCGGTGGGCCCTATATGAGCGGCTGGCTTTTGTTTTCCTGCCTTTTATTTTCTCTTTTGGGTTCCCCCACACTCTTTTGCAATATGGCCGTGCTTTCCACAATTAAAGCACTGCTAGCCCTCAGGCTTTGGATTAACCCTCTTTATAGTTTCTTACACTCTCTTGCAAAGTGTCCTTGCTCATCACAATTAAAGCATCTCTTAACACTTTGCCTACTCTGTGATGTTCTCAGTAGGTCTCTCAACTGAGGCACTCTTGTCCTGCACTTGTTTTGTTAACTCTGTTAACAATCCAAGAACACTCTTCATTACTTTTGCTATTTCATGGAACCTCTGTTCTATCCCTGTTTCTAACACTCTAGCCAATTTTACTGGCTTTCCGTCAAGATTTCTTTGTTGTTCCACGTTTTCAAAGTTATTTCTCTCCAATGCAACTCGAATGGCCTCATCCAAATTCTTCGGTCAGACTCTGTTTATGCCCTCCCGAACAGACCGACTTTCGACCGCATCTAGAAAACAATTGTTTGCCAAACGATCACATGACTATTCCTGTATGTCAGGATACGCTATGATTGCTAACTCTTTGTATGGCTTGACCCAACTCTTGTAACGTCTCTTTCAGTCCTTGCTGGCGATGCCTCAGCTCGACCAAATAGTTTTCACTCTGACGACCCGAACCAACTCGCCTCTTGAGTAACTTCACTAGCCAACTATATGTCTGTATCTGACCAAGTCTAAGGGTATTTCCTTGCAAACTCGCCAACAAATAACTAATGGCTTTCTCTTAGTTCCACGGGTTCACTATTTAACATGACTCAAAGAGCCGGAAGTACTCTTTCCACAGCACTTTTTCACTTTATCTATCAGGAGTAAAATTTGGCTTCAATTAGACTGCACCAAATCCTTCCCTTCTGTCTCATTCTCTACAATTACTCTCGGTTCTCTTTTCAGCGACCAGGGCCCTGCTGAACTCTTTGGACTCTTTGTTGAACTGTTGGTGTGAGTATCCACACCACTAGTGACGAAGCTCAACAGTTCACTCTTTTTAGGAGAGACTATCTTCATCCCAACTCTAACACTAATCTCTTCAGTGCAATTTTTGCTTGACAGAAAAGACTTGAGCTCTTCCATGGCACTGTAGTCTTTCAAATCCTCAGAATGGGTAATCTCTGCACTACCCCTCTTAAGGGGAGTGCTTTCCCTAAACTTCACTTTTTTTCCTCAAACTCAAGAAACTTGGTTCCCCTTTGGAGATATAACCTGAACTCTTGAGAGGCAAACGGAACTCAATTTCTGATTCGGCCTGTACTGGCTCTTTTGCTCTCTCACTGTTTCCACCATCTCATTGGGGAAAAGTCTCGTAACTCTCTTTCATGGCTGTCTCTAATTTGTTTGAGTTCTCTGTCGTGCTACAGAAATTTGGCCTCTAATTTTAGCCTTTGCAGTTCGCTTTCAGCACTCTTTGCTCTCAACCACAGAAATTTCTCACTCTTTGGTTGCACTCTCAACCACAGAAATTTCTATCTCTTTAGTTGCACTCTCAACTACAGAAATTTCTATCTCTTTTTATCCTACTCTGAACTCTTCAGTGCCAACTTACCTAAGAAGTCTACCCGCGAGTCTTGTTTAAATTCGGATCTCTTTGGTTGCTCTAAACCACAGAAATTTCTCACTCTTTGGTTGCACTCTCAACACGAATTTCTACTCTTAGTTGCACTCTACTACATAATTCATTTTTATCCACTAAACTCTCGTGCCACTTCCTAGAGTCTACCGCGAGTCTCGTCTAATTCGATCGCAAAAGTCTCAAAATGCAACCAAACTAAATTCAGTTGCACTCTCACTAAAGAATTTTATCTCTTTTATCCTACTCTGAACCCCTCTGGGCCAACTTACCTAATAAGTACAAATCATCCCATTTGTGGCAGATTTCCTGCAAGTCCCGTTTAAATTTGGAGGTCGGAGAAAGTTTCATCATCTGGCGAAAGTCTCCCAAACCTAAATGCTACCTCGGACCTAGGAAATACTTTGAGCATCCTCAGGCCTAGGAATGTGAGCTTGTTTTGAGGAGATACCGCCAATTGGTTACTGATTGTCTTGGCACCCTTATGCAGGGCATGATAAATCACTGGGGGAGGACACACAAATAAAGTGACTCTGGCACAGCTCTATGTGTCAATTCTCTCTCATTGCCTCCTGGGCAATTCTCTTTATTGCCTCTGAGCAACTCTCACTTGTGGAAATTAGGTTTCCTTTTGTCTACCCTTCAACAAACCTTTAACAAACCTTGTCTGACCTGAGTGCACCCCTCGCAGAACCAATCCAATTCAACAGCAAATTTGGCGACCAAATGCATGCAACCTCTATGGTCAACCGTCTATAGTAGGTAAATCTCTGTGATCAACCCACTGTGTCATTCAAGTTCTCTGTGAACTCAACTAATAGCCTCCATTTTGTCACAACTACTGTGAAAGGCTACTCAAATCACTGTAACACAATCGTAGGCAACAATTTATGCAACGGATAAACCTACCGGCACAACTCACACTGGATCGCTCGACTCCGGAACACTGCACTCAGCAAGTTACACAGTCTACGAGATTCAGAAGAAGGGTCGGTGGCAGAAATGTGCATCCAACTAAACAGCAATGGCAAACCACACTCACCCTGTGTTCGTACTGTTAGCTGCACCAAGGATTCACGTCGGTCCTGTTGGCTTGCCCAAACCGCTCTGTCAAGCCGGCCGGACACGCCCGGACAAGCCTTGCTGCAGCAATTGGTTTGGACACACCCAGGTACCATACAACCACCACATGATTGGACACTACCTGCCTGTGTCCCCACCGCCAGCTTGCTGGTAGATAAACGATGGCGCTGTCAAATTCAGTGACACTTCAACACTGTTGACTAGAGATACATAAAACCTTAAAGGTGAAGTTTACTTGTTTTATGGGTAAGGTCTGCGTCTGGGTATTATGTTCGTATTTTTATCAAGTTGATGGGGGTGATTTGATGAACATTAAAAGGACCAGAAGAACCGGTTGACAAATGTGTCCAAAAATTGATTTTTAGGGGGAGATCTCGAGGATATTTTTTCAGATCCTCTCTGTAGAGCAATAACATGTTTTCATGCTCTCTTGGCAATCATCAGTTGCGTGCGGGTGATTCTAAGAGAATCGGTAGGTCACATGTCTTGTGAAAGAGATGATAATTTATTTCTCACGCTTTGGTTTAAGGTGGTTTGTTATAAATTTGAATGCGGAAATCATTTTTGAGCGGTAGAAGGTGACTAGTTTTGCAACTAACATTCTTCGTTGGAAGATAATGATACATGTAGGTAGCCCCCCCCCCCCAAATTTGTTTTGTTGAATTTAACGGAAGTTTGAGTAAAGTGGTAAACAAATTATGAAAACTAAATTCCAAATGTGGAGGCTTTAGTTTTGAAATTGTTGGTTTGAAAATTGCAAAATTTCTTCCTCTAAAGGAATAAGAATATTATTCTTCTTATTCTGAATCGTTGAAAGTTTTAGCAACGCATAAAAATAATGATTTGGCTTACCATGTATAGTCGTGAAAAGTGAACCTGTGTAACAGTATTTGTGTTTAGACAACATTTTAAGAGAAGGGATTTATGTTTTATTTATAATAATATTATATAATTGGAATTGCCATTGTATAATATTCATGTATGGTTGGGGTTTAATTATTTTTTCTGAAAAGGACTGGTTGATTTGTTAATTGGCTTCCCTGATTCTTTTTGTACTTCTGAGACGTCTGGGAGTGTCCATGGTGCGTAGAGAAGTTGAAGAGGTGATATGGGTGTTCACAGGTTACATGTTGTCAGGGCGGTAATCCAACTGTACATGCATGTGTGTACATCAGAGTCGTGGGTAGTTAATTGTTTCTACGATATTTTGTGTTTAAACATTTAAAGCAAGGATTAGAGGTCCAGTGGTCCCAGTGGTTTGGCTCCCCCAAAAAGGGCGGGAAAACTGATTGTGAGGATCTGGATTCAGTGGCTATTTTGTGTTTGTTTCCGGGCAGAAATGGTGAACTTTCTCCTTCCAAATGTGGAATAATGAGAGAAGAAATATTTGTTCCATTTCTACCAAGGTGAAGAGTAGTATTTGAAAGTATGAGCCAGATTATTTGCTCCCTTCCGATTGCGGAGAGGGGAAAAGGTATCACGGTTTGGTGTGTTCGTAAAGGGTTGCAATGAATTTATATTGTTGTGGAGCAGGTAACCATTAGCTCTTTCCCGCCTGTGGGTGTGTGAACATGGAGTGGTTATACCTATGTTGCTCTTGTTTGTTTTCAATCAAAAAATGTTCCATGATTTGGTCCCGAAAATCCCAATTCCAGAGGAAATGTTGTATAATCCTGGCTGCAGGTGAATGTAATTGTAACACCTTAATTGTATTACAAAGTGTTTGAACGGCTTTGACATCGAAACATAAGTTGATGGGTTGTGGGTAGTGTTTTGTAAAGAAAATAATGCAGTGCTGTTGGCATTTTCATTATTGTCTCTTAGAGGATAATTAGTCATTAAAATAATAATCAATTAAAGAGTGTGGGTGCCCATTAACATGTGTGTTTTCCCATCTGAATGCAGAGATTTTCAGAAAATATCGAAATTTGTTTGGTGTTCTTTTGAAAACCTGCCATGCAACCATCTGGTTCCCTGACTCCACCAGTGACCTGGCTAATACTTTCTGTGCCAAGTCTCCACCTCCCTCTTTAGGCAAAACTATGGCCGGCCCAGCAAACTCTTTATCTCTTATAGCAATAATGCCTGGCATTAATGCCTCATGTCCAGAGGGAATTATGTTTTTTTCTGCAACCACGACCCTCCCTATAAATGGCTCTCCAGCTCTGTTTGTACACTCTCACCATTTATTCACCACTCTTTGGTCTGGAAATCTGAATTACCCCCTGTGGGCAAGATGAAATCCATCCCTAGTTTTCCTGAATATTTCATCTCGGTGAAAATTGCCAAACCTGAACATCAACCCATGCGATTCCCAGTACTGACAGAGGACTTCCATCCAGCTGTCTAATTTTAAAATTGTCTGTCTCTAAAACAGGTCTCTGTTCTCTAGGTTTCTTGTAATACAATTTACTACTGATAAGTCTATTAGTTTCACCAGTGTAAATAAAAAAATGACAGCACGTTTTCCTTTTCATGTCATCTACGAATAAGTCATAACAGGGATTAAGGCGGGGGTGAGGTAATGTAACTACCATCTTAACCTCAGATTTTATCTGCTTTACTTCCATGACTCCTTTCTATGCTCTATGGCATCTCTTTGGCCCCCTCACATCTCCAGCCTGCCGGTGGGCCCTATATGAGCGGCTGGCTTTTGTTTTCCTGCCTTCCATTTTCTCTTTTGGGTTCATCACACTCTTTTGCAATATGGGCGTTCTTTCCACAATTAAAGCACTGCTAGCCCTCAGGCTTTGGATTAACCCTCTTTAGTTTCTTACACTCTCACAAAGTGTCCTTGCTCATCACATCATCACAATTAAAGCGCCTCTTGATGACACTTTGCCTACTCTGTGAGGATATCTCAGTAGGTCTCTCTACTGAGGCACTCTTGTCCTGCACTTGTTTTGTTAACTCTGGTAACAATCCCAGAACACTCTTCATTACTTTTGCTATTTCATGAAACCTCTGTTCCATTCCTGTTTCTAACACTCTAGCCAATTTTACTGGCTTTCCGTCAAGATTTCTTTGTTCCACGTTTTCAAAGTTATTTGTCTCCAATGCAACTCGAATGGCCTCATCCAAATTCTTCGGTCTGGCTCTGTTTGTGCCCTCCCGAACAGACCAACTTTCGACCGCATCTAGGAAATGATTCTTTGCCAAACGATCACGCGACTCTTCCTGTTTGTCAGGATACGCTATGATTGTTAACTCTTTGTATGGCTTGACCCAACTCTTGTAACGTCTCTTTCAGTCCTTGCTGGCGATGCCTCAGCTCGACCAAATAGTTTTCACTCTGGCAACCCGACCAAATCGACTCTCGAGTAACTTCACTAGCCCACTACTTGTCTGTGTCTGACCAGTAGGAACATCTCCTAACAGTCTAAGGGTATTTCCTTGCAAACTCGCCGACAAGTAACTTATGGCTTTCTCTTAGTTCCACGGGTTCACTATTCGACATGACTCAAAGTACTCTTTCCACAGCTTTTTTCCACTGTATCTATCGGGAGTAAAAATGGGCTTCAGTTAGACTGCACCAAATCCTTCCCTTCTGTCTCATTCTCTACAATTACTCTCGGTTCTCTTTTCAGCGATCAGGGCCCTGCTGAATTTTTTTTGACTCTCTTTTGAACTGTTGGCGTGAGTATCCACTCCACTATTGGGGAAGCTCAACAGTTCACTGTGCACTCTTTTAGGAGAGACTATCTCCGTCCCAACTCTATCACTAATCTCTTCAGTGCAACTTTTGCTTGACAGAAAAGACTTGAGCTCTTCCATGGCACTGTAGTCTTTCAAATCCTCTGAATGGGAAATCTGTGCACCACCCCTCTTAGGGGGAGTGCTTTCCCCAAACTTCACTCTTTTCTCAACCTTTGGGTCAAGCTCGAGTGACCATACGGACACCAAGGAACTTGGTTCCCCTTTGGAGAAAAAACCTGACCTCTCGAAAGGCAAACGGAACTCGATTTTTATCGGCTTTACTGGCTGTTTCGCTCTCTCACTGTCTCCACCATCTCTTAGGGGAAAATTCTTGAACTCTCTTTTATGGCTGCCTCTAATTTCTTAGCCATGAGTTCTCTGACCCACTGCAGGAATTTGGCCTCTAATCTTAGCATCTACAGTTCGCTCTCAACACTCTTTGTGTTTCTTCACTCAATTCTGATCTCTTTGGCTGCGCTCTCAACAACAGAAATTTCTCACTCTTTGGTTGCCCTCTCAACCACAGAAATTTCTACCTCTTTAGTTGCACTCTCAACTACATAAATTTCTATCTCTTTTTATCCTACTCTAAACTCTTCAGTGCCAACTTACCTAAGAAGTCTACCCGCGAGTCTCGTCTAAATTCGGAAGTCGCAAAAGTCTCCCAAACAATGCCAAACCCCAAACCTAAATTCTACCTCGGACCTAGGAAATACTTCGAGCAATCTCAGGCCTAGGGATGTGAACTTGTTTGGAGGAGATATACCGCCGATTGGTTACTGATTGTCTGGGCACGCTTGGGCAGGGCAGGATAAATCACTGGGGGAGGACACGAAAATAAAGTGACTCTGGCACAGCTCCATGTGTCAATTCTCTCTCATTGCCTCCTGGGCAATCCTCTTTATTGCCTCTGAGCAACTCTCACTTGTGGAAATTGGGTTTCCTTTCTCTACCCTTTAACGAGCCTTTAGCAAACTTTTAACAAACCTTGTCTGACCTGAGTGCACCCCTCGCGGAACCAATCCAAAAAATTTGGTGACCAAATGCATGCGCTAGCATGCCGATTGTTTCAGTGTCTCTAATTGAGTTTCCTAACCAGTTGGACTACTCGACTAGTAATGAAGAGGCCTCTAGTCAACCTCTATGGTCAACCGTCCAGGTTAATCTCTGTGACCAACCCTCTGTACCATTCAAGTTCTCTGTGAACTCAACTATTAGCCGCTACTTCGTCACAACTACTCTAAAAGGCTACTCAAATCACTATAACACAATCGTAAGCAACAATTTACGCAACGGATAAACCTACTCGCACAACTCACACTGTATTGCTCTCCGGAACACTGCACTCAGCAAGTTACACAGTCTACGGGATTCAGAAGTAAGGTCGGAGGCAGCAATGTGCATCCAACTGAACAGCAACGGCAAACCACACTCACCCTGTGTTCGTACTGCTAGCTGCGCCAAGGATTCACGTGTTCATGTTTGCTTGCCAAAACCGCTCTGTCAAGCCAGGCGGGCATGCCAGGACAAGCCATGCTGCAGCACTCGGCTTGGACATACCAAGGTCCCATTCAACCTTCACATTGTTGGACGCCACCTGCCCATCTCCCCACCGGTAGCTGGCTCCCGGTAGCTGGCTCCCAGTAGCTGGCTCCCGGTAGCCTGCTCGCACTGGATTGGTCACAGAGACCTGCCACTGATACTTCAATCTCCTCTGACCTACTTCTGCATTAAAAATTCAAGAACCTTCACGAAGAAGGGAAGATTAGACTTGTGTCGGTCCACCCAATCTCGTCACAATAGTATAAATTTGAGATTCAAGTGGATAATTGTGACATATTTATTGTGTTTTGTTTTACCTTAAACTAACACCTTTGTTATAGGTTTTCTTAGTCAAATTCGGCAAATGAGCAGCCAATTTAATTTTCTTGCGTTCGAATTAAAGCTATTTTGCCTGTCAAGTTTTTGCTGCGTTTCAAATTCAGAATTTGGGCATTCAAGGCATTCAAAATCCTTTAGCACTGTGTTCAATTTAGCATACATCTTTTTCGTGACGCACAATCATCATTCAATTTAGCAAAGCCGGTTCGACTGGAGATTTTTACTGATTTACTTTTTTTCAATTACGTAAAAAGGCAATCAATTTTGCTAAATGAAAATTCAAATAAGTAAGATTTAGAAATGCAAATAAAAAACAGTACTAGGTAACTGTTTCGCATCTTCACCTAAATTCAAGCAAACCATATTTTCCTTTATTTATGTTTCCAGTAGATTTTACATGGGACCCATTAGATTTTTATTTTTCTTTGTTTTATTCTGTATTCTTTTCTTAATTTTTTTTTTTTTTGGGGGGGGGTTCTTTATCGGTTAACTGACTGAGACTTAATGTTCCTTTATGTTTTTCCTGGTTTCTAATTGAGCTGCCATTTCTAGAAATATGCGTGTTAAACTGTAGCGATAGCTTGTTTTCTAAATAAACCGTATTTATGCCTTTAACTATCGAAAGGAAACAAAAGTTTGACAGCGCGTTTTTTTCCAGAAATTCCAGAAATGAATGCCCCAAAATGAATTTGAATGACTAAACATACACCTCAAAAAGCTCCTGCAAATTTGAATGATGCTTTGTTGAATTGTTAAAATGAATGATTATTTTGCTAAATCGAATGACGCAACAGTACATTTGACTAGTCATAAAACGAAATCGATTGACCCTTTTCAGAAGCATTCGATTTCGGCTGCTCATTTGCCGAAATTGACCGAGAAAACCTATATTACATAAAAAAAATTCAAAATAACACTGGTAAAAAACAGAATTCAGTAAATTACATCACAGAAAATTCTGATGTCTGTTTTAGGCGTGCGATGGCGTGCTGGTGCAAATCACACACCTCAAATTAAAAGGACTGAGAATCTAAAAATGCTTGGCTGATCCAGTGCCATCCTTTCTCCCTTGATGGCTAATCAAGGATTTCCTTCGGTCCATTCTAACACTATTTTTTGCCCTCTCTTGTTCTTTGTGTGCTCTTTGGTTCTCTTTTTCACTCACTCTTCAGTTCAGACTTTTCTGCATGAAATTTGAGTAAATTCTTGCCCATATGGCAAGCCATTCATGGAAAAGATTTTCTTTGTGTTCTTTTTGCCTTGTCATCAGTGGTTCACACTCTAAACTTTGTAGATGAATCACAACCATGTCATTAAATGTTTTGTTGGTGTTCTTTGATTGTAGTTGTACTGCATAATTTCTGTCAGTCACAAATTTCTGAGCAGTCTTAGCCTTCTTCCCCTCCTCTTTTCCCCAAAGTACAGATGTATATTCTTTACCAAATTCCTAGATAATTTGTCAGCTGTTGGTCTTGGTTTTGTCTTACATTAGTGGTTCCTAGTTTGGAACTCTTATGCCCCTAACTGTAACTCCAAGAGTATCATTCAAATGCATGCTATTGTTTATACTGTTTTTGGATCACATTTACCATCACCCTTGCCACCTGTGGTAATCTAGTCCACTTTAACTTGGTGACTTTTAGCTGGTAATATCCAAGATAAATTATTTTTGCCCCCATCCCACTTCTGACCGATTTTGTATTTCCTCCTTGATGTATTTTGTTAGAAACAACTATTGTTTGTTTGTTTGATTTTGTTTTTTGGATAGCTTTTTTCTCCTTGTTCTCCGTGAAAATTGTCCACAAACAAATGCATATAGTTGCCAAGTTTGTATCAACTTGAAACTATGTCCTGGGTAATTGTGTCCTCATGTTGACGTCATTGTAAAGTTATATGTTTAAATGGTGGTAGACAACTATATTTCAAATCTCAATGTTTAGTGAAGTTAATTGTGTCACTCCATTGTAGGACTGTGGCTCGGGTTGCAAACTTTGTACTGTGCCAGGGTCCATTTTTCGGTTGCTTGATCCTGAATTTGCATTTGCAGGTTATCTGATGTGTAGTGGGGGAAGTGAATTTGTCTTTTTATTTTGCTTTCGGTTCTTCCAGTCTCATTTGGAACCTCTGGTTGATTTTGTATCTGTGCAATGTTCTTTTTGGCTGGTAACATTGTTCTACCACACAAAAATTCAACTGGGGATGGTAAATGATGATCATCAGGCCTTCTGTACTTCAGTGTGTGATTGTTTTGCCTTTTGATGGTGTGTACTTAGACAAGAAGAAGTCGCCAATCACCAAACACTTGTCATCATCAAGAAAGAATACATGACCAAACAATTTGCATTAGTTTCTGTAGTCATGGGTTCTGTTTGATTCTACATTCGACTTTGTCTCTTCAATGGAAGTTGTTCTTCAATTTTCTACTCTCCTCCGCCAATTCCCATGACTCCCTGCTGATTCCTGGTTTTGCCCCTTTTATTTGTATCTTAGAACCTTCATTTTGCAGTCTCCTTGAAAGCATCTTCAAATGTTGTTTTCCTCTCCACAAGAATTTCTGATTCCTCATATCGGCTCAGTGCTATAAGGTTGTTAAGTGCAATTTCATATCTATAATAATCAAATGGGTGTTAACCCTTTCCTTACTATACGCGACTTTAGTCAACTGCACTCATACCCCCTCTTCCTTACCATTGGCGACTTCAGTCGACCAAGCTTACACAAAAAAAAGCATTCAAGCAAGGTAATTTATGATAAAGCTGTAGTTTTGTCCATGTTTACCCTCCATACCCGAGCTTACCATCTTGGAAAGAAAGATCGGATAAGAATTTGTGCTTCATGCTTGAGTGAAAAACAATGTGGTCACCAGCGGTTGTTTATGTCCAAACATTGGTAATTACGCAAGAACTACACTACCATAGAATCTAACTTGGTAAGGAGCACCTGAGAGCAGCCCTAAAATATTACACTTTCTCCAGTGCTCATCTTGAATTTCTAAAACCCTGTCCATCTGAATTCACAAGTGCCTAATCAATTTCATATCTATCCATCTCTTTGGCAACTTGGGCCGATTTCCTTATGGTGTAAAGTGTTCACACGTTTAAAGTTAATTTGATATTAAAAGTACATTTGACTCGGTTGTTGACATGTTTGGACTCAGAATATCCTTTTGTATCTTTTTGCTTGGCTATCAACATATTTAGACTCTGAACATCCTTTTGGCTTTGGTCCAGAAGCGACAAGCTACAATGTATCCACATACATAATATTATCATCCTCTAGTTATTGGACTGTTTCCTCACAATCCAGCATTAGCTGGGATTCGAGTTTCATTAACTCGCAGTTTCTGTAACAATTGTTTGAGCTGGGTGGACTGTTGGCCCTCTTCAGTAGGTTAAAGAGGTTGGGCCACGCTAGAGGTCACTCTTAAAAAAAAGTTTTACATCCCTAAATACACCTATATCTACCAAGAAAACACTGTGACAAAGTTATAGAATGAATGGTTATTCGTTTGCAAGGCAGTTTCCAAGACTCTTTTCACCCCCGCCTTCAGGCAAAATCGGAACAACAGCAGTCGGTGCCAGAAAGCTGTCTCGAAAAATTCTAAAGAATAGTGACGTCGCAGTACGTACCAGTGTTGTAGGTCTCGAGAGCGGTCTCAGTCTCGAGACCCGTCTCTACCGGTCTCGAGACCACTTTTTGCTGGTCTCGGTCTCGGTCTCGGTCTCGGTCTCGATACCCTGTGGTCTCGGTCTTGGTCTCGGTCTCGGACCCTTTCGGTCTCGAGTATTTGCCTGGTCTCGCTTCGAGACCAGCAAAATATGCTAATTTTTTTGTTTGATTTATTCGTATTCCTTCGCGATCATTTATCACAATAAACAGATAGCAAATAGTTTAAGAAAACTTGCAGTTTGTACAGACAACCTCGCTTGTGGTTGTGTGAGCTTGCACGCAGCGAGCTATATGTACTGTACATGTACATGTACATAGTGCCATGTGTGTGCTAGTGCCATTGGCTTTACCCATCATGAGTTTGATAAAAATTGGGAGCGAGTTTCTAGCTATGACCAAAACACGCACTACTCGTTGTGAAAGGTAAACAGGTGTATTGCGCATGGTGCAAACAGGTGCATACACTACAGTACGAGTTTGCTAGAGTAGCACGATAAAATAAAGTTTCTCTTTTTTTGTTTAACGATTATCACAAGATGTCCAGTAATTCTGCTGTGATAAGATTTGGTTGTAAGGACCATAAAGAGATCATGGACGCCAAAGCAGGTAACAAGAAACATTCTGCAGTTTGCATTTTCTGCTCAACGACAAATCGAATTACGGATAATCGGGGACAAGTTCAGTATTCACTATGCATTTTAAGTCGGGTCCAAAAAGCCAAGTAAAGTAACACAAATTAACATTATTCAAATTGATTTCATTGCTCATGATTCTCAGTAAACTGCAAATTGAATGTCAATTATAACACTGATTAAGCCATATCTTAGTTTCACTTTTGTATATGCTACTCATGAAAGTGGATAAAAATGTAACGTTTTTACATTTTATGATCAAGAACACCCCCATTGACAATGCACGTTTATCAGCAGAGATGCTGTCCATGTTGATGTTTCTGAAGTGCAATGAAGATATTCTGTAAATGGACAGGTACCTATACAAAAAACAACTGTTTTGGCACATTCCTGAATCCGACAGAACAAACTTATTATATTTGATTGTTGATAAATATTGTAATATCCAGTACAGTATTGTTGTAAAACAAGTACACAAAAGATTTCACAGTAATTTTCTAACAGCGAAAGACATACTTTACATTATTTCATTTATTATGTGTCTAATTTTATTACATGTATGTAATTTACACATGTGGTCTCGAGGTCTCGGTCTCGGTCTCGGACCAAAAGGTCTCGGTCTTGGTCTCGGACCTTAGGGTCTCGGTCTCGGTCTCGGACCTCCAGGTCTCGGTCTCGGTCTCGGACCTCCAGGTCTCGGTCTCGGTCTCGGACCTCCAGGTCTCGGTCTCGGTCTCGGACACCCAGGCCTCGACTACAACACTGGTACGTACCCCTCTAAAAAGGCTGTTTGCTGTTACTCATTGAAGCATTGCTCAGTACAGACAATCCGGGGATTCAGTACGTATAGTGACGTCATGTTTTCTTTGCTGCCCTCATTTACGGGATTTTGATAAATTTAGGCGGCGGGCTAGTTAAAGGGGTAAAAACTCCCTGCAAATATCATTTCTTTTGTTATTGTAATGTTACTAAAGATGCAATAAATTATAGAAAGCAGAAAACTAAAAAATAACGTCAACTTCAATCACCATGGCCCATCCTCTTCAATTATTTCTTGTGGGTTTCCATCCCTTAGCAATGCAGGGTGTACTGCAGAAATGAAACATTGACTTGAGTGCTGTATGGTTAACAGGCACACTTGGACTTTTTCGGTTTTCACCCAAATTTGGCAAGCTAGCCCCAACACCACTGACTGTGATGCTGAGCATATCAATACCAGTAACACACATTTTGACAGGCGTGTCGCTGTGTGAAAACAGTGATGAGTGATGTACACTTTGGTTGCCCGTGTGGATAAATATTCTCAGTTCTTACTTAGTTATTAGAAAACTTGGCCCTTCTTCCTGGTTACATGTATATCATGGCATCTTTCTTTAGTGCTGATTTAACCGTCAAACCTTACTGTTTTGGATCCATGTGTCAACTCTATCACAAAGTTAGGAACTATCTAACCTGCTTGTCCTCTCAGCTATAGTTATTTTGCTTCAAACTGTTGATACTCTCATCTCATACTCAATTCTGAGACTAACCTCGATCAAGGCATTGGAGTTTTGTCTTCATTTTTGTATTTGTTTTTCTTTGCGCCGTGCTACCCGCCCGAGCTAGCTACATAGGGGCATAATGTCGGCTTCAAAACTGATTATTCTTTGCGCCGCGCAACCCGCGTGTGTGTGTGTAGCCTACGTGTGTAGATACAGCACTGTATGTGCACCTGCTCTGTGTGTGTGTGTGCATGGTGTATGCGTATACTAACTGAATCAATGCCTTGATGGTTCTGTGTTGAAGCCATCAGGTCATTACTATAATGCGCGTGGAAGACAAGACCCCATTGGTCAGTGGATGTAATTTTTAATAAATAGATGCTGTTTTGTTTTGTACACTCACATTGCGTCACGCGCTCAGAAAGCATGACATGGCACATGAGGGTAGCTCGTGATAGGACGTCACAAAATGAATCAGTCATTTATTTCCCATCCTGCGTTGTTTGCAATAGGTCCGATGAAATATTTAAATATTCATGATCTGCATACCAGCATATCCAAGAGCCCCCCCCTTTCAAGCGTGAGGTCTCCAAATCAAGCATCTGAAAGCACACAACTTCGTGTGACAAGGGTGTTTTTTCTTCCATTATTATCTTGCAACTTCGACGACCAGTTGAGTTCAAATTTTTACAGGTTTGTTATTTTGTGCATATGTTGAGATACACCAAGTGAGAAAACTGGTCTTTGACAATTACCAAACTTGTACTGTGCCTTTAAATCATATTTAATATATACCTGTTTTGGATATTTTGATTGCAGTGAGCCTGATAAGCCATTGGAAGAGAACCTCTTCACTACTCATTGATGTTATTCTGTAACAGCTTTGGACAATGATTGCGCAGTTCTTGTGAAGACAGGTTGAGTTCAAATGAAAACCAGGACAGTGATCAATTTCAGCATCAGACTGTACACCCTGTGTGATGTCATTAAACCCTAAAGAACCCAAGTCCTACAATATCCTCATTGCCAAAGTGCAGGATTGTGAAGGACTTGGGCTATTAGGGATCTGCAACACAGGAGGATTTCGAAGGCTTTGGGCTAAAATGAGTTTTTGTTAGGGTAGGATTTCGCAGGACTTGCGCTACCGGGCTGTTTTTACATAGGAGGATTTTGAAGGTTTTATGTATTATGCAGCTTAGCCAAAATAGGATTCTGAAGGTTTTGGGCTTTTTTGACATTTTTTGACTCCCTAACTTCCGTCTCAAAAGGATTTTGAAGGATTGGGCTAATATGTATACTTACAATAACTTGAAGGATATTGAAGGATTTGGGCACTTTAGGTTTATTACCACTTTAATCCGAAGGATATTGAAGGATTTGGGCAGTATGTTTACCCAAGGGTCTAGTCTGTTAGGGTTAAAGACCTCTTCAGCCTAAATCTCTAATAGGTGAGTTTAAATACATTGCTCCTTTTTCTCCACAGTGATAACCAATGGGGATCTAGAAATACAAATTATGTCTTAAAAAGACCTTAACATGTCAAATAAGTGTTCAATTTGAAGTGGGGATACTCCATTCATTGGTAGCAAACAGGATTTTCGAGTGAAAGATATCCATTTAATCCAAAGGTTGTACATTTTCAGATCATCATAACACAAATGAATGTTTATGGTGTCCGGGTAGTGCTGCTAAAGTCCAAGTATGTTATTGTGTTAAAGGAAATTAACCAAAGGTGCAGACCTTTATTGGTCACTGACAAAAAAAAACGGAAACTTTCTTAAGCTTTTTAAGAGAACTGTTTTAAGGTTCTAATAAGTGCAGAAATCCATAAGAACCAAATAATGCTATCAAGCAATTTCTTGGATCATGTAGTAGCTAGTTGACATACTTTTGATATTACATTTACATGTATTTTTCTCATGTCATAATATTATGATGATAGAAGATCAGCATACAATTGTGTGGTGTACTATTCTTTAATTGACTATTAAGTCCATCTCTGAATGAGATAATCAAAATGTCTGCCATTTTTCGTCAAATAACCTGTTTATAATTGCAGCCAGTTTTCTACCATTCTGGTAATAGGTGAGTTTTTTTTTTACAAGAGTATACATTGTCCAGTATAGAACAGCAGTTGCAAACAATTATTTTAGTTCAAATAAAAGCAGTATCTAGTCTGGAAATGGCATGGTGACAACGCAACTCGGGTAGTCTAAATTATTTTAGAGTGTGCTACTATGTTACATCAGTCATAGCACTACTACGATTGAAGTTATGCAGTACAAATAAGACAAATCTTTGTAAGTTTGATCTCCAAAATCTAACTATAACCTAATCTCTAAAAAGATATAACTTTGCTGCGTGTACCCAGTCTGTGTGACAACCTAAATGAGCCCACTGGGAAGTCCAGTGTGTAATTTAAAATGTGGTGTGAATTTTATTTCATTGGAATTGAGGATGGATTTAACATGTTGTGCTCACAATGTACCAAGTACTCAATATAAATGTAATCTACTGTGCCAACAATAGTTGACATCTAAAAGCCAATTGTTTCTTTTTAAAATGTAGAAGTGATATATAAAGACAAATAGCAGGGTATGGTTCTTTTTTTTTTGGGGGGGGGGGGTGATAAGTTTCAGTTAAACCACTACCAATCGAACTGAAGAGAAAATTTCTCATTGAAAAATAGCATTAGAAGATTCCGACAAATCAATGTTGTTTATTTTGATTCCAGCAATCAAAATAAGCATACTACAAAAGCAAACAAAAGTTCACTTTTCTTTTCTTTTTTTTGTTACTAAAATGTGATAAATGAAATTGACAAAATTTGGACAAGGGTAGCATGTGTTCAATAAAACTATGGAATTCTGCCCTTCCAAAAACCAATGATTTGACTTGATATGGTCATTACATGTAGGTCCCGATCTTGACACCACACAAGTTCTTGTATCTATCATCTTCCGGACCTTCTGTGGTAATGAACTCATTAGTGGCATTTCTTAGAGCACTGGCTCAAGTGACTTTATTTCCGTGGGTCAGTGTTCTAAATTATTGATGCTGTCCATTCTATTGAAGGCTACAGACCTATGTTTTCTTATTGCATTCTTTCCCATCGATCTGGCTGGAACTCAACTCAAGTCGCTCTTGTCTTTAACCAAAAGACTTCTGTAGTGTCATAAAATTGATAGGATCAAGAAGTTATTTGTGAGCTGCATATTTAAAACAGGTAGTTATCAAGACATTAAAATGACACAGCTGTTGATCCATTTGACACAGTTGGAATCCATTTGACACAGTGGGGATCCATTCGACACAGTTGGGATCCATTTGACACAGTTGGGATCCATTTTACACTGTTCATGAATTTGAAACCGCTGTTGATCCATTTGACACAGTTATGATCCATTTGACACAGTTAGGATCCATTTGACACAGTTGGGATCAATTTTACACCGTTCATGAATTTGAAACCGCTGTTGATCCATTTGAGCAGATAAATACAATAATCATGTGATGCAGAATAGCAAACAGAAACTTTGGCATCATTCTGAAATTTGTTATTATCAAAGTGATCAAATAGTCAATGAATGAATGGAAGACAAGTATTTGTACATGATTTATGTATGTGACTTTTCAGTACAATAAAGAGTTGCACTAACACCAGCTTCTCTGAAAATGTCTTCATCATTTCTTTCAAAAAGAGAGGCACAACTTTGACTTCAACCTTCACCACCACCTGTACTTCTTCCTTCTTGATCTCATAGAATGTTGAGGCACTACTTTGCCTTCAACCTTAGCCACTGCCTCTATACCTAGAATGCCCAACCAAATATATATATCCTAATTATTATTTCACATTTTGTCTGATTTTCACATGTTTGTACCAGACATGAAATTGATCAAACCTGTGCCAGTTAGGACTGTACAGTTACATGTAGACTCTCTACAGCTTTAACAATTCAATTTCTGCAGATAAATTTAAGGTCAAAACAAAACTAGCTATATGTATGACTATCTTTTTAGTCATGAAAGGGTCCTAAAACACTCTCAAAAAACACACCAAACTATAGAATACTAAAGAAAGGTAACTTCTTCTTGTGTGAAGTATTTTTCTGAAAATAACTGTGGATGTAATGAACATTTGTAAATGTTTCAGGCTGCTCTTTTCCTTGAATTTGATTTTCAACAATTATCAAACATATACACCCAGTATTATGTACAAAAGTTTTCTGGACAACTTCAAAATCTTTATTGCATCTTATTCAAAAGTTCTCAATAGCTTTGGGCAATTTCAATCAAATTTGATTAAGCAATTAATATGTTAAAATATCTTTTTGTCTGAAAAATTACGTTGGTTATTTCCTTGATGTTAAGACTTTGGTCAAGCACTTATTCCATTTAGCATTCAGAGTAATTACTGGTATCACAAACTGAATCAATCCTGTGATTTACCTTTTCATTTATACACGTAGTTACATGTATAACACATTTATGACCGTGATGTTTTGTGTCTAGTCCATAAACTTATTCAGTCTAACTGTGTTCCTGTAATGTTTATTTGGAGTTATGTTAAGGACATGGTATGTTGGAGTGCTTTATAAACAAGTTTTTTTGAAAACCTGCTCTGTTATAGTATTAAAAATGGTTCTTACCCAAACTAATTTAGTATTAAGTGATACATGTACCCAGAAAGGATGGTATTAATTTTAGTCTTGTTTCCCTTTCCTTGAAAGGAAAGTAAAACATGCATACAAAGTACAAAGGAACTCATATATTTAATCAATCAATGTCCTTTTGTGACACAACGAACACTCATTTGAACTTTTGATTGTTATTTTCTAAATTACGTACATGTATCTTGAGAAAAAGAGGATTGGATTGACCAATCTCTTTCAAAAGCCATTGATATACCATGTCTTTAGTATGTTTCTCAAGTTTTATTAGTTTTCATATAGTTTCAAATGGTGTCATTACCATACCAAAAGCTCAGCAGCCACAAGGCTATAATTTTATCAGAATCTCTGTTAAGTTCATTTCCTTGGCAAAATCTACTAGAATTATATCAAAAGTACTATTACCAGCAAACTGATCTGATCATAAATTTGCTTATGTATCGAACATTAATCTATGCATTTTTGTTATCTCATGGGAGAGGGAGAAGGGGGGGGGAGTCCACTGATACTCTCAGCATGTCTGATACTTGATATGAAGGCCATTATTCAGGAAAAAATCAATTTCAAATTGATTCAAAACAATAATATCATACTATACTTTTTTATTAAATTTAAATCACTGAACCACCACTTGGGAAAGAATATTCAGTTAGTGCCAAAACTGAATCAGTAAACTTAGACTTCATGTTCTAAATAAATAATTTGTGAATTTCAACACACAAACAAATCAAACAACTTAATGCTAGCCAAAAATGCAACAGTCTTGACCTCTGAAGAATCCCTGTTGTCAATATTGTATCACTCAATGAACGTTTGAAATGACTAAATGAAAGTACTATTGCATCATCTTGTTGTGGTGTTTGAACTGCAGACAAGCACAAGATTTATTTCCAAATGAGAACTTCCATGGAGTTCTGTTGATTTTAAAAATACGTTTTGGTTTGTTTGTGTGAAGGCATTGTACTTCTAGTCTCTAACAGGAAGTATACACTTTGGGGAATTTTCTGTTTTCACAACTTAAACATGTCAATGTTTCTTCTTTCAATGCTTGTCGAAACCCTCCTAAAGTCAGACTAGTGAATATCATACATTGGTTTTAAATGATAATTAAACTATGCCAATCTGTAATTATGATATCAGGTGGTGAATGCATAACACAGTAACAGTGCACACATGTAAAGTTCGGTATGAAATTTTGCAACAATACCCTTGCAGTTGAGGTGTTGTTAAAAAAAAATGCTGAAAATGTTACAAAAAGTTTTAAGAGCCCTTTGTAAAGTATTATTCGGTCATTGCAATCTAGTGAGTTATTCTGAAAGATGGGGTTAGGAATAACTTCAATGTTTAGAATAAACAAATCTTGTCAATACACAAACTGATAGTTTACCCACAGTGTAAGTTTCCTGTTTGAGATGTTTCTTTCATGGCATGTTTAGTACAGTGTAAACAAGCTGTTATTAACTATCAATTATAAGCCAAAAGTATTTTCAGAAACGTTAACCCATGAGGCAGTTTGTATGTACACAAATCATAAAATGAGAAAGATGCTTGCTACAACAGTTAACTTTTGATCTGACTGAACACATGATATGTATATTAATACTTGGAATTTTAAGAGTGCAAAATAATTTTGACTTAGATTCTTTCTGGCAATAGTTATCAGATAGTTAACATGCAGGAAATATAAGGAGTGGTCAGTAACCCGACTTGGATTCTCGTGGCGATGGCTATCAGAATAATGGGTCCAAACACTGACTGCAAATAGTTAAAATAAAAAAGTAGTTATAAGGAGTGTTCAGTAGCTAGACTCCTCGATGAAAGTAGTGAGTATTATCCAGGAGGTATAAGGAGTGGTCAGTAACTGGACTTAGATTCTTGTGGTGATGGCTATCAGAGTAATGGGTCCAACCGCTGTCTGCAAATACCCCCCCCCCCCAAAAAAAAAGGAGATAGGCGTACAAGGAGTGTTCAGTAGCTAGACTACTTGAAGAAAGAAGTGAGCATTTTGCAGGAGATATAAGGAGTGGTCAGTAACTGGACTTGGATTCTTGTGGCGATGGCTATCAGAATAATGGGTCCAAACTCTGACTGCAAATATTCAAAATAAAGGAGATATAAGGAGTGTTTAGTAACTGGACTTAGATTCTTTGATGATGGTCATGTGAATAATTGGTCTGACATGCTTCACTCTACGTCTAAGACCCATGAGTTCAGTATTTTTCTAGCCTTTGTCCAAACCCTGACTGCAAATAGTCAAAATAAAAAAGGAGATATAAGGTGTGTTTAGTTGCTAGACTCTTTGATGAAAGTAGTGAGCATTATCCAAGAGATATAAGGAGTGGTCAGTAACCGGACTTGGATTCTCGTGGCGATGGCTATCAGAATAATGGGTCCAAACTCTGACTGCAAATGTTCAAAATAAAGGACTATTATAAGGAGTGTTTAGTAACTGGACTTAGATTCTTTGATGATGGTCATGTGAATAATTGGTCTGACATGCTTCACTCTACCTCTAAGACCCATGTGCTCAGTATTTATCTAGCCTTTGTCCAACTGTTTGATAACTATTGCCGTAAATGTATGTACAACAAATGGTTTGTAACAAGGTTCACAACAGAAGTTCCAAGCAGACTTGATCACAGAAATAGAGTTTTATTGAAAAAAGGGAAGGGGCTCATGACGGTGCAATGCACACAATAGTCCTGTTGTCAGGTTGTCTTAGACAAATTCGTCGGGAATAAGGGGGGGGGGGGGGTTAGATGGCAAAAAATTGTGTATAACTTCAGGGCACAAGGGGATGGAAATTACTAAATTAGTAGTCTTAACTAACTGTTTCCTCTGTACTGTACATGCCATGAAAAGTCAGATATATTAGTT
Organism: Pycnopodia helianthoides; assembly: GCA_032158295.1. NCBI lineage: Eukaryota > Metazoa > Echinodermata > Asteroidea > Forcipulatida > Asteriidae > Pycnopodia > Pycnopodia helianthoides. The sequence continues at coordinate 19,733,194 of CM063246.1, read as the reverse complement.
AAAGGTGTTTTATTGTAAACAAATTATAAGATTCCAATATTTTGGAAACTAGTTTTTTACCTAGCAGTTACATAGTTAATGTTTTACATGTCCCTTTTCAATTTCCAAGAGACATCAAGTTAAAAAAGATTTTGCTTAAAAAACAATTCCACAACCTGGAAAAGATAACACAAGTTATGTTTCTTGTATGGAATGTAGAAGTTAACCCACATCAGATTCTTAAATATATAATTATTGCTATCCTGGTCACATGCTACTTTAGGGACTTTGTAAGGGTAGCGGGTAGCAGGAGCTACTTCAGGATCTGACACACCTGCCCACGCGATGTTACAGGTCCACTTTCCCTCAGTGGTTCTACCTGGTTGGGCCCTACCCAGGGTTAAGGGTATATTGAGAAACTCATGGCTTAGAAGTAAAGACTTCAATGCTGTAAATGGCAGATAAACATTTACAACAAACTAGAACACACGGAGCTTCAAGAATATGGATAAACTTTTAACCACTATCTGCTTAGAGTGCTACTCAGATGAGCCATGGAACAAGTTGAAACAAGAAGCCTAACACTACTGCCAAATCAGTAAGATTCTGACAAGAAGTTCATCAGTTTGTCAAAGTGAGGAAATGTTCAACCCCGGAGAGACTTACCAATGGTGCTGCAATATTGACAACTACCTAAGGTCTGGTGCTCGGAAAGATAGAAATCAATGGAGGATGAATGTATCCAATGCTAACAGCCGATTGATGACATCAAGATTGTTACAACCTATTAATCAGTCCTGCTGCACCCAATCCAGAACTGTTACCAACAACCAAAGGAGACCTTAAGAATCTAACACTACATTGATGATATCGCCGGAAGGATGCACATTCAGCTCTATCAACAGAACTGTTAACAAATTCAACGGGAGACCCTGTAGACTGCAACCTGATGATGGCAAGGAATGGAGCCACTTATGTTAACATCATCAAAACTGTCTATAAAAACAGAGAAGGCTCCTGAGACAACCAATGGGTGGAATCACAAAAAATTACCAACAGAACTGTTATCAATCACCACAACCCTTCAGAGTGTGAGACTTGATGATTTCATGGAGTGGAATTAGAGTCAACAAAATGAACAAAACTAAACAGAAATAAAGGATTGCTCCACTTCACATCAGAGACTGCAGTCCATTCCATCCATCCATTCCAAAATAATATTGTAACAATTTTGTAAAGCATGTGGCTGGGTGGCTGTTAAGGTTAATGTTTTGAATTCCCTCAATATTGAATTGTTTGAAGTTAATTAAAAATCTCAAGATGCTTTTTTCTTTTAAATTAAGGGGAAGGTATATGAACACGAAACCTAGTTGGAAATTCAGCAAATAAATATTAATAATGATGGAGTTTTTAAAGTGCGTTTCATCCATAAGGTGCTCAAAGCAAAACAATGTTTTTATTGAGTCAAAGTCAAGCCATCGTTAGAATTAGTCAGCACTTTTTTAACAATCATGAGAATTATTAGTTTTCATACATGCTTCAGGTTTCAAAACTAAAATTTCAAATCAAAAGATTTCACTGAAACAAATTGTGCAAGATTGAGGGTCAATTCACCCCATGCATTTAGTACATTCCCCTTAAAAAAAAAATGTGAAACTAGATGTTTAAAGGCACATTACAGAATTGGTAAGAAAAAAACTTGTAAAATATACTTTTTGATCACAGATTTACATAGAACTTACACGGTCTAATGATGACGATAGTAGAAAACATCCCTTGAAATATTTCTGTCTGAAATGCCATATTTGATGAGAAATGAATAAACTAATTTTCCGATTGGAGTTTATCGCTCAGTGAGCGTTTTATTCATTTGTTGAACCTATATGATTTCATGCAAATGTGTGTAATCGGTTTTTCACTATTTTCTCGTGACCCAGATGGACGATCGATCTCAAACTTCTACAGGTTTGTCAGTTTATGTATATGGTGGATTACATAAAGTGCTTACACTGCCAGCAACTGTTTTGTTAGCAAAAACCAATTCTGTAATGTTCCTTTAATTAGACCCTTATATTGGATTTACAGGTAGACTGAATAATAATGGTGATAAACAAAGTGTATTTGTTATGATTTTCTGTGGCTTTTCAGTGATTAATTCATCAGTCACAGTTAAGTAATTCAGTTGGATTGATTCTGTTTGTATATAGATTACTCGATCAGAAACATTTTTTTTCATAAGCAACTCTGGATTTAAATGATTAAATTTCTTCCCTTTATCTCCATGAAGTATAACGATGCGTCCAAGAGAATCATCTCAGAAACATTTTTTTCTTGAAATAATTACAGTGCCTAATAATTCAAGAAATAAGATCATAACACACATTGCATTCACACACAAATAGTTTCAAACGCTTATTTATGTTGTTAATTTCCTGTGGTGGTACATTCCTTGCCATTCATCTCTATAAATCCAAACCGGTAACCCACTCTCATTTCTTTAATCATTACATGGATTGGATTTCCAATCTCTTTTTATTTGTCTTGGTTTTCTTCGTCTCTCAAAAATTAAAAGGTTTCCTTGTCCTTCTCAACTCACTGACCTATTGATCACATGTTGATGCCACTTATCAACTCTCTGACCTATTGATCATGTGATGATGCCACTTATCAACTCACTGACCTATTGATCACATGTTGATGCCACTTATCAACTCTCTGACCTATTGATCATGTGATGATGCCACTTATCAAGTCACTGACCTATTGATCACGTGTTGATGCCACTTATCAACTCTCTGACCTATTGATCATGTGATGATGCCACTTATCAAGTCACTGATCTATTGATCATGTGTGGATGCCACTTCTAAACTCTCTGACCTATTGATCATTAATTTGTGGACACCATCTCTCAAGTCACTGACCTATTGATCATGTGTGGATGCCACTTCTTAACTCACTGACCGATCATGTATGGAGGCCACTTCTCAAGTCTCTGACCATTAATCATGTTTGAATGCAAATTGGGGTCATTTTAGAAAATAGAAGACAAGCAGATGAAGATACGCTCTCATTTGATCTTCATGATGTAAACAATTATTTGATCTTTTGAAAACTCATTAGAATGCAACATAAACTAAACAAATTTGGTGTTTAGAGAGTGCCATCCATCCTTAATTCCATCCCTCTTAATCTGCTCCTTCAGAAAAAGTTTTTCCAGAAGATCCAATTCACAATGAAATGCCTCAACTTGGTCAAAGATTAGACTAATCTGGACAATGTATGCTTGTTATGATGTTTGAATTTAGGAATAATTGACATGTTACGGATAAGTGTTGTATATTCGATTCGGCCAAGGCAGGGTACAGGAAATTTGATATTCAATCAGATTTAAAGTCTAATATCATCTGAATCTGCTTTGTCTGATTGCTGAAAGAACATCTTGAAATCAATGGAAAATGTAATGTCAAAGATATCACGATTTGATGCAAATGAAAAGGTAAAACATTCATTTCACAAATGTCAAATTCCTGCTGATGATCTATGAAACAGGAATTGCTGTTTATAAATGTGTTGAATGAGAATTGTATAGTCTGCTCTCAAGTTTGTAGATGTTGACTTCTTAAGGTTCATTGTTACAATAAAGAAAAAGAACCATCGCGACTTCATCCTGTACCCTGCCTTTCAAAACTTTGATCAACATGAAAGCCTAATTCATTTACTTCATTTTGTTTGCAGTGAGCCTGTGGTGGTAGAGGAGATGGAAGTGGATGGAACAATTCTTTATGGTGTGTCCTGGCCGAGCGGATAAGAACACCAGACTCAAGCTCTGGTGTTTCTGTTCAGCAGAGTGTGGGTTCGAGACCCGGTCATTTCCTTAAGCAAGACACTTAACCGTTATTGCTGCGTTTTTCGGATAGGACATAAAGCCGTTGGTCTGTGTGTTGTGTAATGCACCTGAAAGAACCCAGTGCACTTATCGAAAAGAGAAGGGGTTCGCCCTGGTGTTCCTGGTTTGATTGGCTGCATATTGCGCCACAGCACCTTGTAAAATATTACATGTGTTATAAGTCTTATCCTTCAAAAATGTAGCTCCACAATACCTTGCAGGAGAATACTGAATGTTGATGCGCCTTGAGCGTCACTGAGTGATGGATAAAAGCGCTATATAAGAAGCCACTATGTCTCACTTCACTTATCTGGATCTGCTGTGAGGTCTGCAAAACTGCCTCCTCTAGTCTATACTAAACAACAAGGCAATGAGATATTGTCAGTACAGAACGGTAGTAGAAAAGACAATCCATGGCAATGGGGGAGACTCCAGAGTCATCCGTTTTAGTTTGAAACAGCGATTTGAGCTGTATGCATTGAATGAATTTCCTCATGGTAAATATTTGATCCCAAAGTTATTCAGCTGCCAAATAGTGATGTCAAAAAGTGTTTTTTTTTTCCATTGTTGATAATGTGATACATTTAACATGCTAAAAAACACTATACTGAAGGATTCAAATTTACTGTCATTATTATACTCTCATTGTCATGGAATTGCTGTTAGGTGGTTCTGATTCATCTTTAAAAGAGAGAATAATAAAATAACAGATTCACAATTCCAGGCACATGGCAGGAAAGGCCTTTGGTTATAAGGTTATGTTTTGCTTAAGCTCAGATACATATTAGTAAGTATTTACATGTATGTGTATTCACTTCCTGAAAAAAAGGAAGTTTTACAGCAACTGATCTTTCTTAGAAATTCACTACAACTGAGTGGGATTTCGTCAACAGACAAACTGCAATTGTTTCCAAAATCTAACACTACAGTTTTGTAATTTCTGTTTTTGCTTAACAGAAATTATACTCAGAAAGTTTTCCCTCAGTTATATTACAAAGGAAATGGAAATCTTGTGAGCATGAAACTAATTTTGGAGACTTGATGATGAAGGCTTAACATGTTATTCTCCATGTGCCTGGTTGTAATACCCAAAGTGCAGCATGAGTTTGATTTTAACAAATAAGTCACCTAGTAAAACCAGTATGTCAGCTTTCAATAAAGTGTATTTAAAGAAACAATGAGGACTTACTTGATAGATGCACACAGGAGTGTGGAGATGTACAGCTTTCAACACCAAGGGTAGAAATAATTCCAGCCCACTTACTCGGCATCTTCAGATAAAGTTTTCCAGAAGATCCAATCCACAATGAAATGCCTCAACTTGGTCAAAGATTGGACTAATCTGGACAATGTATGCTTGATAGATTACAGCACCTTGTAAACCATTACTTGGTGCTATGTAAAGGAATAGGTCTAATACTTCAAAAACGTAGCTCCACAATACCTTGCAGGAGTAATACTGAATGTTAAAGTACCTTGAGCGTCACTGAGTGACGGATATGAGCGCTATATAAGATGCTACTACTATTATTATTATTATTAGAAAATTAACTGACATGTTACGGATAAGCGTCGTAGATTCAAATTGGCCAAGGCAGGGTACAGGAAATTTAATATTCAATCAGATTTAAAGTCTAATATCATCTGAATTTCAGCTGTGCCTGATTGCTGAAAGAAAATCTTGAAATCAATGGAGAATGTAATGTCAAAGATATCACGAGTTGATGCAAATGAAAAGGTGAAAAATTTATTTCAAAACTGTCCATTTCCTGCTGATGATACATGAAACAGGAAACAGTTTATAAGTGTTGAATAAGAATTGTATATGCTGCTCTCAAGTTTGTAGATGTTAACTTTTTTTAAAGTTCATTGTTAAAAAAAAGGAAAACAAAAAGAACCATCACGACTTCATCCTGTACCCTGCCTTATAAAACTTTGATCAACATGAAAGCCTAATTCATTTACTTCATTTTGTTTGCAGTGAGCCTGTGGTGGTAGAGGAGATTGAAGTGGATAAAACAATTGTTGATGTCTCATCTCGCTTGTCTGGATCTTCAGTGAGGTCTGCAAAACGACCTCCTCTAGTTTATACCAAACAACAAGGCAATGAGATCTTGTCCGTATAGAACGGTAGTGAAAAGAGCAAATCCATGGCAATAGGGGAGACGCCAGAGTCATACATCTCAGTTTGAAACAGCGATTAAAGCTGTATGCAATGAATGAATTTCCTGATGGGAAACGTTTGAATCCAAAGTTATTCAGCTGCCAAATAGTGCTGTCAAACAGCGTTTTTTCCATTGTTGATAATGTGATACATTAATATACTAAAAAAAACACTATACTGAATTATTCAAATTTACTGTCATTAAAATACTCTCATTGTCATGGATTTGCTGTTAGTTGGTTCTGATTCATCCTCAAAAGAGAGAATAATAAAATATCAGATTCATAATGCCAGGCACATGGCAGGAAAGGCCTTTGGTTATAAGGTTATGTTTTGCTTAAGCCCAGATACATATATTATTAGTAAGTATTTACATGTACGTGTATTCACTTCCTGAAAAACAAAGAAGTTTTACAACATTTGATCTTTCTTAGAAATTCACTACAACCAAGTAGGATTTCATCGACAAACAAACTGGGATAGTCTCAAATGAGAAATGCTACAGTCTTGTAATTTCTGTTCTGGCCAAACCGAAATTATACGCAAAAAGTTTTCATTGATTATTGCAAAGGGAATAGATATCTTGTGAACAAGGAACTAATGTGGGAAACATAATGATAAAGGCTTAACATGTTTTTCTCCATGTGCCTGGTTGTAAAGCCAAAGTGCAGCATCAGTTTGATTTTAACAAATAAGTCCCCAAGTAAAACCAGTATGTCAGCTTTCAGGAAAGTGTATTTAAAGAATCATTGAGGACTTACTTGATAGATGCACACAGGAGTGTGGAGATGTACAGCTTTCAATACCAAGGGTAGCTGAAACTGTTGCAAAGCAACCAAAGAATGATCAAGTTTGACATTCATCATTTTGGTGAACTATTCCGACCTAAGAAATGAAAATAACTTGTCCTCTTGCAAAAGCAGTACTTTATGCTGTAAGTTCCAATATCATTCAAGAACAGCTTATCTCCAATACAAGCAAATGTGTTTGATTCTGCTGTAGTTGAAATACTCAATACTGGCAAAGTTGAATACGTAAGCCTCTTTATTCCACATAATAATGCTGCACTTTGGCTTTACACAATTGTTTTATGAACTAAGTTCTGAGATTGAATTTTAAATATCATGTTAGACAAATATAAGTTTTTATGGTTGAGTGTGGAATTTGATTGAGTTGTAAGTAAGACGTTTAATATCGACATGTACACTGGCACATCATATTATGTATTATTGACTTACTAAACCGATAAACTAAACTGATAAACTGTGTAGATGCAATCTGGTATAGTGACAACTTATCTGGTAGACACCATGGATGAATATGAGTCCCAAGCAGAGCACTGCAGTTGTCAAAACACTAAAGCTATCCATTGCTAATGAACAAGGGTTTTGCAAAAATCAGAAGAGCACTGTAACGATGCAAAGTACATTAACTAAAACAATGATGCAGTTTGGGAGAAACACTAAACCTGAATCAAGCCTCAACACCAGGAGCACCTTGACAACTTATCTGGTAGACACCATGGATGAATATGAGTCCTAAGCAGAGCACTGTGTGTAGCTTGATTACATACTGTACTGTATCATCCCTCTCATTGATTACTATATCATAATGAGTGAAGGCATTCTTCCAAAGATGCATCGGATTGTAATGTGAAGATGTTACAGAATTAAGAAACTCGGATTGCAGTAATTCTCACTGTCAACCTCCACTGATTGCAGTGCTTCAAAATCTACAAAGTCCCCTTGAAAACCATTTACCTAAAAAAACTGCCAATTTTATGTTTGATAAGAATTGAAGGTACACACACTGTCCATAGATGATCGCTTGAAGAAGAAAAAAAATTGTCAGTGAAAAAAATGTTTAACATTGATTTGAGTTTACAAACAGTGCATATGAAAAACTATTCTCTGAACAGAATTTCAGTTTTGTCTAGTTTAAAGACCTGAAGATGCGTATTATTTGATGATTAATTTTAGCTTGTCATGAACAAAAAGTTTGAAGAACCAGTGTGTGTACCAATGATGATGTGCCAGTGTACATGTACATAGTGTTTATAACATAATAAAAAAGAGTCCTTTGTGTTTATTTGTTGTCTGTTATGTGTTTGGAAGCATCTGCTTTCTATTTCAATCTTGTTGCAGCACGGACCTTTATCACGCAAAACAGGTTTTTTTTCCTCTCTTTTTGGTTTGTTTTTAATTGTCAAATTTCAAACAAAGTTAAGCTGGGAGAACAATTCCAGCAGATAGTTTTGATCTATCTCGAAAGAACAATGAACATTTTGTGACTTGAATTACTACTAATGCTGTTACATGCAGCCAATCAAAACTATCAGTCACTTCTAATGACATGTGTTGACATAACAGTATTGCCAAAAGCATTTACATACTGCTTCTGCTGTAAAAACAGTCAATCAATCTGAGGCTAATGTTGTTTCAAATACATGACACCAATTGTGCTATTCAATGTGAGTGTACACTATTGCTGAAACAATGACAAATCAGATCACACGAACAATGAAATTGTTAATCATTTCAAATGATGTATGTCACCTGAGTAGTTTTGCCAAAGGCATTTACATACTATTCTTGCTGTGAAAACACAGGCAATCTATCTGAGGCCAAAATGTTGTTTCAAATACAGCTCTACATGTGTGTGTACACAAATGCTGAAACACTGCCAAATCAGATCACCCGAGCAATGAACAAAAAATTAAATGCTGGGTCACCATTAAACAGTGCACTTATTTCAAAGTGCAAAGCAACTATATGCTCAATCAATCAATTTAGACAATGTGTTGTTTCATCAGTGTGTAATCTGTTTGAACACAGACGCTGAAATAATGCCAAATCAGATCACCTGAGCAATGAACTGCTAAGTAAGGCTTATAATCTCGCTATAATTCAGTGACAGTCATATTTATTACAATAAGTTGCTTTGCCTTTGAAAAATTCAAAAGATGGCGTGATAAAGGTCCGAAACACTTCTGGTAATGTGGACGGTGAGTGCAAGGGAAGGTACAATGTTAGAAACAATATATCAAATTGATCAAATTGATCGCAAAGTTAAAATTTTGATGGAAACAATTTTGTGCCAGAAAAAAGTTCAACTGGACATCTTTTTTTCACCTTAAAAATTTGTAATGTGTCTTTCTTTTTTTCGTAAAAAATTCTGCAAAAATTTACACCGATTTGGAACTTCCAATTTCAAGGAGTCTTCATTTGATAACAACAAAAAAGTGCAAAAACTAGCTTTAAAAAGCATCATCTTTTACAACCAAAAAACGTGTTGGTTTTATTTCAACAAAAAAAAACTACTGAAGGTCAGTCAAAATATTTGAAAATATTTTACGTAAGGAAAACTTACGTTCTTTTATCTCTAAAACTTGCTTTAAGAAAAGCAACATTTTTACAACCAAAAACTCGTTGTTTTTTCTCCATTCTACCAAAGTCAAACTGTTTGAGCATTTAAACGTAAGCAAAACGTTTCATTACATCTCTGTAATTTATTAGAGACAAACTTCAACTCCTTGAAAAAAATGTACCTTCCCTTTAAGTCCACATATAAAATAGTGCTGCAACTTGTATTGAAATAGAAAGCAGATGCATTATGGGGGGCCTAGGGACTTATAAATGGGGAGGGTAAGGACATAGATAGAGGGCGGTAGAGTCTGAAATAAAGACAAAGTACACACAAGTGTTTGTATCTGTTGTTATTTATTTATATCTATTGGTAGGCATTGCTATCTATTCATATTTAAATTTTGAACTTGAACTTGAAAAAAAAATATAAAAAAAAGAGTAGCACCTCGGCTCATGCAAGCCCCCCCGAAGCTTGCTCAAGTGTTCCCCGCCCACAGGTGCCAACAGACTCTGTCAGTGAGCGCCCTCCATCAACACCTTTCAGTGAGAGACTTATAGTGCGTGTTCAATTGTCCCCAATATTTCTTAGTCTGTGTGGCCAAAGCACCATCTGTTGACATAAACAAGGGAAGGATCTAATGAACTCTAATAATCAGTTGACTTTGACACTGAGTCAGATGTATCTATCTTCCACTCCTGGCATTGCGCATGGAAATAGCACCCTCAATGTCTACTCTGAACTTTAGTTTTGGCAAATTATATTTGCATAATTGCATCCTGGTTTTTGATCCTATTAAATGAAATATCAAACAAATGCACAGACTTTTGCCAGTTTTCTTGATTAGTTTGCCATGTTTAGATTTAAGGTCACTTTCGTTTCAACCGCACTGATTGTTTTTGCCAACGTCACAAGAAAGACCCTATTAAATCTCTGCAATTTTCTAGCGTGTTCCTTAGCTTGTTTTAAATCAAATATCTATGGTGTACATTATGTTATAATGTTAAGACAAGAAGTCTTGGCTGTCGAACCAAACGTCATAAATGTTGGTGTTTAATTATGATTTCCTACTTGAGGAAATAATTAAGTAAGTTGTCCAGTAACTAATGCATTTATTATTTGATTCACAAGCACAAACAGTGACTTGATTTTAGTGTGTGTAAACAAAAAATATGAGGTGACTCTGTTTAAAGTACTAGTACATACGAAACGTTTTATTGTAATGTGAAATTTGAGCACAACGGCCCCACTATCAATCTCTTAATTGCATAGAGAAAGACAACACATTTCAATTTGACTATTTACTTCAATGAGTGATAGCTAGTTAATACTTTTCATTGATTTTGAGAGCTCTAGCTGAGTAACGCATAATTTGTACTGCTTTTCAATAATTTGGAAATTGAGTTTCTAATTGAATTGGTTGCCATTTCTGCTGATTGAAACATTTTGTCAAGTATAACAATTGTGAACCACAACAATTTCTGCATCCTACTTTTGAGGCACTTTGTTTGGAATAAAAGGTTCTGATGTCCAAGTGATTTAAATTGATTTATTTCATTCATCTTTTTTATTCTATTTCACTTATTTCAAGCAGGTTAGTTTTTAATTTTGTTCACCATTTAGATTTAAGTGGCATTTGTTTGGTATATTTTTAACTTGTAACTTCCCTAAAACCGTCCTTTTTACCACGGTTTCCAGGATGCCAAACTCTCCTGCTACTCAAAACAATGCAAGGTTCTCATATCATTATGAGTCCAAAGTACTTCACTAAACAAGTCAAGTCCATAAACTGACATGTTTCCCAAATGATCATTTTTGATAAGTGTGAGCTTCCATTACTTTACTGAAAGTACTACACTTCAAACTGGCTGTAACTTGAGTTCATTTGCTCAGGTTTGGAAATGAATTATTATTGTTGCTCACTTTTTGAAGCAATTCTTGTTTTCCTGTACTCTGTAAATACTTTTATAAGATGATTTGTACTTTTGCTTGATCTTGGTGTAGACTAAATTTGGTCTTATCATTTTCATCTCATGTAATGACTCAATCTTTATAGATGTGTTTAATCTTTATAGATGTGTTTAATGGGGTTTAGTTGCGTTTTCTTTGGCTTCCTTACACTGTTTTGAGTAGCATATTTTCTCTGTACCATGGTCCTTGGGTGTCTGTTTGTTAGCACCATACTCAGTTTGTGGCTCAATTTTTGACGATGTGGTGGCAATTTAATGACGGATCCATAGGAGATCCCTTCTTTTTGAGTTGGACCTCCCTGCGGTTTTCCCCCCCACGTTTTCCCGGAAAGCCCTGTCATGTCAAATTTTTCTTTTCCTATGTTACAACTGCCTTTTGTACTTAAGTACTGTTTTTTTTTTTTTTTCTTTTTTTTTTGGGGGGGGGGGGATGATATACAGGTCACACAAAACTACAGTTCATACCTTATAAGTTTTTAAGAATGTTCAGAGGGGCCCCTACCTGGAGCACTTTGAGCATTATTTTCCGCAACATGCTTGATGCTTGCCTTATTGATTGGACTACAGTTAATTAATGATTCGTTTCATCTTGTGTAGTGATTTGAAAAGGCCGTTTAACTCATCTCAATGCGTTCACAGCATTATGATGACTACCAAAAGTAAAGTCTATAACATTTAAGACACATGCTACAAAACAGGTGTCTCTCTATAATGTGCATCTAAACGTTGCTGAAACGTCATGATGACCACAAAGTTAGTCGCTTTGAGTCTTATTCGTTGAGTATGTCTATGAAGTTTTGCAATTTTCTGAAGTTGAAATACTATGCACTTCTAATGCTCTAAATTTGTCCATCTATTTTATCTCACAAGTCTAAATGCAAATTGCATTTAAGACACAATCCTATGTGTGACCAACCCTAAGCTCGCCCCCCCCCCTTTCATGACAGGACCTCCGTCCAATTTTACCTCCTCTCTTTTACAGATCTCGGATCCGCCCCTTTTCAATCTGCCCCTCAGTATCGAGGGAAACTATGGTGCCTTTTATCGACACAGGGTTTGCCAGTCCTGCCTCTATTTTGTCCATGGTAAGTTTAATTGAAGTTTTTACAAATTCATGCACTGTGCACTTTACTATATATCCTCATGTATAACAGATACCATGCACCTTTTACAGCTCACATGTAAATCTATAATGAGCAGACCCTGGGAAATGTTCAATGGCAGGTTTTACTGCTACCTCTACCTATCAATTTGCTCTGAATAACAACCTAGGTTGTTACAGTTTCTATTCTCTTGCCTAATTGTAAACAAGTCTTTGAATTGTATATTCTAGCTTTACATTTCTTTGGTTTAATTGGTTTGCTCCAAAATCTACTGTGTCTTCTGATCAATCAAAGATTCTGTTCCTGTACACTAAGGAAGTGAGTTTCATATGGAATATTTTATATCATTAGCTGTTGATTGCTTTTTCACCTTCACTTGAAATACTTGAACAGGTATTCTAAAGCATTCAAGGTTACATTCATTCATTAAATTACAGTCATTAAAACTACATGTGTCTCTGCCGAGCAGGGCAGACTTTAACTAAAATACAGATGGCTAAGGTGTTTTTTGAAATTAACTTTATCGTTGATGACAACAGTTTGTTTTGACTATTTTACAGAACTATTTATGATTGATATTTCAACTTTGTTTGAAGTGAAAGAAGTGATGTAGTCATTCTAAAAGCATATAGCTAGATTTGTATGCCTTCTCTAGGCCAGTTTGTTAACCTCCTAAATTACCTCAGTTAAAACTAGCAAGAAGTGTTACAAGAAAGTGTTTAGCACTAAGTTTGTTTCTGCTGATGAATCTACTGATTTGAGCTAGAATAAAGAGGGCTTAAATGTTCATGTTTCTACACTTCAGATTTGATGGAGTGATTCCATACATTTTTTATAGGCTTTCCCAGGGCCTGCAAGAGTCTCAAATGCATACAACTGTTCCTTTAAAATTACATTTGTACCTCTTGTACAAACCGACCTGCTCTATGGCCTGCTTTTAGTGTAGCTTAAAAAGCCTGCTGTTAGGGTAGATACTGTCTTTCAGGGCAGCTATGTCTGCTGTAATAAGGTAGCTATAATCCCTAATGTTTTGTTTAATAACAAATTCCATGTCTGTGGTTGCAGCTACTCAATTTATGTCAAAGGTTACTGTTGAAATATCTACACATCTCATCATCAAATGTTACAAGTTCTGTTTTTTGCTGAAACTGATCATAGCCAGTTGTTCTAAAAAATATATGTAGACCTCTCCACATAATTATCTTTTATCTACATAGAAAAGACAACCACAGACTGATTGTGCACACTGTTTGTAATGAAGTGGTTTTTACCCCAAGATGTAACCCAAGGGTCAATAAATGTAGAAACATTTCTTTCTACCAATCCAGGGCTGGAATTTCAAACTAAGCTTTCCATGCTGCATCTACATCAGGTCATTTGAAATCCCTGTTGCAGCTACTGATATGCTGATCTATCTCTATACTACAAAACCTCATACAAGATGGACCTTCTGCATCAGCATATAAGGAGCCAATATTGAGTGTCACTGATGAACTAATGAGCAATATTAACTATCATCCAACATGGTATCTACAATCCTATGATTATTATGTACAGCTCTTGGATTATTCCTTGCATCTACTTCACAAGGTAAAAATACCTATCACTTGGTTTGTAAGGCAATCTAAAAAAAAAAAAAAGACCTGTGCGTACAAAATGTCTAGACCTACGTCTTTGTTATCCTAAATCACAAGTAGCAAGGCCTTAGTCCTAGAGCTAGTTGTATGCATGGACATTGGAAAGGCTGTATACACCACTGGTTTAAAACAATAAGTAGTTACAGAGCTAGAATCCTATGAGTAATTACCTCCAAGTGTTTGGCTTAAATTACCACCTGTGAACTGACACTCACAATAGAGTGTTAGTTAAAATATCCTTTTTTTCAGGGCAGTTTCTTTTCACCTCTAGTTTTCTTCCAGCTCATATTGCAATTACATGTTATTACTGTACTGATTTAAAACATTCTTCAACATTTGTTTATGTCTGTGTGACTAAACATTCAAAGTTTCACCCACAATATGAAGTGGAGCACAGGATCCAGTGATACAAGTTAAATTTTAAAACTGACTTGTATTTCAACCTTATTCGCTCATTGTTAGTGTCCAGTACAGTGAATAGTTTACAATGACACTTTTACAGATTGGTGTCTACATTGATCTGGTTTTTATTAAGTTTGAATGCATTCCTTGAGATTCAACAAAAGATGTACACCTGTTCTTATTGGTTCTAGTTTTTAAGAATGCATGCCGTTTTCCAATGATGTCTCACAGCTAAAGTTTTTTTTTTATTTTGACATAAATGTATCTCTTCATTCTCATCAACATTTGATGATATGGGTGCCTACTTCAGTTTCACTACTTACCAAAAACCAGTGGTGTATACAGCCATAAAATACATGGAGCTTATTGATAGTCTTCAATCAAACACTAATGACCTATCACCATTCATATTATAACAGCCAAAACAGGTGCATTAAGCACATTGTATGATCAACCTGATGTACAATACTGGAAATGATAACCTATCTCATACATACAAGATGTATGTATTTATTCATGTACATACTTGATGTACAATATGCGTCATTTAGCACACAGGACAATGAGATGTACTTGTTCTACATGTAGACCATACATGACGCTCATTCATGTGCAGTTTGCGCTCATATTATTATCATTGTATGTTCATTCAAAACAAAAATGAGCGATTTTCTTTCTTACTACTTTCCTAGCAGTACTTGTAGACAATAAATGATGAAAACTCATACATATCCAGTATTTGTTTCTTTATTCATGTCCATTTGCCCAACTTCTCTGATGAACAAGTACTTCAAGACCATACTATACATGCAATGCTTCACTTGCATCTATTTCTGAGAGGCCTGTTTTAACTTGCTATTACATAGATGTGGCCAAGTTGTAAATGGTGATAGGCCAATGTGAATTACCTCGTTCCCATAGGAAATTGTTTACATGGGAGTAGTGATTGTTTACTGTAATCATGTTCCTAATATGGGCAGACTTTAAGGGAAAAACACTAGTATTAGCTTAACTTGTAAGTTGGTAATTGTCTAAACATAAGGGGCTAGAATAGAAGCCCTAAAAAGGTTAGTTGTAAGTTGTGATTGCTCAACAGGGGCTAGTTGTATGTTGCCAAACAGGGGCTGGTTGTAGGTTGTTGTGCCAAGCAGGGGCTAGTGTGGGTTCTAGGTTACCCAAAGATTCAGTTGTAGGTTGCTGGTTGCCCAACAGGGGCTATTTGTAGGTTGTCAAGCAGGGCAAGTTATGGTTGTTGGTTGCCCAATAGGAATAGTTGTGGTTGCCAATAGGGGCTAGTTGTGGTTGCGAAGCAGGGGTATGGGTTTCAGTTGCCCAGCAGGGGCTAATTGAGGTGGTAGTTGCAATCAGAGTATTGTAGGTGACAGTTTGCCACTATATGTGTCATTTGCCCATATGGGTCTGGTGGTGGATGTTGTGTGTGGATCAATAGGGGCTGGTAGTTAACCACTGTCTATATATCCGCTGCCTGTAGTGGCTTAGTTGGTGGATGTTATAGGTACATGTATATTACTTCACCAACAAGGGACAGTAAGGCAACTTTGTCTTTGTGTACATCAGTTTGCCCAACAGGGGGGGGGGGGAGTTGTAGGTGAAAAGGAGGGAAGCAATCAGGACTAAGGTGAGTGGGTGTGGGGGGGGTTAGTTTAAGGGTGTACCCATAGGTGTGTCAATTTACTTTGTTTCCCAAAAGGGTAGGGTGTGGCATTGTTAAATCACTTTGCCTATAGCAGCTATTGGTAATAGTAGTGTGTAAATCAACTGATTTGTGCTCAATTGGGGCTGTTCGTGGTTTGTAGAGGGCAAAGAAACTTAAATCACATTTCCTAATAGGCTGTAGTGGATATTTAATGTCTAGTATGTATTCAACTTGTCTATTTGGACTAGTTTTGGGAACGAGGCTGGGCAATACCAAGCAGGTTGAGTTAGACATTGTCCTGAAAGTTCTTCACATTATCTAACGTGCCCTTTATTACAAAGTCGAATACATTGTGCTTTACTGACAATTGTGATCTAACTAATAAGCACATTTTTTCTGATATTGATTTTATCTTAAGGACTTGGTTCCCATAACTGGTTGTGATCAGCTCATCCTGGGTTTGGGTTATTCAGGGCATCACATTATATTTGCTTCTACATTGTAAGTGCCCACTGGAAGGCAACAACTTACATATGTTGCTACTGAGACAGTTGGGAGAATTGTTCACCAGCTCTAGAGCCAGAGTGAAGTCACTTTGATCATCACATCATGATGGAGTAGGTGGATATTTTTCCCCTGCATACTCAAAGGTTACAAAACTTTAGGCTTAACAACCTACTGCATTATTCTATCCCATTGTGTACACATGGAAAGGTCGGCTTATTTGCATTAAATGTGAAGAACTTTCAGGACTGTAATTATACAAGGTACAACCCTACTATCAGTTTAAGGACTAACCAGGCTTGGGGTCATGTCAGAAAGTTTAATAATTACCAACAAGGTTGGTAACAAACACTTCCTAAAATATGGAGATGATTCTGCAATGTAAAGTAAGTGTGCACTTTTTAAAAAAGCTATTCATTAGTTGTATTTTTGGTTCTGACTTGTAAACACTGACACTTTAACATGAGTCACCTGAATACCCCAAGCCTGAACTTAAAAGTTTAATGTTTGCTTATAATAAGCAAAATTCAATCAAGGCATTGACCATTCAAATAAAGAAACCTCTATATGAGGTATTTCTGTTGCACTTTAAGGACATCACAGTGTCTTCACATGTACATCCATGTACAGGTTTACTGGATGTTAAGATATTGACACTTAGCTTTGGACATAAAGCCTTGTAATGCATTGCTTCCTTCATTTGGTGAACTTTGTCATAGTTCTCTTGGTAGGTCTGACAGTAGCTACTTGTCTAGATTAAGTCCCTCTCTACCCAGGATATGGGTATCATTGAGGGTAGTCTCTGCATGACTAAAATCTGCTACTGTAATGTAACTCTACTCAGTAAGGGTATATGGGCGGACTGTGCCTGCATTATTTGTGTAACCCATTATTGAGGGCATCCGATGAGGCTTTGCCTGCTTGATGATAGCTTCACTGTACCCAAAAGGGTTATTACAGGGATGTCACATCATGTATCATCATCAGCAAAGGATTGGCCTGAATATATTTACCATGCTGCATGTCCATTTTCTGCAACAATATGCTACTTAATCAAATGACCTGTGGCCATCTTGGTTTGTTGAGTGGTCACAGCAATGACCGAGTTCAGGGAATACGACAGCAACTGTCATGTTTCTTCTTGAGGAGAACTTCCCCATTCAAAGTAAAGATCATTGTTTAGAACCAAAATTTCTTTAGATTACTTTGCAGGCACAGATTAAATAGTGTTTCTCATGTCTATGGAAACACACAGGTCTGAAGATAATCTGTCTCCATTTCAAACCCTAAGACCTTGGTCAATGCCTTGATTGATATTCAACCCTAACATGCTTGGTATTGCCTTTGATTGAAGACTATCAGTACATGGCTGAGGATGTATAGTTACAGTACATGAATTCTAACTTCAATTAAAGTTACCATGGACCTATCTAACAGGACTGGGCCCCCCGTGTCTAACACCACAGTTTCTGTCAATACTGAGGGACCCACCACATCGTCCCATGTGCAGCCCTCAGTTTATAGTATGGTGCTCTAATTTTGCACACCAGGCCATCCTTCTACAGCAGTTTAAAGAGTTTGGCACCCCAATGTTTTCCCAGTGTTGGGATCAGTTCTACAGTTTGGCCATGAACTACCGTGATTTGACAATTTGGCCAGGAACTACCATGATTTCACAGTTTGGCCAGGAACTACCATGATTATACATGTAGATCTGGCACAAAACTTCTCAAGTTTCGGAGAGTACTTAAGTATTTTTCCTTTAAAATACTTTTTTTCTGAAACTAAATTTCAGCTCAGAACTGACGGCTTAGGAGTTACAAGTTAAAATAGTTTACTTCGACATTGAAAATGGATCCTTATCCAAGGTAAGCCACTTTGTTGTTTTTTTAACATTCAAGTCTATGAGAATCACATTGAGGCTCAAGTCTCAGACAGACAGTTGCCTTTCTCAATCTGTGAATATTGCCATGGTGATTACTAACAAGACATTTTTTGTATTTTTAGTAGTGCAATAACAATGCAGAATAGAATTGAACTCTTTTAAGTTCTCCATATTTATTTTTTTGTTCCCCTTGAAATAGTGAAATAGATTTAAAAACTACCTGCAGTGCAGTTCTGTTTTTAATTTTGTTGCATTTTTCAAACATTTCGTATCAACAGTTTTTTTTCTGTTTAAATTAATTGGTTGCTTTATATCAATATATTGAAGAGTATCCAGTTGGATCTAAAGACTTTTTTGGACATCATTTTGATTTTTTTTTCACAGAATCTAGATTTGTCTCTTCAGGAAGAGATAGTTTGAACAAACTTGAGTTTGTTGCGGTGTTTGAACATCAGTTTAGATGTTACTCACTTTCATTGAGTTTGGTTTTGCCTCTTTGTGGTAGGATTTACTTTTAAACAAACTGCATTTGGGCAGATTGTGTATTTTTCATTTAATAGTATGATTTCTAGCAATTGGGTAATGCATTTTTTTTCAAGAAGTAGCATTTTCTAAGTGCTATTGGTGAAATGGCAACCTTTTCAGTCCTAAATTGAAATTACTTTGGCATCATGTTTGCTTAATACTTAAAGTTGTTTGTTCTTCATTTTGCTAGGAAGACTTAATGATTTTGTTCACAAAAATTGTTTTTGAAATTTGCTCGTTAATTTTTTACTTCATTTACTAATATCTAATTTGTTTGTTTAGAGAATATAAGTATGTTTTTTTTCTGTGGATTTTCAGATTTAAAAAAAAATCGTAACGCACTGTAGTAAAGATTTGTATATGTTCGTTTCTGTTTACACATTTTTACTTCATTGATTTGAAAAGCCATTGTACACTGTTTATGCTGATGAACTTGAACAGATTTATTTTTGCTTCCTCATAGATTGACTTTTGCTCATTTTCTAAAATTTTCCTTGAATTTACTAAGCTTCATTTTTGGAACACAAAGCAGAGAGTGGTTTAGATAGTGATCGTTCAACAAATGATTGGCTGGCTTAGACATTGTGACCAAAATTCCTTTGTATGGCAAACATCTAAGAAATACTTTACAAAAGCGTACATTTGGAGATATTCCATTCTCATGGGTCAAAACACCATGAAGCAATTACTCCTGAAATGTACAGTTCAGAGTAGACTTGAGGGCATTTCTTCCATGTGCAATCCCCAGAGTGGAAGATGGATACATCCTCCTCTGTGGAAAGAAAACTGGTTATTATAGTTCAAAGGACCCTTACCATGTTGTAGCCAACTGCGGGTCTTTGATTCATCCAGACTGCCAAGTATTGGGAAGGTTGACACAACACAAACAGCCAAACACCTGCAAACGCAGACAGAGGACAACTCACTGACTAGCCTGCCGACACCTGCGGGCGGGGAACACTCTGCAAGCTCCGGATGGCTTGCATGCACCGAGGTGCCATTTCAAAAGGGAGGGGAAACATTCTTATTTTCTGTTGGTAAAATACAATAACAAGTTTCCATTAGTAACAAAACTGTGCACATGTGTACATAATGATTTTGAAATGTAAAAGGAAGATCCAGAAATCAGATTTCAGCTTTTGGAGACAATTTGTCTATGCTGCTAAAAATGTTAAATGTGGGATACAAGATTGGCTAATGTACTTCAGAAATAAATTGAGATTTTGTCTCGTAAGCCTTTCAGTTTAGTAAACAAAAAGAGATCCACTCGGCCCAAAACATGTCAATGTATATCAAGTACATCAGAGAAGTTTACAATTTGTAAAAATGCTATTTTCTTTTACAATGGCTTGCATGCATCAGGATGCCATTTTGAAACTTTTTGGTCAAACACAAAAACTACAAAACTTCTAGTAGTAACATAATTTTTGACTTGAAAAAATATGGAAAAAACAAATACACTGTTACAAATTTTGAAATGTTAAAGGAAGATCCAGAATTAAGATTGCAGCTTTTTAAGACAATTTGTCTATGCCGCTGAAAAACAGTGATATTTTGTGGCAAGGCATAGGATGCCTTATGAAGAGTACTCTTTAAACGAAAAAAGGGGGTTAAATGAAAAACAAGCACATCAGCTGTTCCAGCTAATGTATTGCTACTATAGATATGTTGCACTGTAAATGTTCGACTTTTTGTGTCTTTGTTTAAAGTTCAGAAGTACATTTATGACCAATCTTGTATCCAACTACCAACAGACAATATGGACTCACCCTCCACTCTCTTACTAACTAATTAAATTAACTTACAATGTTTAAAAATAGACCAGCCTCTCACAAAAAGTTTGGAAACTTTTTGATTTCACCAATACAAATTTTAAAACGTTTTACACCACAATTCTCAAAAAAATGTAAATCCTTGCTTTTTGGTTTTGGATAGAGCATCTGAATACTCTGTTACAACACAAAGGACTTCATATAGTGTCTTAAGAATAATTTGTTATCTCCAGTGGTACATTTTTACTTGGTATTGCTTTTTGTTTTCATTTTTGGGGGGTGAAAGTTCAGGTTTCTGTGAGAGGCTGTTCATAGCATCATTTTATACTTTTACTTATTACACTCTGTTCATGCATGAATTCCTATGGGCTACATTGACTTAGATATACTTAGTTTTAAAGTCAAATCCAACAAGATTATTTAAACTTAACTCCTGCCCTATCCTACTGTAGGCCTTTCAAGATACAAATACTAACATTGGTTGAACTCTTGTGAAATACTACACTGAACTTGAAATACTTCATTTTCACATGAATTGTCTTCTCATTAAGTAAGATTTGATTCTTTGCGTGGTACATGAAGTAAGAAGTGAGTAGATTTTTGGATATCATTCATATGAATTTAGTCTCTATCAGGAGAAGTGTTGGTTGTGAGAAGAACCAGAGTTGAGATCAAGTATAGAGTCTTGACATTTCTAAAAGAGTACTCTGCTCATCTTCCTCACGTTGTTCTTAGTCTTAGATTTAGACAATTTTGAAACTTTACTTGTTAATAAACATTGACCATGTGTCACTTGATGATTCTTGTTTGTGTTAAAAAACACATTCGATGCTAGGGAGAGTTGAAAGTACAAACTTGTATATACACCATTTTCCCTAATCCAACACATTTACTTGGTTTTAGCGAGAGGCTATTTGGTTTATGGGAGAAATTGTTGACAACCTATTTAGAAATACCTTTTTTGTTTAAGTCTAATTTTCATTTAGCAGTCCTGGTGTTCATTGTTCTTAGTCTTAGATTTAAAGCTTGCATGTCAATAAAGTTGTCTTAGTGTCACTTATAGCTTTGTGTTTGTGTTAAAAAACACACTTTAGACTTTTTATAGGGAGAGCTGACAAAGTATTTATAAACACCATTTTCCCTAGTCCAACACTTTTAGTTCACTTATTTTGTTTTAGTGCGAGGGTTATTAGTAGCCTACTCCTGATGGTTTTGGGGAGAAGCTATCAATAACCTGTTCTAAAATTACCTTTTGATTTAGTCCTATCTCATTTAGCACTCTTAGTGGTTTATGGGAGAAGCTGTTGACAGCCTGTTTAAGATAATTTTGGTTTTAGTCCTATCTAATGTAACACTCTTGGTGCTTCGAGGAGAAACTGTTGACAACCTATTTTGTATTAACCTTTGGATTGTTGTCCTACATGTATTCCTTTTAGTGCCCTTTGTTGGGTTTTAGGGCAATGCTACATGTAATTACAAAATATTTAGAAATACTTCTCGTTTTTATCCTATCTCTTTTTTAGGAATAGAATGTGTAAATTTGAATTAGTTACAATTTCTCCTAGTTCAAGCCCTTTTACTGCACTAATCCTGTATATGTTCATGCATGAACAGATGACTTCACCTTTATGCTACATATTTACTTAAACACTTATTTGGCAAAGATATCGTCACTGTTTTCACAAACAGACAATTTAGCCCCTAATTGGAGAAAATTGAATTTTAAGTTTTTGAAACCATTGGTTTTGTAACTGTTTGTCACTTTACCTTTGCTATTTAACATGAAAATGGAGATTTAAAATTTTGCAAATATGTTTTTTGTTTGATAAAACTGTGAACTTGTCACACAAGTCACACAGATTAACTCTTCCTGAAAACTCAAAAGCCAGAGCACTCATTTATTGGCACTTCAACATAAGATATATGCAAGTTGAAGAGTGTCTGCGTGTAAAATGCAAAGAAATATAAATTTCGTGATTTTTATTGGTGTGCCAATTTGTATAATTATGAAACTAAGAAGTTTTATGACTTAGAAACTTTATGAAAATGTTGATGTCAGTGAAACCATCAAACATCTGCCAACAGATTCTAAATTGGACTTTTTAAAATTGTTTTTCTTGAAAACAGTGACGATATTTAAACTGAATATTTGGTGTGTTCCCCTGTGACATTGTTTCATTTGTTTTTAGATACTATACAAACGGTGTGGTCCTTGTACGTTGATCCCATTGAGGTTCCAAAGAGTAAAATGTCAATGTGGGTTCAGAAATGTCTGTAGCCTTGCAAACACTAATGTCTTTACAGAACTGATGTATCCTTCTCATCTCATTTGTATCTCAAGTGTTCATTCAAAGAGTCTTCAGAAAAAGTGTCTCCAATCCAGACTTTCAGATGTAGCGTTAAATAACTCTAGAGCTGCATCAGTGATTTGGGGTTTATTCATGTCCAAATTGTTCACAGTCTGGTGCTACAATGTCGATCTCCTCCAGCTTGGCGTAGATTCTTGCACCATGGGCTGATAATTTACACTGTTCAGAAAATCCTTGCAGAATTGATGTAAATCTCCTCAAGCAGAGCATTCTGAAAATCTTCCTTCCCGCTTAAATACTTGATTCTGCAAATAATATACAAGGAAATACATTAACTATCAACAGATTTAACAAGTGGTGTGTGTACCTTTGGAATAATATACAAGCATGTACCTGTAATTGTCAAAGTCTGAATTGTATTTTTGAAGGGCCAATATATGTGAGGAAAAGGACAGTTTCATTTTGGAAAATCAAGATAGTTTTCAAAGAGCAACCAAGAGCAATGAAAGCTCTGTTTACTGTTTACTTACTGGTAGTCTGAATCAATAAGAATGCATTTTTAAGGCATTTGAAATATGCCTAAACCATATTTGATTTACTTTGTAAATGTGCACGTGCTTTATGAAAGTTGAGTAAAATGTAGCTTTGGTTTTTGAGCCTGAAGATCATGGATTTCTCCCAGGTTGCAGATTTTTTTCTTCAAAATAATGTAAATCTCTTAGATTTGTCCAAAGATACAAAAAATAAGGACAGTTTCTTAACATTTTTCAGCAAATTTACTTGTTCCGAAGTAAAGAATTTCTTCAATGTGAATGTAACCTTTCCTACCATTATTGACAGGTGCATTTGAATCAGGAGCCGAGGACCTGAAGACATACTTGCAGGAGGTAACACCATGTAGAGAATCTGAGATTAAAGACAAGGTAACAAGTTTGTTAATAATAGATTTAACTAACAGAATTGTGGTAATAAGGAAGGAATGCAAGCACCAGACCTAGTATTGTTTTTTCCTTTATTTTGCAAACCAATTTGTGAAACAATTTATTTTCATAGTGTCCTGGTTGGATCAAGTTCAAAGGTTGTAAAGCCACATGTATGGTACACCATCCGATTTGAGAACAGTGCATATCCTCGCATTGATTGTGCAACAATCAAGATATGTCATCATGTCAGTGCAACGTCACATTTTGATTGTGTAGCATGAAAACTCCTTCCAAAATAGTAGGTTAAAATGTTTACCACTTACCATTCTTGTGCTGAAAGTGTCTGCAACGTAGAGACCGTGAACCCACATCAGGGAGGGTTGTGCCAGTCGGCCACTGTTTAGACTGTAGACTCTCATGTGAAGTCTATCAAAGGAAATAAAAAGATAACTGAAATATTAGTCAGTGAAGGTTATAGCATGATAGCTGCTACATGTAGGATTGACTGATCCAAACAACTACATGTAAGTGTCATGGTCCAGAGTAAAGTATCCACTTTTGAAAATAAGCGTTAGGATTAAAGTAGCAGTGAAGTAATGATTCCTTTATTTAAGTATTACTATAGAATGTCATAGAGTTCCGTAGTGGGGCGAGCACACATACTTTAAGTTTGGGGTGAGCAGTCATGCGTGTTGTAAATTCGTTAAGCATTTGGAAATTTTCGTCGTAAGCCACACAATGCAGACATGAACATAATATTGGAATTCGCAGAGTTTGGAGAATGCCGAGAATTCAGGATTCACTATATAAGTGAGGATTGCAGCCATCCTCGCCCCTCACATTTTATATTTCTTCAGTTTCGTGCGGAGGTCTGCAGTTTAGGCAGAAAATTCCCTCTGTGTGCCCACGCTGGAGCGGCAGTTTGCACATCAACGAGGCAGAGCTGTGATTTCCCGAGGGAGAGTGAGTTTCTTTCCCTTCGAGCTGCGGTTGTCGGACTTTGTTGTACCGGTTGCGTGAAGCAAAGACGGTACGAAAGCAGAGAGCACCGAGGGGGCCGACCATTATACCACACACCGGGTTTTCATCACATCGCGCTTTTAAGGACAGCAATCTACGGGGACATTTTTTATCAGAGTGGGCAAACATTGGTCTTCAGCTCTCGAAATAATGGTTCTATTGGATTCCTAGTGCCTCAAAACCTTTGAGTGACACTTAATTTGTATTTACAGCATGTCAAGTTGCATAGTTATGAAACTATTTGAAAATGGCGGCCATTTTGAGCGTTATCTTGGTTTTAGATACTAATGAGCTATAAAATCTCAAAATAATAATTCTAGTGGATTTCTTGTGCCTCAAAACATAAAATTCAACACTTTGTTTGTATTTATAGCAAGGCTGGTTGCATAGTTATGATTAAGTTTGAAAATGGCAGCCATTTTGGACGCCATCTTTCTTTAAGATACTTATGAGTTATATACTCTCGAAATAATGGTTCTATTGGATTCCTAGTGCCTCAAAACCTTTGAGTGACACTTAATTTGTATTGACAGCATGTCAAGTTGCACAGTTATGAAAATATTTGAAAATGGCGGCCATTTTGAGCGCCAACTTGGTTTTAGATACTAATGAGCTATAAAATCTCAAAATAATAATTCTAGTGGATTTCTTGTGCCTCAAAACATAAAATTCAACACTTTGTATTTATAGCAAGGCTGGTTGCATAGTTATGATTAAGTTTGAAAGTGGCAGCCATTTTGGACGCCATCTTTCTTTAAGATACTTATGAGTTATATACTCTCGAAATAATGGTTCTATTGGATTCCTAGTACCTCAAAACCTTTGAGTGACACTTAATTTGTATTTACAGCATGTCAAGTTGCATAGTTTTGAAAATATTTGAAAATGGCGGCCATTTTGAGCGTTATCTTGGTTTTAGATACTAATGAGCTATAAAATCTCAAAATAATAATTCTAGTGGATTTCTTGTGCCTCAAAACATAAAATTCAACACTTTGTTTGTATTTATAGCAAGGCTGGTTGCATAGTTATGATTAAGTTTGAAAATGGCAGCCATTTTGGACGCCATCTTTCTTTAAGATACTTATGAGTTATATACTCTCGAAATAATGGTTCTATTGGATTCCTAGTGCCTCAAAACCTTTGAGTGACACTTACTTTGTATTTATAGCATGTCAAGTTGCACAGTTATGAAACTATTTGAAAATGGCGGCCATTTTGAGCGCCATCTTGGTTTTAGATACTAATGAGCTATAAAATCTCAAAATAATAATTCTAGTGGATTTATTGTGCCTCAAAACATAAAATTCGACACTTTGTTTGTATTTATAGCAAGTCTGGTTGCATAGTTATGATTAAGTTTGAAAATGGCAGCCATTTTGGACGCCATCTTTCTTTTAGATACTTATCAGTTATATACTCTCGAAATAATGGTTCTATTGGATTCCTAGTGCCTCAAAACCTTTGAGTGACACTTAATTTGTATTTACAGCGTGTCAAGTTGCATAGTTTTGAAAATATTTGAAAATGGCGGCCATTTTGAGCGTTATCTTGGTTTTAGATACTAATGAGCTATAAAATCTCAAAATAATAATTCTAGTGGATTTCTTGTGCCTCAAAACATAAAATTCAACACTTTGTTTGTATTTATAGCAAGGCTGGTTGCATAGTTATGATTAAGTTTGAAAATGGCAGCCATTTTGGACGCCATCTTGGATTTCAGAAAGAGCTCCAATGGGGATTTTGGGGAACTTTTAGTATGTCATTCTAGACACATTCCTTGACCTATCCTGAAAAAATTCAGCTTGTTGTGAGCTATATCCAGGTTTTGGCATATGGTCTAATGCTCTCGGACTAATTACAATGGTTCTGGTTCATACCAATTATACAATAACTTACCAGTGAAATCCTCCTCACATCAGGTCACGTTGGAGACACATCAAAGCAGAAAACTGACTTTGATTCTTTGCAGCTGAATACAGTAATTGAGATCATCCAATGAGATAGCTTTATCAGGTTGCTGGCTGTAGGTCTGTAGTTTAGTTGATGGATGGTATACATCTGTCCTAAAAGTTACAACAGTGTTTTTTTTTAGTATAAGCTGCTTTGTCAATAAGTTAACTTTCATTTTTAGTTGTTTGTTTGTTTGGTACAGAACACTTTGTCTAATGAAATGTTAGTGTATTCTACCCCTAATGTCTAGCTCAAGATTTATATGACTAAGTTATGGTAAAGCAACAAACCAAAGTTCTCAATATCTCTAAATTCATGATAACCGTAGACAAATAAAGGCAAATGTTTCTTTTAACTGCACTTCTCTTGGACTCTTAAAAAACAATCCTTTAGACTTTAAACTTGTCTAATTGAAAACAGGTTGAATATTGGCCTATTGCAAAATCAGGTACCCATCAAGTTGACAGAGGTGCTTCCAAACTGGACACGATGCAATATTAGCTGGCTTTTTTACCTACATGTGTGTCAATCCACAAGTAATTGCCAAGTTGTCAGCTACATATATACATGTATTACACAATGTAAATAAAACTTTTAGAAAGCAAAACAATTTTTAAATATGTATATTATCAAACACATACCTTATTTCATTACAGCTGTAGTATATCCTGGCGGTTAAGCAACTGCATATATTCAGTCCTGCTGGATGCTCAACCATGGTGGAGGGAAACTGTAGTGCAAGCTGGAGTACATTTTGTAGGCTGAGTAGAGTCATAGGAGAGTTTTCAGGCAAACCTGACTGGGGGAACATCCAGTAGATGTCATGAGAGGGAAACAGGGTACTCCACACTGTATGCAGCTGGTTCACTGCTGATGGAGAGAGTGTTGCTGGACATTTTGAGAGCTAAAGAGTCCTCTGAGAGAGTTTTTAGGCAAACCTCAGATGGAAGCAACCAGGGAAGGAGGAACACTGACAGTTCTCCACATGCAGCTTCTGATAGAACATTTTTTGTACCGATATGTGTAACACAACAAGTGGGAATGCTCTCAAGTTAACTTCAGGGACGAGAAAGCAGATGGACATGGGAGAAGAAGCAGAGCATACAACGTGTAGATGTACTCCACACAGCAAGTACAGGTAACTGTTTCAAAGTTGAATCAAAGTTTTAGAGTGTGTTGAAAGCTGTTGAATAAGACTCTTATGAGAAACTTTTAGACCAACATTATGGGTGACCAACCAGCAGATCTGTGCAGAATTAACCTCTTAACACCACTCACATTGTATTCATGCAGTACTGATTAAACAATGCTGAATGTGTAGACAATCAACTGATACATTTTCAGGCAAACTTCAAGGCGGGTGAGAATTGTACTGAATACTGTCTGTTGAGTCAAATCATGACCGACATTGTTGACTGGGCTGGTAACAGAAAAACACACTCCTCATAAGTCTGTGCACACTCCTAATCAACGTCAGTCCAAATAATGTACTCAGAGAAATCTAAGCTTTCTATACATTCCACTTGATGATGATTTTCTTGTGTTTCCTCAATGGGTTTTTATTTTGATTGCTTTCTGAATTGAGTCCCGTGCATAGTTGACCATAACAAACAGCTGAATAGAAATCATGTAAGCCACACAAAGAATTACAGTCATCCTTGAGTAGTTCTACAATTCAGTGCTATGGTGCAGTCTGTTTGGCTATCTATTGTTTTAACATCTACCGTACTTTTCTTGACTGTAACTCTCTTGGTTCCTGTGGTGAACGCTGGGTGATTGTCAGCATCTTCATATAAATCTTCTTGGTGGACATCAAATTGAGTTTTAGTGCAGTCCTCTCCAAACTCTACAATTGTACTCTATTCAGTCTCTCATGTACATGCAGATACAGCATACTGTGCTACAAGCTGAACTAAGTTTCGTGGGCTTTCTGTTGATGTGATATCTATCCATCTCAATTGCCAGCACTGTGAATTTAAAGTTGAGCATAACTTGAAAAACTCTTAAAGGGTCTTTTAATTTGAGCGCAGGGCAGTGTTTGGAGCTCTCCTTGTTGCAGCGTATATTGTCTTGTGACTCAAGGTAAAACACATATTGTTGCAGTATTGTACAATTTTTTGTTGTAAGCACTGATCCAAGTTTGGGGTTCTCGATTGACTGTTAGCGTTTAGAGCAGCAAACCTCTCTCTGAGCTGTACATGAGTTCAATCTGAGTTTGAAGTGCAGTATACCTTGGTTACCTTCTGAGTTTGTGATATGAGCAGTTCATCCATGGTTTAATCAGTTCAAATAGCAGTATAGGTTAAGAATCTGTCTGGGTCCAATAGTGCCAAGGAGTGCATTGTCTTTCTGTGATGCCTCTTTCTGTGATCTTCAACTTGCTGTCACATGTTGCTTATACCTTATGTCCACCTCATGTTGCCCAATGTGTCATGAGGGATGTTGAAAAATCAATCTGGAAGAAAGGAAAATGAGACAAAAAATTAATTATCTATACATACGTACACTTGACATGTACACTTACATGTCAAGTACATTCATTGCTGAATCCTGCAAATGAAAAGACAAAACAAAACCCAAACATATTATTTTGGCCCAGCAAATTATGCTGCTTGACCATTTAGTTGGAAAGTAATTTACTAACTGCATTTGAAAAACAGCCTTGTGTAAACAAAATCCCATTTGTTTGTTTTCATAATTATCATAGTTTTATATTTACAAACAATAGGCCTAAAGGACCATGAGCAAAAAACAACATCAATTGTGTTGATAAGAAAATACATAGAAATAGTTTTAAAAGACAGTTTCAGATTCCAAATTGCACAAAATGAACATTACACAACTTTTCCAATGGTGGCTTTTGACAACGGTTTTGTTTAGACCCAGTAACTAAGGCACTGTATTTCTGTTTTATATTTGTAACTTTAATGGCCATACTGATTGATAGTAATAGTATGACACGCACGACAGTCATGTTTTTGTCTGTTCTGACACTTTTGTCGATTTCTGGTGTTAATGAGCAGTTTTATGATGTAATTTCCGCTCCAACTTGTGTTGCAAAACTGAGTGATGATTCTTCTAGGAGTTTGTGCTGGGGTTTTGAGACTTCTAGTCTCGAGGTTTGGATGCATTTTGGGTCAGTTCTGCACCATATCCAACCGAGGACTGTAACCATTTGCAGCATTGACTACACACTTGATCGAGTCCTTTATCTGAGCCTTTGTCCGGAGTCCAAATTTCATTGTTCTCATCAAACTGACCATTCCATCAAACTGCATGATTTAGGTCCTAACAACATCGGTTCGGGGCACAGAATATAAATGGATTACAATTAAATGCCTGGTATTTCATCTTTGTTATATTGAGAGGCCAGCATGCTATTTTCAAGCTTTTTTGTCATGTCTTTTTTGCCATTTGGAAATTTTTGGAACCGGGTGTGCGGGCAATCATAACAAATTGCAGAAATGTTTATAGGCTACAAATACTTTTGCCCTGGGAAGTTGGGTGCTGGTACAACCGTCAAAATCTAAATTGTAAAAAAGGAGTACAATGATTTAAGTTTTGGGTCTAGACTGATTGTTGAAATTTTATTGAAAATTGAGAACACAAAAGAAAAATGTTTTGAGCAGCTATAGCTGGGGCTAGCCCAGGTTGGACTCCTCCGTTGCATACAACACGTCAGTGCAGTGCAACAGATACTGACGTCCTACCAGGGCTATAGCTGGGGCCTAGCGCTTGGTCCCATAATGAACTGTCATCAAGGGAAGCCAAAACACAGCTAGTTCTGATAATAACAGGACAATGTATATCAGTGGTTTATGCAAAATCCTTATATGCATATATGTACTTGTTCAACGCTATACATGTCAGTAATTGACACTGTTTACATGTACATTCAACATTGTTCAACTTTAACACTTAGTAATATTACAATCAACAAGGACCACTAGACAGTCAAATAGGCAACTTTATTATTTACAGCCAGATTAAAAAAACATATTTTACCTGAACTTGGAATCCACATAATCACTTTTCATTAGAAGAAGCTTAAGAGTACTCTTGAAAAGTTAATTAATTGGTTTAATTAACTGCATGCACATCTAAATGTACATACTGAACACATGCTGTAACCATTGCAGTTAAATTGAGGAAAACATAAACATTGGGGGCGCTGTTTATTTATTTATTTTTGTTTTAAAATCAAAATCAAAAGATTCTTTTATTTTTATCAGAAGAAAAAAATACATATTCAGGAAAAATCTTTAAATGATATAAACAAACACTTTTAAACAGACAATTTAATGTTTTACCTACTTATAATATTTAACAATTATGACAACCTGGTTCCATTTTAGTGCAGTGCAACCATAGGCATAGTCAGTGAGAAGTCAGGGTTAACTACTCAAGTAAACATTGCCACACACTGGAAGGAGCACATGGTTTATGTTATGACTTGAAGTGAGAAAGCTGAGCTCAACAACAATCCAGTTTTTCAGGGTAAATACTTGTTTTATTCTTGACTATTGATTAAAACTAAACTGACAAATGAAATTTTAGTTTCAAGATTTAGGAAAGGAAAATTCTTATTTGTATTTGTTGATTAGTTATTTATTTAGCAAATTATTTTAGCTAAACAGCAAGCAAGGGGGCTTTTCAAATATGAATTAAACTTCAATGGATATTAATATTATTATATTTTCTGAAAAGATAAAAATGTTAACAGTTGTGTTTAAATTTATGATTTAATCTTAATTAAAAAATGGCCCAATAATCATTGATATGAGGTTCATTAGTTTTACAACTTAATTTTTTGTAACTGTTAGGAATAGGAAAATATTTTTCACAATGTTTGGTTCCCTTTATTTTTAATTCAAATGTAATTTCAAATGTACAGTGTTACCCCCCCTACTTTGTGTTGTAACTTTCCAAAAATTACATACAAATTCAATCTTAATATCCGTATCATGTTTTATCCTTGTGCAAAATGGCCACATTTTGTTGGAGAAATTGTTTTCTTTTTTGATAAAAAATATGGCAGTCTTTTTAAAATGAGAGACCACAAGTTTGACACTTTCTGCTAATCTTTTGTATTGGATTTTGTTTGCCATTTTGATAAAAATATGGCTGCAATTTAAAAAAAAGATTGCTTCAATTTTGGAAAAAAAATGGCCGCCAATTCTAAACAAAAGTGGACGCCATTTTGAAAAAAAAGATGGGCGCTATTTTAAAAATGGAAGATCTACAAGTTTGAAACTTTTTAAATTTTTTTTACTGTGAGACCCTTTAAACCAATGTAATTTCAACCTGAAAAAAAATTCTGCAAAATGGGTACTATTTTGAAAGGCTCTGACCACCATTTTGAAAGTTGAGACCAACGAGATTAAAACTTTTAACAATGCTTTTTTATAAAACTATCACACTCAACAAACCTACATAAAGACAAAAACATGTAAATGTAGACCAGTTTTTTACCAAACAGGGAAATAAAATAATGCAAAATGATATCAATTTTGGAAAATTGCAATTTCCGATAAGTTGTTCATGTTTTGGAAAACATAAACTTTTAAAAATTTCATGTTTTTTTCTACAAAGTGCACATAACTGCTAAAATATTGCACTTATCTGCTGGTAATTAGAGTATTGAGTTGACTGAAATAATATTCAAAAATATTTCAAACAAAACTTTCCAAATTAATCATCAATTAAATCACTAAAATTTGTAAGATTTAGCGCCAAGATTGAGTGTTGCTGATAAAAAAACAAGATTTTTTCTAGTTATTTTTGTGTAAAGGGTGTGTACAAGGTTGAAAATATAAATTTTCACAGATTTGCACATAACTTACATGGTATAATGATGGTCAAGGTGAAAAAATTCCCTTGAAATAGTTTTGCTCGAAATGCTGTAGTTTTTAGGAAATGAGTAAAACAATTAGTCTTTATTACGGTGATAAAATCTGATGTTTGAAAACAGTCTAAAACATATTATGGGGGACTTTAACTATTTCATTATGACACTGTTGACCGATTGAGCTTAAATTTTCACAGGTTTGTTATTTCATGGATTTGTTGGGTTACATAAAGTGTGGATACTGGTATTTGACAATTACAATGTTGTACACATGCTTTAAAGGTACACACCGGCTTCGTTGGGCTATTTGGGCTACAAAATAGACTAAAACATGATTCCAGAGGTCTTCCTGAAATGGAGAAGATTAGTTTATAAAAGAAACCATCAAATTTTGCCGTTTTCGAGCATTTTTCAAAAAACGAAGGTCACGTGACTTTTAGGAACCAAATTTGTGGTTCCGAAAAGTCACGTGATCTTCAGAATTAGTTTTACTTCCAGCGTATAAAAGTAAAATACTGAACCAAATTCAAGTAATTTTTTTAAAACAATTATTCATGAGTATTTGGCGAAAAAGACTATGTATTCAGTTTATGGATGCAAGTTGTAATATATAAATATCGAAGTAAATCGCATTAGAGAGTCGTGGCGGAAACTTGATTTTACGGCGCATCAGCGTGGGGAGCTATCGGGTAAACCTTGGGGGCATGCCAGGAGGCATGAACTCGGAGCCTGTGGAGGGGTAGGGAGCCAGACCATTAATTACGTTTTGTTTTACGAGGGTTTTAGTCTGTAGCCCTAGCTATTATCCCCTAACTATTGTCACGTTACATGATGCTGCGCTACACACGCGGCGGGACGACGACGAATAGCTGCACAGTGTGGATTGGACTGTGTTTATGTCGGTTTTTTAATTACACTTGAATTTGTGCTTGTTGGATATGAAGACTGGATCCTTATGCCTCGCCATTGTTATAATTAATACATAAACGATCACTAGTCTACTTAAAACAATGTCACGTAAACTTGACAGTTGCAACGGCTTGAAAAGCATTTACGCTTACCTTTGACCGCGTTTTGGTTTTTTCACATTTTTCGTTAATTACGTGACATTTTGGTGATTTTTTTTTTTTACCACAACCATCGAAAAATTATTGTCTGTGATTCAACATCACTAAATTAGGTAAACAGTAAGCCGGTGTGTCCCTTTAATCCACAAATGAAATATTATGGCAAATATGGATGCAGTTCGTACAAACAAATGTTTCAGCAAGATTTCTGATGTGCTTTTGCATACAAACAATGTTTATCAATTAGTTTGTTTCTAATTTGTGCATTTTTGCTGCTGATAAATTGTTCCTGCCTTTCAAGCTACACATAAAAGTGTAAAGGGGCAATTCGTTTGAATCTTTTTACACAGTAAATTATGCTAAATTATTACCAAACTTTGCAAACAACATGATTTCATAAGGATTTTTATAGAAGGAAATTCATACAGTAAATGTACGCAATTTAAAGTAATGTTGAATATTTTTGTATTTAACAACAGTGCAAACTGTTGTCTACATTTTGTTTGTTGATAATATTTGTTTTGTATCCACTTTTATTTACAGCCATCTTAAGAAACAGAAGTCCAACCAAGCACAGCTGATGTTCTGGACAATATGATTTCAACCATGGATATGAACAATCTATGCAAGCAGTGGTTTTCATGTATGTACTGAGGCTTTGGGAAGTAATGAACTAGCTGGCCAGGCCAAGAGAGTTGTATCATGGAGCAGCCATCTTGTTTGTCTCTCATTCAAATCAGAACGAGGCTGGGAGGCAAAATGGATTGGTTCCTATAACGGTAAACTTGAACGTGTATTGTTGATTGCTAATGCAGACAGGATACATGACAAACAAGGTGGCAGAGTTGCAACCAGGGATCCATTTTATAGAGCTGCTTAAGTACATTTTTCTTAACACTTTTCTGCTAAGCAAAACTAAGCAGGAAGCCATCATAAACGTACACATGACAGGCTAAAATGGCTGGAAACCATCTGCAAGTAAATTTTTTTTGTGCTTTGCTACTTTTTGTGCTAAGGCAGTCTATGAAATTGATTCCTGCTGAGGCAGTTTAACTAAGTCCATTTTGCTGCAGAGACTGTCAATAGCACTCTGCACTAACGACGTCACTTTTGCTGAAAATACCCGGCTGTCAGACAAACATTCCAGTACGTATACGCTATCACCGCATCATCAACGCACCAAACTGCACTAGTAGTATAGTCAGTATGCGTGAGTAACACTAAGCTTGAACATGTATCCACATGTATGCTAGTGAAATTTGACATGTTTGTCTGAGACCAGGGTACTTAGCTTCTATTTTTAGCATCAGTGTGGAGTGCTATTGAACACATTGCATTTCTGTTAATTATAATGTATGATTATTTAACAAAAAATTATCACATCGCACTCTGGACCAATGTGCAGTTTTTCAAATATTTTTTTAATTTAACTACTATTTTCCTGATGTTTACAAATTCCTTTCTTAACACTTTGTAATTGTTGTTAGAAATTGGCTCTTTTTTCTATTAAATTATTGCAATTGCATGCCAATCATCTGGGCCCAGTTCCATAGCTCTGCTTACTGTGGAATTCTGTACTTACAGTCATCCCTTTCTGCTAACAGGGTTAGTACCAATAGTCTGTGCTTGCTGTGTAAGTGAAGAATGCTTAGTCATGTGAAGTACACATGTGCACAAGCCAAAGCTCCTTACTAACCTGTGAAGTACTCTAGGTTAAGTGAAAGCTTGAATATGTCCGCTAAGCAGAGCATCATGAAATAGGGCCCTAATCTACATGCATTTACTTTTGTGTTAATTGTGTGAATGAACACCACTGGTGCCAACTGCCAATTCAGATAGAGCTGCTTAAGCTTACAATGTGCTAAGACATTCAAGGCAGTACCAGCACACAAAATGCCATGAAATGAATTGTTGATATCAAATAAGTTTGCTGAGCATTAACATATATTTCGGAACCATTTTCTGCTCTGAAGTTGGGACTAAGTCTACAACACACATTGCCCTTACATTTAATTTGTACGGATTGAGTGTGGCTCCAGTAGCGTCAATTAGTAGAATGTATTTTTTAATGGTAATTGTTCACAATATTTCTTGTGGGTAGAAAGAACAGCCATGACCCCAACCAGTTGCTGTGATTTGTATTTTGTTAAGTTAGAAGAAATATCTTCTACATGTATGTCTTTGGCATTATGGGAGCAATTTTTTATAGTAATCAAAAAGAAATTTAAGTGCTGACTTAAAGGGGAAGGTATACGTTTGGTAATCACTCTTAAAATTAAGGGCAATAAAAACTTACTTGGTTTAGAAGAACAGCAGCTTTGGATAGTATAAAGCGTTTTTGAGAATCATTTTACTTCAGAGTAATGTGTTTGGAAAATATATCAGTTTATCAGGAACATTAATCTGAGAAGCATTCTGTCGAAACGTTTCTCAGATTGTGTATTCCAATTGCGGATTATTCTTCGTGATGGAACATTTTAACCGCTCCAGATTTTTGGCAATATCTCAAAAAGCTACCACCTTTTGAAATGATATTTTCACAGGTTAATTGTATTGTATATATCTACATTTATATAGGATTAAAATAATCGAACGGTTCCAAAAACCAAGAAGAAACTGGGAAAAGTTCAGTTATTACTAATTTGTTCTATGAAGAATCAGTAGTTTTCATTATAAGGAATATTTCTTCAGACAAGACAGTGACCTCTCACCTTTTAAGCCAGCTTCTTGTCTACAAGCATGATTTAACTGCTTATTAATGTTCATGTTATGATGGATCATTCTTGGAACTGTTTCTCATGACTAGTTATCATGCATTTTCTTTGTTTAACCCTTATTTAAAATGTTTCTGTGCTTTTCACAATAATTTTTAATCTAATGATCTACATGCCAAGCTATTGTCTTAGATGATTTGAGCCTTTGTTTAATTAATTATTGTTTAATTAATTATTGTGTAATTACTGACAAGAACAGAATGATCCACTTATCAGAGGGTTTGATCAGGGTAGCTCTATATTTGACACGGGATATTGCACTAAATTATGACTGCAAAACATTTTTCCACCTTAGAATAAATACACAACTCTGGGACCTGCCTCCCCTCTTAGATATGTGGAATGTTCCAGTCTAGGATGTCAATGACTTTGGCTCCCCAGCTTAATTGCATTTTTGAGAAACTGGCAAAATAAACAAAATGTGCTACGAGTAATGACCTTCTTAATGAACAGTTAGTTTAAGGTGAAAAAAGAAAAATATTGTTGCTTTTAATTGTATGTAGGCCCATGAAATATTTAACTAAATGCAAATTCTTATGTATGCCTTTCTCACACTTGCAAGAGTCGAGGGACATTCCTGGAAACATTTGGTTGACCTTTTTACACATGAATTTCTAACCCAATAGCTACCCCTTCTTGGGAGTGAAGTGAAACGATGTAACTCCTGGGAATAGCATATTTTCCTCAGGAAAATTGCATCATGTTTGAAACAAACATGGATTTATTGTTCCCTGTGAACTTCCTGGGGTTTTATTTCCTGTGAATTGGCTTGCGTGTGTGAACAGGGCTTTATGATTCATAAAAACATGTAAAAAGGTATGAGGGATCATTAAGAACTTAGAATCCAAGAGGGATTAGAAAGAGACTTGAGTCTTCTCAATTGTTTTAAAGGCACTGGACACATTTGGTAATTGTCGAAGACCAGTATTCTCACTTGGTGTATCCCAACATATGCATAAAATAACATACCTGTGAAAATTTGGGCTCAATTGGTCAGCGAATTTGCAAGAGAAAAATGAAAGAAAAAACATCCTTGTTGCATTACTTTGTGTGCTTTCAGATGCATAATAAAAGGCTTCAGCTGAAGTCTTTTATTGTGTGAGTGAGAAATTACCTCTTTTTCAAAAACTACGTAACTTCAGAGGGGGCCGTTTCTCACAAGGTTTTATACAACAGCTCTCCAATGCTCGTTACCAATTAAGTTTTTATGCTACAAATTATTTTGAGTAATTACCAAAAGTGTCCAGTGCCTTTTATGCTTTGAAAGTTATTTATGTCCCAAGTCTATTGTTTTTAGAAATGGCCTACACTCCAATTGTATTCGTGGAGCAGATTATAAAAATTAACTCCAAAATAAGGTGAATTTTATGGTACTGTACAAACCTTTAATAGTTTGAATATGAAATTAATTTTAGCCATTGTAATTTAACTGTTCTTAACCCTGGACATCCCTCAGTATTTTCTAGTGCTTACCATATTGTGTATTTAAAAAAAGTGTTGTTCCAATTCTTTTTCTGCTTTGGATCTATTAACACTAATTTTGTAACCTTTTTTTAGCAATGTTTGGGGCATAAATGCCGCTATTGTTGACTTTATGCTGAATTTTTAATGTAAGACAAAAACTGTGATGGGGGGGGGGGGGTTCTCTAAAAAAAAAAAATTTTTTGTTAATTTTTAAAATGTTTTGACACCATATCTCTCTGTAATCAATG
Source organism: Pycnopodia helianthoides (assembly GCA_032158295.1). Lineage (NCBI taxonomy): Eukaryota > Metazoa > Echinodermata > Asteroidea > Forcipulatida > Asteriidae > Pycnopodia > Pycnopodia helianthoides. The sequence goes on along the minus strand of CM063246.1, from coordinate 19,694,738 downwards.
TTTTTGAATAATTGTGTATTCTGCAATAAATAGACACAATGTGGTATAAAATGTAAACAAACCAAGCAAGCAACATGTAGTGTGCATGGAGAAGCATGGCTGCTTCCTACCTTACGGCAGAAGCACTCGAGCACAGCCATGCTTTTCTACCGTCACATGCTTGGTTTGTTTACATTTTATACCCCCTACGAGTCACGTGACTACGGTCGCCGATTGTGTCTATTATTTAATTACTAGATATTTAGTCAATGAGTTTGTGTTATTTTTAATATCTGTTGTAATAATAATGAGTAAAATAAATTATTGACAACTTTATCAATGACTGATTTGTTTATTCAATGTGTGTAGGAAAGTTCTCATCCCAAGCCACCATTACCCCCTCAAAAAATATAATAATGAGAATAAATAAATAATACAAGTATATCACTAAAAATTAAATAAACAAAAAAATCATCAAATAAATCAGATTTGAATTGTGAATAGTTATTTTTATCAATCTATTCGAAACTGAATTACTAATAGTACCAAGTGTGTGTAGGTGCTGTGAACAATTGTTAAGACCAACACTACAGCCCAAATGTGCACTGTGGTGTACATCTGTATGGACAGGTACTGGTGTGTAGTACACACATTGCATGGGTGTACACACACGAGTGCTACAGTCGTTGGCATGGTCGAGTTGATCCAAATTAAAAGGGCACTCCTTTTACCAAATTTACTGATTTTGAATTCACCAATGTGATCCTTACCTGTTTATGCGTTCATTGCACGGTTTTAAAATGTCATTCATTATCCAAAACCTGAAGAAAATGACAAATAAAATTGCCCGCCGAGAAATAATTTAAAGCTACACTTTCATTCGATATAGACTGGCTCCCTCTAAACATTTTTGAGAGACAATATCATTTCTGGGCATTTTTCCCATGATGACACTGGAAACCATACAAGATAAAGTGTCGCTAAAAGCGCCCTCTTTCTTTGGCTAATGTTACACACAAATAAAAACAATAACTCCAACCATTAAAGTACAACAGAAATTCCCTTTAATTGGAAATTCTTTACAATCAGACGCTAATTTGGGTTAATTTTGATAATTGATGTTAAATTATTTTATTGAGAAGGTAAGTAACTTTGCCCCTGTAACCCCCTCCATAAAACCCACCAATCCCACCTGGAACTCTAAGAGTATAACAAGCCATATCGCAGGTATTTCCACAGGGGCTGTGAAATTCAGAAACTTAATGAGCAACATTCCACCGCTAACCGGCTAAATCTTTGTTCAATCATTAATTTTAGTTCAGTGGGAGAAATGACCCACAAATGAAGAAGAAAGTAACTTAAGTCCCCCTAACCCCCTCCGAAAAAAAGTTCCATTAATCTTAACTGGTATTTTAAAAGTAAGCTCTAAACGCCGGTATTTCCACATGGTCCATGAGATTTAGAAATTTTAAATATCTAACAATCCGACGCTTACCGTCTAAATATTTATCTTAAATCCCTAATATTAGTTAATTTTGATAATTGACACCCGAAAAAAAACTTCCCGGAACCCCTTCCACATAACCCATCAATCCAACCCGGTACTTTAAAAGTGTTGTCCCAATCAGCCAATACTTCCATAGCTGCTATATGCCATTTTGCAAAGTAATTAAAATATCTAATTCTTCTTTTAAAGTACAACAGAAATTATCTTTAATTGGAAATTCTTTACAATCAGACACTAATTTGGGTTAATTTTGATAATTGATGCTAAAATATTTTATTGAGAAGGTAAGTAACTTTGCCCCTGTAACCCCCTCCATAAAACCCACCAATCCCACCTGGAACTCTAAGAGTATAACAAGCCATATCGCAGGTATTTCCACAGGGGCTGTGAAATTCAGAAACTTAATGAGCAACATTCCACCGCTAACCGGCTAAATCTTTGTTCAATCATTAATTTTAGTTCAGTGGGAGAAATGACCCACAAATGAAGAAGAAAGTAACTTAAGTCCCCGTAACCCCCTCCGAAAAAAATTCCATTAATCTTAACTGGTATTTTAAAAGTAAGCTCTAAACGCCGGTATTTCCACATGGTCCTTGAGATTTGGAAATTTTAAATAATTAACAATCCGACGCTTACCGTCTAAATATTTATCTTAAATCCCTAATATTAGTTAATTTTGATAATTGACACCCGAAAAAAAATTCCCGGAACCCCTTCCACATAACCCATCAATCCAACCCGGTACTTTAAAAGTGTTGTCCCAATCAGCCAATACTTCCATAGCTGCTATATGCCATTTTGCAAAGTAATAAAAACATCTAATTCTTCTTTTAACCGTCTAAATCCTTATGTTAAATCACTATTTCAAAATAATTATGATTATATTGACACTCAAAAATGTTCTTAGAAGGAAATTTAACTTTTCCCCCTTACCCCTTCCATACAATTCCATGTGGTACGTATTGGCATCATCCACTAGTGTTTAGGAGCTTTGGGATTGGGAAACTATTAATAAATAACATTCCACCGCTAACTGGCTAATAATTTTCCCATCATTGGTGAAAGTTTCTTTGTGGCGTGTGGTTCCATCTTATTTACTTATGATGTGTAAATAAAAAATACTACGGGATGAATAATAATGACCGATATTAAGGCTGCCGGTAAATGGTTGAAGTCCCATTATGAGTTTCCCTCGCTCAGGTTTTTCCAACTCGTATTTTTTCATCACGTAATATTGATCCCTTGAAAGCAAGTAGCAATACAAAATATATCATAATATACTAACTGGGAGTAGGTTTACCTGGAGAGTTATAAAACCAACCGTCTTAGAAACAAACTATAAGTAGCTCCCCACACCCCGAACCACAATACATAGTGTATCTCTTACTTCTGACTTTCCTCTACGCGACTAAGCCCATCGCGTATGTAACCGTCGAATTACCTTAACAACAAAACACATACAGACACAAACTCGAAACCATTCTCTTTCCTTTACGAAGTTTTATTTTAAACCATCTATAGAAAAACAAATAATAAAACATCAAAACAAAAGGCAGACACCCCGGATCACCGAGTGTATCTCTTACATTACTCTTTCCCACACATCTTATACTGAGTGTAACCGCATCAGAGTTTTATTATACCTGTCATCTTAAAAACAATCATTAAAAATCAAGACACAAACGGGCCCGAATCAAGGAGTGTCCCTTTAACCCGCATACAAGTAAATAATATACATTTAAATGTTACTAAACGACTTGGAAGCAAATACTAAACTTCAAAACCTCCTCGCTCAATAATACAAAACCAAGCAGTCACAATTCCACCCATCCAATCTTGTCCCTTGTTCCTTAAACCCAAGGCAAGACTTTCCAGACGCCACCGACGTCATTATCCCAATCTCGGCTCTTTCATGCCCCCATTGTTTTTCCCTGCTAGCCTCGGTTTGGTTACAATGTACCATACGGCGATACTGTAGTGACGTAAACTTTAGTAAAGCACTATGGTATTTTTTAAAACATAACTTAACCCGAACATTTTTTCTTTCAAAACAATACATTTACCAATACAATACTTAGGGAGCACGAATCGGGATATTAGATTTACGTTTTAATTCCATACCGAGTCATACATTCAAATCGAGGCTAAGAGCAAAATAGTCTGCCCCTCAATAATGCTGTAACCATTATCATTACATAAACGAGGATCCAAACGAGAAATTGCCAAAGTGTGTTTAAAACATCTTTAATTATTGTAATCAATAATCGAGACCAATTGAAAGACAAGTCTTCACCTTTATGGTGCTTAAGAATATAAATATGATAAATTGGGGAGGGCAATGTGTTATTGACAGGTTTGACAATTACAATAATATCACCACCACGACACATATGCCTACAAATGCAACCAAACACAAAGTGAGTTCCCAAACCTAATCTCAATTGTATTCGTTGTTAAATGATTTCCACTGACATTTGTACCAGGCATGCTTGTAGAAACCTGAAACTTATCAATTTAATTTTGAGCGTGTCATTATCATCCAGGACTCAATTTCATAAAGCCTGTAAAAACAGAATGTTAAGCACAGAAACAAACACATTGCTTAGCAGAAACAGGTAATCCGCCGATATTCCATAAAGTTTTGATGTTTTTCGAAAACATAATAAGTGAGAAACTGAAGATTTTTAGGTGGATGGAATTTGCTGCAATCTGAAGAAGCTGCGGTGCCATCATACAGTTTTCCTCAGCCACATTCCTATGATCGACTTAAGGTCAAAACTAGTAGAGCTACTGTTCCTTCTGTTTGTCAGCAAATGATCAAACATTCAAAACAGCAACAAAATACCTCCTTTCAGTGGCAGATAAAAGGAAGATTCCAGCGGGCGCCCCTTGGTATCCACCGACTGAAAAAAAACTTTACAGTAAATAAATCAAGTTCATAATTAAACAAAATGGGTAAAATCAAACTTGTCAAACGTTTGTGAAAAGCCCTACAATGTACCAGAGAGCATCGAATGTAAAAAACTTCCATTGGGCCCTAAACCATGAAGCCATGATCAACTAATTTTAAAACAACAGCAACATTACTGACGATTTTCAATTGAAGAAAATTAGCTTTTAAAGTTTGCACCTCCTTTCTGAAAATACTACCACCCCTGCTGTTGGAACATCGCGGATTGAGTGTAATACTAAACGGCAATATTATTTTAGCACAATGCATTTCATTCCAAACTTGATTCCAAAGTCTGTATTCCTGTGGATTTTGTAAGCTGCACGATAAAAACACAAGTGACTAAAGTAGCGCCCTCTTGTAGGTTAACCCCATCAGGACTGGGACATTAATAATGGTGCCCCCACCCCTACAAGGTTTTACCCCGTGTTTCGTTAACGCAGCCGTCACCCCAAAACATTATAACTTTTCCAAAAAGGTATCTATATTCATATTGTGTATCGAGTTTTGGTCAAAACTAGTAGAATTACTGTTCCCATTGTCAGCAAAGACTCAAAACAGCAACAAACAATTAATGTTCATTGGCAGATTTAGGACAGGGCGCAGAGGGCGCACCTTAGTATCCGAAGCCCTAAAACCAAGCCCTGATCAACCTATTTTTAGGGGCACCGACAGTGTTCAACTTAGAAAAAAACCTATCAAAGATTGCACCCCTTTCTGAAAAAACAAATCCGCTCCTGCTGTTCAAAATCATCGTGGACCGAGGGTAATACTATAACCATGGTTATAGCGTTAGAAGGGAAAGTGAAAAAAAGAGAGAAAAAAATCATAACAGACTTGCATCTGATTACAACATAGTACAAGAACTAAGTCACCAGTATGGAGATGAATCTCATCAAATTAATTTGACACAATTGGCACAAGTCATGACTCATTATAGTTCATAGTAAAGATATGACTGGTCTAAGTCCTTGTTTTGAGATACTAAGTCAATGTATTTATTCCTCTTAATACTAAACGGAGATTTTGCGCCCTCATGTGGGTTTACCCCTATCAGCACCGGGGTCATATTGTCACCCCCCCCCCGCACCACCTTCAATAGTTTTTGCCAGTAAACTTTTAAAGCTGCACCCATTCGCCCCCAAATATTTGCCAAAACTGACCATTAGTTATTTGTGTTTCCATTTGTTATAGCTGTTTCCATGGGAATCGTTTGTTTGACTTTGGGTTCCCCTTTTTATGGATTTATTTGTCCTGTTAACTGAATTTAAATTGTTTCTACCCCCCCCCCCCCGAAAAAAAGTGTTAACGAACAATTCCAGCGCCCCAAACGATGACCTAATTCCATTATATTATCATGCCATTGTATTAAAACTTCAAGAAGTTTGGTAGCAATTTGACAAAATGAACCATTGAAATAGTGGAAAAACACGAGTTTTGAACACATATTATTGGCAAAAATATATATATAAAAAAAACTTTAAAAATAAAAATCATGTTAAGCGTCCTGATTTTTTTGAAAAGGGAAGGAGGGCTTCTCTTTTTAAATGGCCGCCCGACATATTTTATAAGACAACCTGCCGGGATGTTTTTTCAAGATGGTTTCCAGCTTTTTCGGTAACCTTTTCCGGTGTGCTAAAGTCTAATAATAGGATTCTATTTATAAAAAAAATAAAGTAATAATTCGTCAGATATCGTTTTAATTTATCCTAAACAAGGAGGTGGCCTCTTAAAAGGAAGCGGGCGGGGACGCTAAACATTATTATTATTTTTGTTTGCCTTATATTATGACGAATGTTTAAATTTGTCTACGTCATCATGTAGAACTTGGTAAAGTCACTATCCTAATTGTTGCAAGTTTCATAAAAATTGGTCGAGAACTTTGGAAAATACGGAGGGGGCACTTTATTCCCCTCCCCGGTCCGCGCAAGTCCAAAACAGCCTAGTCCTTATGGGGACGTGTGTTATGATGTGTTGTGATGCTATAACAATGATGACGTTTTGAAGGGCTGGGGAAGGTGTTCGCTCGTCCCCAGTGCCTTGCCTTAAAACCAAAGGCGCTGGGATGGGCAAACGTATCGTTAACGTTAATGCTCAGTCCCATGCGACATCATGCATCACACTCACACTGCAAGCACTGCACGTATGACGTACTTCCTGAATAAGAATCTGTGCAAGCTGATTAGCCCATCCCAGCGGTCCTGGATAGGCCACTGGGGCCGAGCGAAGGGAAGGTGCGGACAACGCCCACCCCCAAACCCGGATCTTACACTTGAAATTAAGTTTCTTTTATTTTTAGTGTACATTAGTAGTGTACAATATGTCAGAGGCCCTTGTTAAATACATTTTCGATTTACTAGTGATATTGCAATTCCCACTTTTATTCAAATATCTTTATGCACTAAAATTGTGCCCTCAACCTCGCTTTGGTAAGTTGTTTTGAAAAAGTACTTAAAAATGGCTGAGGTCACAAGAGGGCGCCAAACAGACTTACATGTTTGTCGGCGCTTGCACTGATCGAAGCCTCAGCAGGTAGTTGATGGGCACTCCTTACTTTGCTTCTTGCGTCCGTCAATCCTGGGGAGTGGAGGCGCTTTCATGAACTGATATAATTTCAGGTCCAAAAAGAAAAGGAAATAAAATAAATTAAAATTGCACGAAATAGACATATACAATAGTTCCCATACTTGAACCTACCATTTCTCCCCGACACTTGGGCCCTCCTCCAATTCACACACATCAAGCCTGCCCTCTATCCCTTCCCAGTTGTCAACAGTTTCAGATTTTCCCCCAAAACTGACCATTAGTTATTAAGTGAACAGGGGTCAGCTGTTTCCATGGGAACCGTTTGTTTGACTTTGGGTTCTTCTTTTTTTGAGAAATTGTTTGTCCTGTTAACAACATTTCAAATAGTTTTGGTGTGTGTCCCCCCCCCCCCAAAAAAAAACGTGTTAAAGAACAATTCTAGCGCCCCTAACAGATTCCATAATAATATAATGCCATTGTAAAAAAAATTCGAGAAGTTTTGCAGCAATTTGACAAAAAGGACCATTGAAATAATGGAAAAACACGAGTTTTGACCCCATATTTTTGGCAAAAAATCAAACACAAACAAACAAACTTAACGCCATTGTATTAAAACTTCGAGAAGTTTTGGAGCAATTTGACAAAAAGAACCATTGAAATAAAGGAAAACACGAGTTTTGACCCCATATTCATGGCAACCGGCAAAACTATCAAAAAACCCTTAGTCCCCCCCCCCAAAAAAAAGCGTCCTGCCTTTTTTGAAAAGGGAAAGAGGGCTTCTATTTTTAAATGGCCGCCTGACTTATTATACAACAGCCGGCCGGGATGTTTTTCAAGATGGTTGCCAGCTTTTTGGGGTAACTTTTTTTCTGTGTGCTAAAGTCTTAAAATATGATCCTATTTATTAAAAAACAATTAGAATTAGTCAGATATCGTTTTATTATCCTTAAACAAAAAGTATTACAAAACAGGAAGCGGCCTCTAAAAAGGAAGCGGGCAGTGACACTAAGAATTATTTTTTAAAAACTTTTTTGGGCCTTATAAATTATGGCGAATGTTGAAATTTGTCAACGTCATCATGTAGAACTTGGTAAAATTATTATCCTAATTTTGGCAAGTTTCATAAAAATTGTTCGAGAACTTTGGAAATACGGAGGGGGTACTTTGTTCCCCTCCCCAGTCCACGCAAGTCCAAAACAGCCTGGTCCTTATGGAGACGTGTAATATGATGTGTTGTGGTGCTATAATAATGAAGGCGTTTTTCAGGGCTGGGTAAGGTGCGGACAACGCCCACCCCCAAACCCGGATCTTACACTTGAAATTAAGTTTCTTTTATTTTCTGTGTACATTTGTAGCCCCAAATTGTTGATTTATGTCAGAGGCCCCTGTGAAATACATTTTCGATTTACTAGTGAGATGCAATTCCCACTTTTATTTATAAATCTTTATGCACTAAAATTTTCCCCTCAACCTCGCCTTGGTAAGTTGTTTTGAAATTATTATGGCTGAGGTCACAAGAGGGCGCCAAACAGACTTACATGTTTGTCGGTGCTTGCACTGATCGAAGCCTCAGCAGGTAGTTGATGGGCACTCCTTACTTTGCTTCTTGCGTCCGTCAATCCTGGGGAGTGGAGGCGCTTTCATGAACTGATATAATTTCAGGTCCAAAAAGAAAAGGAAATAAAATAAATTAAAATTGCACGAAATAGACATATACAATAGTTCCCATACTTGAACCTACCATTTCTCCTGGACACTAATTGGGTCCTCCTCCAATTCACACACATCAAGCCTTCCCTCTATCCCTTCCCGGTTTTTTTTTTCGACTGATACTACAGTCTTCATCAGCAGGATGACCCGGTAAAGCATCCGTGACCTTGCGGACACGTGATCCCAAATACTGCGTCATAGACTCCTTGGAGACAGACCAGGGCCCAATTTCATAGAGCTGCTTAAGCAGAAAATATTACTTAACAATGTTGTGGTTAGCTGAAATGAGCAGGATACCAGCCACAAATTGTACATGTGACATGGTAGTTTGGCTGGTAACCTTATTCTGCTGAGCATAATTTTGTTGTGTTTAGCTAGTTTTTGTGCTTAAGCAGCTCTATGAAATCGGGCCCAGACAAGGCCAGTGTAGAGAATCCTACATTGGAGAGACCGAGAGGTCCCTCAAGACTAGGTTTTTGGAGCACCGTCGCCCCAGTTCATCCTCCTCAGAGGTTTCCCAACACATCCATATTGAATCACCAGGCCATCACGTAGACATTCCAAAAGTAAAACATCATAGACAGAGAGGCTCGATATTTTGAAAGGGGAGTGAAGGAGGCAGCTTTAACATCAGAGCCTACAAACCTTCCCTCAACCGGGACGGGGGGGGGGGGGGCGGTACAAACTCCCAGGAATCTATGACGCGGTGTTGGGATCACGTGTCCACAAGGTCAAGGATGCTTCATCCGGGTCTTCCTGCTGATGAAGACTGTAGTATCACAATTTCAGGTACGGAAAATATTTCCAGTGTTGTAATCAAAAGTTAAACATTTAATTTCAATAATAACAATAATTCGTCAGATATCGGGAAAAAAAGTATTACAAAAAAGGATGCGGCCTCTACAAAAGGAAGCGGGCGGGGACGCTAAACAAATGCTATAATAATGATGGCGTTTTGCAGGGCTGGGGAAGGTTTGGACAACGCCCACCTCCAAACACGGATCTTAAACTTGAAAGTAAGTTTATTTTATACAGTACAGCCCAAAATTCTTGATTTTGTTACAATTTTGTTTAAATACACTTTCAATTTACTAGTAAGATACAATTCCCATTCATATTTATTTTTGTCTATGCAGTTAACTGGAAAGCCCGTCTCAAAGCCCGTCTCAATTTTTTACTGCTACTTTCTGCCATTTTCAGACTAGAAATCACAGGCAAGTGACGACACTCCGAATGCTCCGCAAAAGCATGTTTACCGGGATTTTTGTACACAGTGCTGTCCGAAAAAGAAACACAAAGTATGCACCGTCAAATCACCCTGAAATAATTGCTCGATTAGGTTAAGTTTTATACCAATGGAAAGCCCATCTCACAGGCTCTAGTTTAAAATTAATTGTGGGACTGTGACTATTTTGTGTAGGCGACGCGAGTGGCAAAAGAGTAGGGCTAGTACAACAGCACCAAAGCAAAGAAGGGCTGGTTAATAAAACCAACAAGAAATATCCTGCCGAAAAAAAGGCTGGAAATAAATTCGGAGTTAAGATCAAGTATAACTCATGAAGTAAGCATGCTAGAGAGACAAAATTTGTACCTGAATCTTCCTTGCATAGTGCTGCATCCGGAATTCACTTTTTCATTGCATCTTTTGGCCATCTTCATACCGGAAATTACGGGCAAGTGACGATTTTCCGAATTTTCCTCAAACGCATGTCTAAGTTGAGTTTTGTACACAGTGCTGTTCGAAAGAGAAACATAGAGTATGCACAGTTAAATCACCCTCAAATCAATGCTGGATTTTTACAAGTTTTATACCATTGGAAAGCCCGTCTCAAGGGCTCCAGATTCATATTTAATATGTTGCTGTGACTGTTTTGTAGCCGGAGGGAGTGGCCAGAGAGTAGGGCTACCACAATAGCAACTAAGCAAAGGGGGCTGCGTAGTAAAAACCAGCAAGGAATATACAGCCGAATAATGGCTGGAAACAAATTCAGAGTTAAGTTTGAGTATAACTCATCAACTACGCATGCTAGAGAGACGAAATTTGTACCTAAACCTTCCTTGCATAGTCCTGCATACGAAACATTTTTTTATTGCATCTTTTGGCCATCTTCATACCGGAAATTACGGGCAAGTGACGACACTCCGAATTTTCCTCAAACGCATGTCTAATGGGATTTTTGTACACAGTGCTGTTCGAAAGAGAAACATAGAGTATGCACAGTTAAATCACCCTCAAATCAATGCTGGATTTTAACAAGTTTTGTACCATTTGAAATCCCGTCTCAAGGGCTCCACATTCATATTTAATATGTTGATGTGACGATTTTGTAGCCGGAGCGAGTGGCCAGAGAGTAGGGCTACCACAATAGCTACTAAGCAAAGGGGCTGCGTAGTAAAACCAGCAAGGAATATACAGCCGAATAATGGCTGGAAACAAATTCAAAGTTAAGTTTGAGTATAACTCATCAACTACGCATGCTAGAGAGACGAAATTTGCACCTAAACCTTCCTTGCATAGTCCTGCATACGAAAACATTTTTTTATTGCATCTTTTGGCCATCTTCGTACCGGAAATTACGGGCAAGTGACGACACTCCGAATGTTCTTCAAACGCATGTCTAAAGGGAGTTTTGTACACAGTGCTGTTCAGATTCATATTTAATATGTTGATGTGACGATTTTGTAGCCGGAGCGAGTGGCCAGAGAGTAGGGCTACCACAATAGCAACTAAGCAAAGGGGGCTGCGTAGTAAAACCAGCAAGGAATATACTGCCGACTAATGGCTGGAAACAAATTCAGAGTTAAGTTTGAGTATAACTCAACAACTAAGCACGCTAGAGAGACGAAATTTGTACCTGAATCTTCCTTGCATAGTCCTGCATCCGAAAACCAGTTTTTCATTGCATCTTTCGGTCATCTCCATACCGGAAATTACGGGCAAGTGACGATACTCCGAATGTTCCTCAAACGCATGTCTAATGGGATTTTTGTACACAGTGCTGTTCGAAAGAGAAACATAGAGTATGCACAGTAAAATCACCCTTAAATCAATGCTGGATTTTAACAAGTTTCATACCATTGGAAAGCCCGTCTCAAGGGCTCCACATTCATATTTAATATGTTGATGTGACGATTTTGTAGCCGGAGCGAGTGGCAAGAAGGTAGGGCTACCACAATAGCAACTAAGCAAAGGGGGCTGCGTAGTAAAACCAGCACGGAATATACTGCCGAATAATGGCTGGAAACCAATTCAGAGTTAAGTTTGAGTATAACTCATAACTACGATGCTAGAGAGACGAAATTTGTACCTAACCTTCCTTGCATAGTCCTGCATACGAAAACATTTTTATTGCATCTTTTGGCCATCTTCGCGAAATTACGGCAAGTGACGATACTCCGAAGTTCCTCAAAATGTTAAATGGAGTTTGTACAGTGCTGTCGAAAGAGAAACATAAAGTAGCACAGTTAAATCACCCTCAATCAATGCTGGATTTTAACAAGTTTTATACCATTGGAAAGCCCGTGTCAAGGGCTCCTATATAAATGTTATGGAATTTTGTACCGACTGCAAGTGTGCTGCATGTAGACATAGGGGTGCATACGAGGATTCTGCGAATGCTGGATCGAAGTTTAAGATCAAGTCGGTGAGAAGAAGTCCATTAAACCAGCAAAGGGGGTAGATTTTATACAGGATAATGCCGAAATGACGGAATAATTCAGATGTTTGATAAACCATCAAAGATTTGAGCAAATTGTAAAGAAATTGCCTGATAACACAAAAATCGATTTTTAACAATTTTTACCATTTATACCGAATAACGGGCTCGACATAATTCGATGTCTTAAACCGATGCTATGGGAATTTTTGTACACATCTTTGAAAGAAAGCTGAGTGACATAAATCACAAATCAATATGGCTAAAATTATAGTTGAAACGTTCAAGCTCAGATGTAAATAATAGTATGTACATGATTACCTGCTATGCAAGAAAGTAGCTTTTTCAATTGCACTGAACGGGGATCGCAGTAACACAAGGATATCTGCCATAAGGTGGAAAAGAATTCAAGTAGTTTGAAAACACAAACTAGATGCAGTTAAACAAATTATCCTGAACTTTTCAAGTTTATACTGAAAACCTTCATGCATCTTTTGCCATCTTGTCGATTACGGAATGACGATTCCGAATGTTCCTCAAACGCTTCAAAGGGATTTGTACAAGGCTGTCGAAGAAAAAAAGATGCAGTTAAACCTCAAATCAATGTGGATTTTAAAAGTTTTATACCATGAAAGCGTGCAGGCTCAAATTTTATACATATGTCTGTCGACATTTTTACGGGCATGGAAGTAGGGCTGGCAAATAGCAATAAGCAAAGGCAGATGCTGGGATAAACCAAAGAATATATGCGAATGGCTGAACAAATTCGTATTGAGTAATCATCAACAGATGCAGAAGACAATTTGACCTATTCTTGATCGATCGAATTTTATTGCACTTGGATCTCGACGGAAATACGGGAGTGAGACCGAAGTCTCAAACGATTCTATGGTTGTACACAGTGTGTCGAAGAGAACATGAGTATGACAGTTAAATCACCCAAATCAGCTGGATTACAGTTTTCATTGAAAGCGTGTCAAGGGCTCCATCATATATAGTGATGGCGATTAACGAGAGTGGAAGTGGGCTGCCAATACATAACAAAGGGCGGTTAACCACAGGATATATGCGAATAATGCGGAAACAGTAAAACCAGCAAGGAATATACTGCCGAATAATGGCTGGAAACAAATTCAGAGTTAAGTTTGAGTATAACTCATCAACTAGCTATGCTAGAGAGACGAAATTTGTACCTAAACCTTCCTTGCATAGTCCTGCATACGAAAACATTTTTTTATTGCATCTTTTGGCCATCTTCGTACCGGAAATTACGGGCAAGTGACGATACTCCGAATGTTCCTCAAACGAATGTCTAAGGGAGTTTTTGTACACAGTGCTGTTCGAAAGAGAAACATAAAGTATGCACAGTTAAATCACCCTCAAATCAATGCTGGATTTTAACAAGTTTTATACCATTGGAAAGCCCGTGTCAAGGGCTCCAGATTCATATTTAATATGTTGATGTGACGATTTTGTAACCGGAGCGAGTGGCAAGAAGGTAGGGCTGCCACAATAGCAACTAAGCAAAGGGGCTGCGTAGTAAAACCAGCAAGGATATACTGCCGAATAATGGCTGGAAACAAATTCAGAGTTAAGTTGAGTAAATCATCAACTAAGCATTAGAGAGACAATTTGTACTGATCTTCCTTGCATTCTGCATCGAAACTTTTATTGCATCTTCGCATCTTCTACCGAAATTCGGGAGTGACGAACTCGAATGTTCTCAAACGCATGTTAAGGATTTTTGTACACATGCTGTGAAAGAAACAAAGTATGCACATTAAATCACCCTCAAATCAATGCTGGATTTTAACAAGTTTATACCATTGGAAGCCCGTGTCAAGGCTCCAGATTCATATTTAATATTGATGTACGATTTAACCGAGCAGTGGCAAATAGGCTCCACAATAGCAACTAAGAAAGGGTGCGTAGTAAAACCACAAGGAATATCTGCGATAATGGCTGAAACAAATTCAGAGTTAAGTTTGAGTAAACTCATCAACTAGCATGCTAGAGAGACAAATTTGTACCTAATCTTCCTTGCATAGTCTGCATCGAAAACATTTTTATTGCTCTTTGGCCATCTTCGTACGGAAATTACGGGCAAGTGACGATACTCCGAATGTTCCTCAAACGATGTTAAGGGATTTTGTACACAGTGCTGTTCGAAAAGAAACATAAGTATGCACAGTTAAATCACCCTCAAATCAATGCTGATTTTAACAAGTTTTATACATTGAAAGCCGTGTCAAGGGCTCCAGATTCATATTTAATATGTTGATGTGACGATTTGTAACCGGAGGAGTGGCAAGAAGGTAGGCTGCCACAATAGCAACTAAGCAAAGGGGGCTGCGTAGTAAAACCAGCAAGGAATATACTGCCGAATAATGGCTGGAAACAAATTCAGAGTTAAGTTGAGTAAACTCATCAACTAAGATGCTAGAGAGACAAAATTTGTACCTAACTTCTTGCATAGTCCTGCATCGAAACATTTTTTTATTGCATCTTTGGCCATCTCGTACGGAAATACGGCAAGTGACGATACCGAATGTTCCTCAAACGATGTTAAGGGATTTGTACACAGTGCTGTTGAAAGAGAAACATAAATAGCACAGTTAATCACCCAAATCAATGCTGGATTTTAACAAGTTTTAACATTGGAAAGCGTGTCAAGGTCAATTCATATTATATGTGATGTGACGATTTTGTAACGGAGCGATGGCAAGAAGGTAGGCTGCACAATAGCAACTAAGCAAGGGGCGCGTAGTAAACCAGCAAGAATATACTGCGAATATGCTGGAAACAAATTCAGAGTTAGTTTGAGTAAACTCATCAACTAGATGCTAGAGAGACAAATTTGTACTAACTTCTTGCTAGTCCTGCATCGAAACATTTTTTATTGCATCTTTGGCCATCTTCGTACAAATTCAGAGTTAAGTTTGAGTACAACTCATCAACTAAGCATGCTAGAGAGACAAAATTTGTACCTGAATCTTCCTTGCATAGTCCTGCATACGAAAATCATTTTTCATTGCATCTTTCGGCCATCTTCGTACCGGAAATTACGGGCAAGTGACGATACTCCGAATGTTCCTCAAACGCATGTATAATGGGATTTTTGTACACAGTGCTGTTCGAAAGAGAAACATAAAGTATGCACAGTTAAATCACCCTCAAATCAATGCTGGATTTTAACAAGTTTTATACCATTGGAAAGCCGTGTCAAGGGCTCCAGATTCATATTTAATATGTTGATGTGACGATTTTGTAACCGGAGCGAGTGGCAAGAAGTAGGGCTGCCACAATAGCAACTAAGCAAAGGGGCTGCGTAGTAAAACCAGCAAGGAATATACTGCCGAATAATGGCTGGAAACAAATTCAGAGTTAAGTTTGAGTATAACTCATCAACTACGTATGCTAGAGAGACGAAATTTGTACCTAAACTTCCTTGCATAGTCCTGCATACGAAAACATTTTTTTATTGCATCTTTGGCCATCTTCGTACCGGAAATTACGGGCAAGTGACGATACTCCGAATGTTCCTCAAACGAATGTCTAAAGGGAGTTTTGTACACAGTGCTGTTCGAAAGAGAAACATAGAGTATGCACAGTTAAATCACCCTCAAATCAATGCTGGATTTTAACAAGTTTATACCATTGGAAAGCCGTGTCAAGGGCTCCAGATTTCATATTTAATATTTGATGTGACGATTTGTAACCGAGCGAGTGGCAAGAAGGGGCTGCCACAATAGCAACTAAGCAAAGGGGCTGCGTAGTAAAACCAGCAAGGAATATACTGCCGAATAATGGCTGAAACAAATTCAGAGTTAAGTTTGAGTACAACTCATCACTAAGCATGCTAGAAGACAAAATTTGTACTGAATCTTCCTTGCATATCCTGCATCAAAACTTTTCATTGCATCTTTCGCCATCTCGTACCGGAAATTACGGGCAAGGACGAACTCCGAATGTTCCTCAAGCATGTTAGGATTTTGTACACAGTGCTGTTCGAAAGAGAAACATAAGTATGCACAGTTAAATCACCCTCAAATCAATGCTGATTTAACAAGTTTTTATACCATTGAAAGCCCGTGTCAGGCTCCAGATTCATATTTAATATGTTGATGTGACGATTTGTAACCGGAGCAGTGGCAAGAAGGTAGGGCTGCCACAATAGCAACTAAGCAAAGGGGCTGCGTAGTAAAACAGCAAGATATCTGCCGAATAATGGCTGAAACAAATTCAGAGTTAAGTTGAGTACAACTCATCAACTAAGCATGCTAGAGAGACAAAATTTGTACCTGAATCTTCTTGCATAGTCCTGCATCTGAAAATCACTTTTTCATTGCATCTTCGCCATCTCGTACCGGAAATTACGGGCAAGTGACGATACTCCGAATGTTCTCAAACGCATGTATAATGGATTTTGTACACAGTGCTGTTCGAAAAGAAACATAAAGTATGCACAGTTAAATCACCCTCAAATCAATGCTGGATTTTAAAAGTTTTATACCATTGGAAAGCCGTGTCAAGGGCTCCAGATCATATTAATATGTTGATGTGACGATTTTGTAACCGAGCGAGTGGCAAGAAGGTAGGGCTGCCACAATAGCAACTAAGCAAAGGGGCTGCGTAGTAAAACCAGCAAGGAATATACTGCCGAATAATGGCTGAAACAAATTCAGAGTTAAGTTTGAGTAAACTCATCAACTAAGCATGCTAGAGAGACAAATTTGTACCTAACTTCCTTGCATAGTCCTGCATCGAAAATTTTTATTGCATCTTTGGCCATCTTCGTACCGGAAATTACGGGCAATGACGAACTCCGAATGTTCCTCAAACGCATGTCTAAGGGATTTTTGTACACAGTGCTGTTCGAAAGAGAAACATAGAGTATGCACAGTTAAATCACCCTCAAATCAATGCTGGATTTTAACAAGTTTTATACCATTGAAAGCCGTGTCAAGGCTCCAGATTCATATTTAATATGTTGATGTGACGATTTTGTAACCGGAGCGAGTGGCAAGAAGGTAGGGCTGCCACAATAGCAACTAAGCAAAGGGGGCTGCGTAGTAAAACCAGCAAGGAAATATGCCGAATAATGGCTGAAACAAATTCAGAGTTAAGTTTGAGTACAACTCATCACTAAGCATGCTAAGAGACAAAATTTGTACCTGAATCTTCTTGCATAGTCCTGCATCGAAAATCTTTTCATTGCATCTTTCGGCCATCTTCTACCGAAATTACGGGCAGTGACGAACTCCGATGTTCTCAAACGCATGTTAATGGGATTTTGTACACAGTGCTGTTCGAAAGAAACATAAGTATGCACAGTTAAATCACCTCAATCAATGCTGGATTTTAACAGTTTTATACCATTGGAAACCGTGTCAAGGGCTCCAGATCATATTTAATATGTTGATGTGACGATTTTGTACGGGGCAGTGGCAAGAAGGTAGGGCTGCCACATAGCAACTAAGCAAAGGGGCTGCGTAGTAAAACCAGCAGGAATATACTGCCGAATAATGGCTGGAAACAAATTCAGAGTTAAGTTTGAGTACAATCATCAATAAGCATGCTAAGAGACAAAATTTGTACCTGAATCTTCCTTGCATAGTCTGCATCTGAAAATCACTTTTTCATGCATCTTTCGGCATCTTCGTACGGAAATTAGGGGAAGGACGATACTCCGAATGTTCTCAAACGCATGTATAAGGGATTTGTACACAGTGCTGTTCGAAAAGAAACATAAAGTATGCACAGTTAAATCACCCTCAAATCAATGCTGGATTTTAACAAGTTTTATACCATTGGAAAGCCCGTGTCAAGGGCTCCAGATTCATATTAATATGTTGATGTGACGATTTTGTAACCGGAGCGAGTGGCAAGAGGTAGGCTGCCACAATAGCAACTAAGCAAAGGGGGCTGCGTAGTAAAACCAGCAAGGAATATACTGCCGAATAATGGCTGGAAACAATTCAGAGTTAAGTTTGAGTACAACTCATCAACTAGCATGCTAGAGAGACAAATTTGTACCTAACTTCTTGCATAGTCCTGCATACGAAAATTTTTTTATGCATCTTTGGCCATCTTCGTACCGGAAATTACGGGCAAGTGACGATACCCGAATGTTCCTCAAACGCATGTTAATGGGATTTTTGTACACAGTGCTGTTCGAAAGAGAAACATAAAGTATGCACAGTTAAATCACCCTCAAATCAATGCTGGATTTTAACAAGTTTTATACCATTGGAAAGCCCGTGTCAAGGGCTCCAGATTCATATTTAATATGTTGATGTGACGATTTTGTAACCGGAGCGAGTGGCAAGAAGGTAGGGCTGCCACAATAGCAACTAAGCAAAGGGGGCTGCGTAGTAAAACCAGCAAGGAATATACTGCCGAATAATGGCTGAAACAAATTCAGAGTTAAGTTTGAGTACAACTCATCAACTAAGCATGCTAGAGAGACGAAATTTGTACCTAACCTTCCTTGCATAGTCCTGCATACGAAAACATTTTTTATTGCATCTTTTGGCCATCTTCGTACCGGAAATTACGGCAAGTGACGATACTCCGAATGTTCCTCAAACGCATGTCTAAAGGGAGTTTTGTACACAGTGCTGTTCGAAAGAGAACATAGAGTATGCACAGTTAAATCACCCTCAAATCAATGCTGGATTTTAACAAGTTTTATACCATTGGAAAGCCCGTGTCAAGGGCTCCAGATTCATATTTAATATGTTGATGTGACGATTTTGTAACCGGAGCGAGTGGCAAGAAGGTAGGCTGCCACATTAGCAACTAAGCAAAGGGGCTGCGTAGTAAAACCAGCAAGGAATATACTGCCGAATAATGGCTGGAAACAAATTCAGAGTTAAGTTTGAGTACAACTCATCAACTAAGCATGCTAGAGAGACAAAATTTTGTACCTGAATCTTCCTTGCATAGTCCTGCATCCGAAAACCTTTTTCATTGCATCTTTCGGTCATCTCGTACCGGAAATTACGGGCAAGTGACGATACTCCGAATGTTCCTCAAACGCATGTCTAAGGAAGTTTTGTACACAGTGCTGTTCGAAAGAGAAACATAGAGTATGCACAGTTAAATCACCCTCAAATCAATGCTGGATTTTAACAAGTTTTATACCATTGGAAAGCCCGTGTCAAGGGCTCCAGATTCATATTTAATATGTTGATGTGACGATTTTGTACCGGAGCGAGTGGCAAGAGGTAGGGCTACCACAATAGCAACTAAGCAAAGGGGGCTGCGTAGTAAAACCAGCAAGGAAATACTGCCGATATGGCTGAAAATCAAGTTAAGTTTGAGTACAACTCATCAACTAAGCATGCTAGAGAACAAAATTTGTACCTGAATCTCTTGCATAGTCTGCATCGAAACCTTTTCATTGATCTTTCGGCATCTCTACGAAATTACGGGCAAGTGACGATACTCCGAATGTCCTCAACGCATGTTAAAGGATTTGTACACAGTGCTGTTCGAAAGAGAAACATAAGTATCACAGTTAAATCACCCTCAAATCAATGCTGGATTTAACAAGTTTATACCTTGGAAACCCGTTCAAGGGCTCCAGATCATATTTAATATGTTGATGTGACGATTTTGTAACCGGAGCGAGTGGCAAGAAGTAGGGCTCCACAATAGCAACTAAGCAAAGGGGCTGCGTAGTAAAACCAGCAAGGAATATACTGCCGAATAATGGCTGGAAACAATTCAGAGTTAAGTTTGAGTAAACTCATCAACTAAGCATGCTAAGACAAATTTGTACCTGAATCTTCCTTGCATAGTCCTGCATCGAAAATCATTTTTCATTGCATCTTTCGGCCATTTCGTACCGGAAATTACGGGCAAGTGACGATACTCCGAATGTTCTCAAACGCATGTATAATGGATTTTTGTACACAGTGCTGTTCGAAAAGAAACATAAAGTATGCACAGTTAAATCACCTAAATCAATGCTGGATTTACAAGTTTTTACCATTGGAAAGCCGTGTCAAGGGCTCCAGATTCATATTTAATATGTTGTGTGACGATTTTGTAACGGAGCGAGTGGCAAGAAGGTAGGCTGCCACAATAGCAACTAAGCAAAGGGGCTGCGTAGTAAAACCAGCAAGGAATATACTGCCGAATAATGGCTGGAAACAAATTCAGAGTTAAGTTTGAGTACAACTCATCAACTAAGCATGCTAGAGAGACAAATTTGTACCTAACTTCCTTGCATAGTCCTGCATCGAAAACATTTTTATTGCATCTTTCGGCCATCTTCGTACCGGAAATTACGGGCAGTGACGTACTCGAATGTTCCTCAAACGCATGTTAAGGGATTTTGTACACAGTGCTGTTCGAAAGAGAAACATAGAGTATGCACAGTTAAATCACCCTCAAATCAATGCTGGATTTTAACAAGTTTTATACCATTGGAAAGCCCGTGTCAAGGGCTCCAGATTCATATTTAATATGTTGATGTGACGATTTTGTAACCGGAGCGAGTGGCAAGAGGTAGGCTGCCACAATAGCAACTAAGCAAAGGGGCTGCGTAGTAAAACCAGCAAGGAATATACTGCCGAATAATGGCTGAAACAAATTCAGAGTTAAGTTTGAGTACAACTCATCAACTAAGCATGCTAGAGAGACAAAATTTGTACCTGAATCTTCCTTGCATAGTCCTGCATCGAAAACCTTTTTCATTGCATCTTTCGGCCATCTCTACCGGAAATTACGGCAAGTGACGATACTCCGAATGTTCCTCAAACGCATGTATAAGGATTTTTGTACACAGTGCTGTTCGAAAGAGAAACATAAGTATGCACAGTTAAATCACCCTCAAATCAATGCTGGATTTTAACAAGTTTTATACCATTGGAAAGCCCGTGTCAAGGCTCCAGATTCATATTTAATATGTTGATGTGACGATTTTGTACCGGAGCGAGTGGCAAGAGTAGGGCCACAATAGCAACTAAGCAAAGGGGGCTGCGTAGTAAAACCAGCAAGGAATATCTGCCGAATAATGGCGAAACAAATTCAAGTTAAGTTTGAGTAAACTCATCAATAAGCATGCTAAAGACAAATTTGTACTGAATCTTCCTTGCATAGTCCTGCATACGAAATCTTTTTCATTGCATCTTTCGGCCATTTCGTACCGAAATTACGGGCAAGTGACGATACTCCGAATGTTCCTCAAACGCATGTATAAGGATTTTGTACACAGTGCTGTTCGAAAGAGAAACATAAGTATGCACAGTTAAATCACCTCAATCAATGCTGGATTTTAACAAGTTTTATACCATTGGAAAGCCGTGTCAAGGGCTCCAGATTCATATTTAATATGTTGATGTGACGATTTTGTAACCGGAGCGAGTGGCAAGAAGGTAGGGCTGCCACAATAGCAACTAAGCAAAGGGGGCTGCGTAGTAAAACCAGCAAGGAATATACTGCCGAATAATGGCTGTAAACAAATTCAGAGTTAAGTTTGAGTACAACTCATCAACTAAGCATGCTAGAGAGACAAAATTTGTACCTGAATCTTCCTTGCATAGTCCTGCATCTGAAAATCACTTTTTCATTGCATCTTTCGGCCATCTTCGTACCGGAAATTACGGGCAAGTGACGATACTCCGAATGTTCCTCAAACGCATGTATAATGGGATTTTTGTACACAGTGCTGTTCGAAAGAGAAACATAAAGTATGCACAGTTAAATCACCCTCAAATCAATGCTGGATTTTAACAAGTTTTATACCATTGGAAAGCCCGTGTCAAGGCTCCAGATTCATATTTAATATGTTGATGTGACGATTTTGTAACCGGAGCGAGTGGCAAGAAGGTAGGGCTGCCACAATAGCAACTAAGCAAAGGGGGCTGCGTAGTAAAACCAGCAAGGAATATACTGCCGAATAATGGCTGTAAACAAATTCAGAGTTAAGTTTGAGTACAACTCATCAACTAAGCATGCTAGAGAGACAAAATTTGTACCTGAATCTTCCTTGCATAGTCCTGCATCTGAAAATCACTTTTTCATTGCATCTTTCGGCCATCTTCGTACCGGAAATTACGGGCAAGTGACGATACTCCGAATGTTCCTCAAACGCATGTATAATGGGATTTTTGTACACAGTGCTGTTCGAAAGAGAAACATAAAGTATGCACAGTTAAATCACCCTCAAATCAATGCTGGATTTTAACAAGTTTTATACCATTGGAAAGCCGTCAAGGCTCCAGATTATTATTTAATATGTTGTGCGATTTGTACCGGAGCGAGTGGCAGAGTAGGGCTCCACAATACAACTAAGCAAAGGGGGCTGCGTAGTAAAACCAGAAGATACTGCCGAATAATGGCTGGAAACAAATTCAGAGTTAAGTTTGGTAAACCTCAATAGCATGCTAAGAGACAAATTTGTACCTAACCTTCCTTGCATAGTCCTGCATCGAAAACATTTTTATTGCATCTTTCGGCCATCTTCGTACCGGAAATACGGGAGGACCTCCGAATGTTCCTCAACGCATGTTAATGGGATTTTTGTACACAGTGCTGTTCAAAAGAAACATAGGTATGCACACTAAATCAGTAAATCATCTGGATTTACAGTTTTATCCATGAAAGTTCAGGACCGATTTTTAAAGTGTGTGAGATTTGTAAGAGCATGCAAGGGTGGGCAACCACAATACAACTAACAATCAGGAGTTGGTATAAACCAGCAAGTAACTGCGAAAATGGCTGAAACATTCAAGTTATAAATTCATCACTTGCATCTGAGAAAACGTTGGACGAACTCTATCTCTCAAACCATTATATTTTTTCCAGGCTTCAGGAAATAGAGTAGCCAGTAAATAATTTCACATGCTGTTAAAGAACCATGAAAGCCGTTAAATCCCAATATGTGATTAAGTTTACTTGAGCCGGCAAGTGGCCAGAGAGTAGGGCTACCACAATATCAACTAAGCAAAGGGGCTGCGTAGTAAAACCAGCAAGGAATATACTGCCGAATAATGGCTGGAAACAAATTCAGCGTTAAGTTTGAGTATAACTCATCAACTAAGCATGCTAGAGAGACAAATTTGTACCTGAATCTTCCTTGCATAGTCCTTCATCCGAAAACCAGTTTTTTATTGCATCTTTCGGTCATCTACATACGGGAAATTACAGGCAAGTGACGATACTCCGAATGTTCCTCAAACGCATGTCTAAAGGGAGTTTTGTACACAGTGCTGTTCGAAAGAGAAACATAAGTATGCACAGTTAAATCACCCTCAAATCAATGCTGGATTTTAACAAGTTTTATAACCATTGGAAAGCCCGTGTCAAGGGCTCCAGATTCATATTTAATATGTTGATGTGACGATTTTGTAACCGGAGCGAGTGGCAAGAAGGTAGGGCTGCCACAATAGCAACTAAGCAAAGGGGCTGCGTAGTAAAACCAGCAAGGAATATACTGCCGAATAATGGCTTGAACAAATTCAGTTAAGTTTGAGTATAACTCATCAACTAAGCATGCTAGAGAGACGAAATTTGTACCTAACCTTCCTTGCATAGTCCTGCATACGAAAACCTTTTTTTATTGCATCTTTTGGCCATCTTCGTACCGGAAATTACGGGCAAGGGACGATACTCCGAATGTTCCTCAAACGCATGTCTAAAGGGAGTTTTGTACACAGTGCTGTTCGAAAGAGAAACATAGAGTATGCACAGTTAAATCACCCTCAAATCAATGCTGGATTTTAACAAGTTTTATACCATTGAAAGCCCGTGTCAAGGCTCCAGATTCATATTTAATATGTTGATGTGACGATTTTGTAACCGGAGCGAGTGGCAAGAAGGTAGGGCTGCCACATTAGCAACTAAGCAAAGGGGGCTGCGTAGTAAAACCAGCAAGGAATATACTGCCGAATAATGGCTGTAAACAAATTCAGAGTTAAGTTTGAGTACAACTCATCAACTAAGCATGCTAGAGAGACAACATTTGTACCTGAATCTTCCTTGCATAGTCCTTCATCCGAAAACCAGTTTTTTATTGCATCTTTTGGCCATCTTCGTACCGGAAATTACGGGCAAGGGACGATACTCTGAATGTTCCTCAAACGCATGTATAATGGGATTTTTGTACACAGTGCTGTTCGAAAGAGAAACATAGAGTATGCACAGTTAAATCACCCTCAAATCAATGCTGGATTTTAACAAGTTTTATACCATTGAAAGCCCGTCTCAAGGGCTCCAGATTCATATTTAATATGTTGATGTGACGATTTTGTAGCCGGAGCGAGTGGCAGAGAGTAGGGCTCACAATAGCAATAAGCAAAGGGGGCTGCGTAGTAAAACCAGCAAGGAATATACTGCCGAATAATGGCTGGAAACAATTCAGAGTTAAGTTTGAGTATAACTCATCAACTAAGCATGCTAGAGAGACGAAATTTGTACCTGAATCTTCCTTGCATAGTCCTGCATCCGAAAACACAGTTTTTCATTGCATCTTTCGGTCATCTTCATACCGGAAATTACGGGCAAGTGACGATACTCCGAATGTTCCTCAAACGCATGTCTAAATGGGATTTTTGTACACAGTGCTGTTCGAAAGAGAAACATAGGAGTATGCACAGTTAAATCACCCTCAAATCAATGCTGGATTTTAACAAGTTTTATACCATTGAAAGCCCGTCTCAAGGGCTCCAGATTCATATTTAATATGTTGATGTGACGATTTTGTAGCCGGAGCGAGTGGCCAGAGGTAGGGCTACCACAATAGCAACTAAGCAAAGGGGGCTGCGTAGTAAAACCAGCAAGGAATATACTGCCGAATAATGGCTGGTAAACAAATTCAGCGTTAAGTTTGAGTATAACTCATCAACTAAGCATGCTAGAGAGACGAAATTTGTACCTGAATCTTCCTTGCATAGTCCTGCATCCGAAAACCAGTTTTTCATTGCATCTTTCGGCATCATCTCATACCGGAAATTACGGGCAAGTGACGATACTCCGAATGTTCCTCAAACGCATGTCTAATGGGATTTTTGTACACAGTGCTGTTCGAAAGAGAAACATAGAGTATGCACAGTTAAATCACCCTCAAATCAATGCTGGATTTTAACAAGTTTTATACCATTGAAAGCCCGTCTCAAGGGCTCCAGATTCATTTTTAATATGTTGATGTGACGATTTTGTAGCCGGAGCGAGTGGCCAAGAGGTAGGGCTACCACAATAGCAACTAAGCAAAGGGGGCTGCGTAGTAAAACCAGCAAGGAATATACTGCCGAATAATGGCTGGAAACCAATTCAGCGTTAAGTTTGAGTATAACTCATCAACTAAGCATGCTAGAGAGACGAAATTTGTACCTGAATCTTCCTTGCATAGTCCTGCATCCGAAAACAGTTTTTCATTGCATCTTTCGGCCATTTCATACCGGAAATTACGGGCATGTGACGATACTCCGAATGTTCCTCAAACGCATGTCTAATGGGATTTTTGTACACAGTGCTGTTCGAAAGAGAAACATAGAGTATGCACAGTTTAAATCACCCTCAAATCAAGCTGGATTTTAACAAGTTTTTATACCATTGAAAAGCCCGTCTCAAGGGCTCCAGATTCTTTTTTAATATGTTGATGTGACGATTTTGTAGCCGGAGCGAGGGCCAGAGAGTAGGGCTACCACAATAGCAACTAAGCAAAGGGGGCTGCGTAGTAAAACCAGCAAGGAATATACTGCCGAATAATGGCTGGAAACCAATTCAGCGTTAAGTTTGAGTATAACTCATCAACTAAGCATGCTAGAGAGACGAAATTTGTACCTGAATCTTCCTTGCATAGTCCTGCATCCAAAACAGTTTTTCATTGCATCTTTCGGCCATCTTCATACCGGAAATTACGGGCAAGTGACGATACTCCGAATGTTCCTCAAACGCATGTCTAATGGGATTTTTGTACACAGTGCTGTTCGAAAGAGAAACATAGAGTATGCACAGTTAAATCACCCTCAAATCAATGCTGGATTTTAACAAGTTTATACCATTGCAAAGCCCGTCTCAAGGGCTCCAGATTCATATTAATATGTTGCTGTGACGATTTTGTAGCCGGAGCGAGTGGCCAGAGAGTAGGGCTACCACAATAGCAACTAAGCAAAGGGGGCTGCGTAGTAAAACCAGCAAGGAATATACTGCCGAATAATGGCTGGAAACCAATTCAAGAGTTAAGTTTGAGTATAACTCATCAACTAAGCATGCTAGAGAGACGAAATTTGTACCTGAATCTTCCTTGCATAGTCCTGCATCCGAAAACCAGTTTTTCTTTGCATCTTTCGGTCATCTCCATACCGGAAATTACGGGCAAGTGACGATACTCCGAATGTTCCTCAAACGCATGTCTAATGGGATTTTTGTACACAGTGCTGTTCGAAAGAGAAACATAGAGTATGCACAGTTAAATCACCCTCAAATCAATGCTGGATTTTAACAAGTTTTATACCATTGAAAAGCCCGTCTCAAGGGCTCCAGATTCTTTTTTAATATGTTGATGTGACGATTTTGTAGCCGGAGGAGTGGCCAGAGAGTAGGGCTACCACAATAGCAATTAAGCAAAGGGGCTGCGTAGTAAAACCAGCAAGGAATCTACTGCCGAATAATGGCTGGAAACCAATTCAGCGTTAAGTTTGAGTATAACTCATCAACTAAGCATGCTAGAGAGACGAAATTTGTACCTGAATCTTCCTTGCATAGTCCTGCATCCAAAAACAAGTTTTTCATTGCATCTTTCGGCCATGTTCATACCGGAAATTACGGGCAAGTGACGATACTCCGAATGTTCCTCAAACGCATGTCTAATGGGATTTTTGTACACAGTGCTGTTCGAAAGAGAAACATAGAGTATGCACAGTTAAATCACCCTCAAATCAATGCTGGATTTTAACAAGTTTTATACCATTGAAAAGCCCGTCTCAAGGGCTCCAGATTCTTATTTAATATGTTGCTGTGACGATTTTGTAGCCGGAGCGAGGGCCAGAGAGTAGGGCTACCACAATAGCAACTAAGCAAAGGGGGCTGCGTAGTAAAACCAGCAAGGAATATACTGCCGAATAATGGCTGGAAACCAATTCAGTTAAGTTTGTATAACCATCAACAAGCATGCTAGAGAGACAAATTTGTACCTGAATCTTCCTTGCATAGTCTGCATACGAAAATCATTTTTCATTGCTCTTTCGGCCTTCTTCATACCGAAAGTACGGCATGTGACAACTCCGAATGTTCCCAACCATGTATAATGGGATTTTGTACACAGTGCTGTTCGAAAGAGAAACATAAGTATGCACAGTTTAATCACCCCAAATCAATGCTGGATTTTAACAAGTTTTATACTTGGAAAGCCCGTCTCAAGGCTCCAGATCTTTTAATATGTTGATGTGACGATTTTGTAGCCGGAGCGAGTGGCCAAGAGTAGGGCTACCACAATACAACTAAGCAAAGGGCTGCGTATAAAACCACAAGGAATATACTGCCGAATAATGCGGAAACCAATTCAATTAAGTTTGAGTATACTCATCAACTAAGCATCAAGAGACGAATTGACCTGAATCTCCTTGCATAGTCCTGCATACAAAATCATTTTTCATTGCATCTTTCGGCCTCTCATACCGAAAGTACGGCATGTGAGATACTCCGAATGTTCCTCAACGCATGTATATGTTTTGTACACAGTGCTGTTCGAAGAGAAACATAGAGTATGCACAGTTAATCACCTCAATCAATGCTGATTTTAACAATTTTATACCATTGAAGCCGTCTCAAGGCTCCAGATTTTAATATGTTGTGTGACGATTTTGTAGCCGGAGCGAGGGCCAGAGAAGGGCTACCACAATAGCAACTAAGCAAAGGGCTGCGTAGTAAACCACAAGATAACGCCGAATAAGGCTGGAAACCAATTCAGATTAGTTGAGAAACTCATCAACTAAGCATGCTAGAACAAATTGTACCTGAATCTTCCTGCAAGTCCTCATACGAATCATTTTCATTGCATTCGCCTTCTTCATACCGGAAAGTACGGGCATGGACATATCCGAATGTTCCTCAAACCATTATAATGGTTTTGTACAAGTGCGTTCGAAAGAGAAACATAGAGTAGCACAGTTATCACCCTCAAATCATGCTGTTTACAATTTTACCATGAAAGCCCGTCTCAGGCTCCAGATCTTTTATATTTGATGTGACGATTTTGAGCCGAGCGAGTGGCCAGAATAGGCTACCACATACAACTAACAAAGGGCTGCGTAGTAAAACCAGCAGGAATATACCGATAATGCTGAAACCAATCAAGTTAATTGAGTATAACTCATCACAAGCATCAAGAGACAAATTACCTAATCTTCCTCATAGTCTGCATACGAATCATTTTCATTGCATCTTTGCCTTCTTCATACGAAAGTACGGGCATTGACGACCGAATGTTCCTCAAACGCATGTATAATGGGATTTTTGTACACAGTGCTGTTCGAAAGAGAAACATAGAGTATGCACAGTTTAATCACCCTCAAATCAATGCTGGATTTTAACAAGTTTTATACCATTGGAAAGCCCGTCTCAAGGGCTCCAGATTCTATTTAATATGTTGATGTGACGATTTGTAGCCGGAGCGAGTGGCCAGAGAGTAGGGCTACCACAATACCAACTAAGCAAAGGGGGCTGCGTAGTAAAACCAGCAAGGAATATACTGCCGAATAATGGCTGGAAACCAATTCAGAGTTAAGTTTGAGTATAACTCATCAACTAAGCATGCTAGAGAGACGAAATTTGTACCTGAATCTTCCTTGCATAGTCCTGCATACGAAAATCATTTTTTCATTGCATCTTTCGGCCTTCTTCATACCGGAAAGTACGGGCATGTGACGATACTCCGAATGTTCCTCAACGCATGTATAATGGGATTTTTGTACACAGTGCTGTTCGAAAGAGAAACATAGAGTATGCACAGTTTAATCACCCTCAAATCAATGCTGGATTTTTAACAAGTTTTATACCATTGGAAAGCCCGTCTCAAGGGCTCCAGATTCATTATTAATATGTTGATGTGACGATTTTGTAGCCGGAGCGAGTGGCCAGAGAGTAGGGCTACCACAATACCAACTAAGCAAAGGGGGCTGCGTAGTAAAACCAGCAAGGAATATACTGCCGAATAATGGCTGGAAACCAATTCAGAGTTAAGTTTGAGTATAACTCATCAACTAAGCATGCTAGAGAGACGAAATTTGTACCTGAATCTTCCTTGCATAGTCCTGCATACGAAAATCATTTTTTCATTGCATCTTTCGGCCTTCTTCATACCGGAAAGTACGGGCATGTGACGATACTCCGAATGTTCCTCAAACGCATGTATAATGGGATTTTTGTACACAGTGCTGTTCGAAAGAGAAACATAGAGTATGCACAGTTAAATCACCCTCAAATCAATGCTGGATTTTAACAAGTTTTATACCATTGGAAAGCCCGTCTCAAGGGCTCCAGATTCTTTTTTAATATGTTGATGTGACGATTTTGTAGCCGGAGCGAGTGGCCAGAGAGTAGGGCTACCACAATAGCAACTAAGCAAAGGGGGCTGCGTAGTAAAACCAGCAAGGAATATACTGCCGAATAATGGCTGGAAACCAATTCAGAGTTAAGTTTGAGTATAACTCATCAACTAAGCATGCTAGAGAGACGAAATTTGTACCTGAATCTTCCTTGCATAGTCCTGCATACGAAAATCATTTTTTCATTGCATCTTTCGGCCTTCTTCATACCGGAAAGTACGGGCATGTGACGATACTCCGAATGTTCCTCAAACGCATGTATAATGGGAATTTTGTACACAGTGCTGTTCGAAAGAGAAACATAGAGTATGCACAGTTTAATCACCCTCAAATCAATGCTGGATTTTAACAAGTTTTATACCATTGGAAAGCCCGTGTCAAGGGCTCCAGATTCATATTTAATATGTTGATGTGACGATTTTGTAGCCGGAGCGAGTGGCCAGAGAGTAGGGCTACCACAATAGCAACTAAGCAAAGGGGGCTGCGTGTCACACCCCGTGTCGTTTTCCGACCTCGGCGGCCATGACCTTCGGTAGTTGTTTATACACAGAATCAGATTGCAAAGGAAACGGATTGATATTTACAAGAATGTACACATTTATTTACAATAACATAAGTTTGAAGTTTCACAAAAATAAGAATATTAAACATTAAGCTCAGGAGTAACCTAATATTGGCGGTTCCGGTGGTGTAGTGTGTGTGTATGTGTGTGTCTCTCTCTCTCTCTTTATACAGTCCCCGTCGGAGATGATAGGGCCCCCTTGGGTCTTACTGTGTCCCGCCGCAAGTCACCCTTCCAACATCACATCAACTTCAAAAGTGTCTTAACCCTTGCGGGAAAACCCTGGAATTATCAAATAAACCCAATTGTACATTTAAACTAAAATAAAATAGCTTATAGCAGAATCACAGTATTAGGCTTTACTTTAGGCCGGTTTGAAAGTATACTTCCATTGTTACCGCAAATCAATATTTCATATACATCACATTTTGTTTGAATTTCACTTCTCTCAAGCCTCTTTGTGAGACAAACAATAAATCAAACTCTAGTGAAAAATCGGTTCAAATCAAGTGTTGTTTGAATTTCACATCTCTCAAACATCTTTGTGAAGCAAACAATAAATCAAAACTCTTGTGAAAATTGGCTCCACAATTACATAAAGCACAACTCGGTCTTAATCTTAGTACAACAATCTCCTTGATAAAAAGTATAATTAAATAACTACTTACAGGTCGTTCTGACGATCCTGGTTTTAGGTATTACTGTCTGGCGAGTCTCGTACTCTCGTGAGCATTACTTATATCAGCAGACGTCAAACTCTAGCAGCGAAAACTTGTCTACAGACTTAAGAGTTCTCAATTACTCTTTATCATGCTGCAAATTACTTTCAAGGAGTTCTCAATAACTCAGTAATATATAAAAATCGTCGAGGCTGACAAACGGTCCTCTCCTCGGGAATCTCAGACGAATACTGCCACACCTAGTAATTTACTCCCACAAATTAGCCCTACAAATTCCTACGACCAGATCTCGTGACTATCCCACATTCCAAACCTCAAATACAAAAGAACTATCGTAACGATTCGATATCGACCAATCACAACCTTTAAATCTCTTAAGAAGTTTGGTAGCCTTATACCTTAACAAAACTTGTATACAATCGAAAGGAAATGCTACGTCATGTGAGGCGCTTTGGCCATCACCCTTTAAATTCTTGTTACTCTTGGATAAATAAATTATTTACATGAAGAAACTTAGGAAACTGAGTAATTCTTAACAAATTCACATAACTCTGTGACATGTCTCCCATCTTAGAGAATTACTCTCCAATACTCTTATGGTGATTGACATCTTCATATCTTATACATACGTCATTATTGGCGATATCTTCATTGCTTATTATTACAACACCAAACTGATATTATATCCTTACATGGGATTCTCTTGGACATCTACTCAAAAAGTCTGCTCCCAGATTATCACTACCCTTTATTGCCTTAATAGTGAACCTGTACTGTTGGAGACTTAGTGCCCATCTCATTACTCTACTATTGTTTACCTTTGCTGTGGTTAAATAGGCTAACGGATGGTGATCAGTTTCTAACAAAAACTCTTTCCCATAAAGGTACATGTGGAATTTCGCTATTGCCCATACTAAAGCTAGGCATTCACGCTCAATAACTGCGTAAGCTCGTTCTCTTGGTAGCAATTTTCGGCTTGCATAGCAAATGGGAAACAAAGTGTCACGCTCTTGCTGCATGAGAACTGCCCCAAGGCCAACGTCAGAGGCGTCAGTTCTGAGGATATACCCTTTTTCATGGTCAGGCAAGCGCAGTATGGGTGAAGCAGAGAGTCGCTCTTTGAGTGTGCTAAATGCATGCTCTTGCGGTTCTTTCCAGTTTACTATGTTAGAATTCCCCTTTTTGGTTAGATCAGTTATCGGTACAGCAATGGCGGCGAAGTTGGGTATAAATTTCCGATAGTAATTTGCTAGCCCCATGAAGGATCTCACTTCTTTCTTATTGCGCGGGCGTGACGCGTCCATGATCTTTGTGATTTTCTCCGGTTGAGGTTTTAGTACACCGTTTCCTACCACGTGACCTAGGAATTCTAAGGAATCGTAAGCAACCAGGCACTTCGAAGGTTTAGCCGTAAGTTGTGCGTTGCGCAGACGTTCTAAAACTTGTTCTACTGTACGCATGTGTTGTTGCCAGGTATCCGTGTATATCAGAATGTCATCAATGTAGCTTATAACATTTAGTTGCTTATCAAGAAGCTTGCGCATCATGCGTGTAAAAGTGGCTGGCGCGTTGACCATACCGAACGGTAAGACTGTGAATTGATATAATCCTTCCGATGTAATAAACGCAGTTTTATCTTTATCCGAGTCGGCGATGGGTATTTGCCAATACCCTTTTGTTAAATCTAATTTAGTGAAGAATTTCGCAGAAGCGACTTGTGCCATGAGATGATCGGCATGCGGAATTGGTTCTGGGTCGAAAATCGTGACTCTATTCAACTTCCGGAAGTCAACGCAAAATCTAACTGAGCCGTCCTTCTTTTTGACCAGTACTATTGGTGACGCATACTTAGATTCTGAGCGTTCAATCACACCAAGTTTTAGCATAGAACTTATTTCTTTCTTGACCGTTTCTTGGGTTGCAAACGGGACTGGGTATGCCTTTGAGTAAATCGCATCTTTTGTGGTTAGCTCTACACTGTGCTGCATGAGTTCAGTGTGACCTGGAACATCAGTAAGGACATCAGAATAACCTTTAAGCATTGTATCAATTTGCTGTTTCTGCTGCTCTGTTCTGTTTTCACATACTTTTACATCTGTGTACATCTCAGTTTGTTCAATGGGAAACAACTTGACCTCCATCAATCCTTCTTCGTTGTCATCATCAATGACACTAGATGTAAGGTGCTTAAGGCTTGCTGCGGCATGTATTATTTCTGGCTCTTCTTGACTTCTGGTATCTGACCGTGCTATGTATTTCTTTAGCAAGTTGGCATGGAACGTTCGCTGCTTATCCTTCATTTCTAGACAGTAGTCGTTTTGTGCTACTTTTCTTACTACATAAAATGGACCTTTCCACTGCATAAGCAACTTGTTGTTATCAGTGGGTAGGAGGACTAAAGCTTGGTCGCCTACTTGAAAAGTTCTATCTTTCGTTCTGGTGTCATAGTATTTCTTATAGCGAGTGCTTGACTTGGCAAGTTCTTCTCGTGCGAGTTTGCATGTCGTTTCAAGGCGTTCTTGTAGGTCGACAACATATTGGTAAGTGGTTTTGACCTCTTCTGGTGCATTACCTGTCCATAATTCTTTAAGAATGGTTAATGGGCCCCGAACTGCATGACCATAAATAAGTTGGAATGGTGAGTACCCTAAACTTTCTTGTGGTACTTCACGATACGCGAAAAGTAGTGCCGGAATATAGCGATCCCAGTCGCGAGGACGTTCATTGCACATTCTACGCAGCATGCGCTTTAATGTACCATTGAATTTCTCTACTAATCCATTACAAATGGGATGGTATGGTGTTGTGTGCAGTTGCTTTAAAGACATAAGCCTACCCACTTCTTTCATCAATTCTGCCGTAAACTGGCTTCCCATGTCAGATAGGATTTCGTGAGGTACGCCCATACGCGAGAACATTTCAAATAATGCTTCGGCTACCCGTTCGGTTTCTATTCGGGGGAGAGCTACCGCCTCGGGGTAACGAGTGGCGTAGTCAACAAGAGTCAAAATATACATATTACCGCGGTCTGTCACCGGTTGCATAGGACCGACGAGATCTACCGCAACTCGTCTGAACGGCGTATCGATGAGTGGCATTCGACCTAACGGAACCTTACGTACACTACCTTTTGCTACCGTTCGTTGACAGATGTCGCATGAAATGCAGTATCTATGAATGTCACCTTGGCAACCGGGCCAATAAAAGTTTGCACGTATTCGATCTGTGGTCTTTTTGATTCCGAGATGACCGGACATGGTTGAGTCGTGAGCGAGTTTGAGTACCTTGGGTCTGAGATTCTTAGGCACAACTAACTGATTGAAGACTCGGCCGTGTTCTACTGAGGGAGACTGAAATTCGCGGAAAAGAAGTTCATCTGAAATAAGGAATTTTGTTTCGTTTTCCTTTCCCGTAATACGCGTTTGACCAATTTCGGCCAACTTCCATAACTTATTCAAAGTTGGATCTTCGCGTTGCGCTTTTTTGATATCTGTGCGCGTTTCTGTAAAACTTTCCGCCTGAGGAACTTTGAGTGGGCGTAGGTTTTTAGCTGTCTTAATCTTCTGAGCTCTAGTTTCAACTGCGGCTACTTGAAATGGTAACGCATGTCTATCATCACAAACAGTTTCATGGTTAATTTGAGGTGCCCAATTCGGATCAGGATCTTTTGGTTCTCGAGCATTGCTAACATTGCCTATCACAAGATCATACAGAGTGTTCGTCATACATAGCGCATCTACCGTGCCTACGAAGTACGGGGAGTCTATTGATATGCGCGCGACAGGGAGACTACGTGCCGTGCGATCAAGAAGTAAACACTTCTGTTTAGTCTTAAGGAATTGGTGATCTTCGACTAACTCGAGCCTAACTACTATAGTGCTACAACCACTATCCCTAAGGACACTAACACGTTTATTTCCTAAAAGACCCTCTTTGACCGGCATATGGTTTCCCATTGTGCACGCAGCGCTTATCATTGGAATTGAATGTCCGCATGACAGTTGTACATTTTCGCCAATTTTTCCTGCACAGTCACAAAGCAATGATTTTTGCCCAATGCACGCAGCAACCTCTTGGATTAAATCTTTGTCACTTGCTCTTACCTCTACGCATGATACCTGTGGTCTACCATAACTTGTTCGGTTTTGGTTTTGGTTTCGGTTGCGAAACTTGCTTCTACAATTCCTAGCAATATGACCTATACCGCCGCATGTATAGCAGTTTCGCGTATCTCGACTGCGCGTTTTGTCATATTCGCGCCTTGAAGCAACTACACCTGTATTTTGCTCGACTCTTGGTTTCTCATGTAACTTGTCATTAGTAGATTTCCGTATTGGTTTTTCGCTTTCTAATCTGCGATGAGCCTCTACGTATCGGTCTGCTATCTTTGTCATTTCATGGACTGAACCCGGCTTGCGCTCATTTAGATACATTGCCAAATCTTTGCCGCAAATTGAAATTATTTGCTCACGCAAAAGCAAGTCAGATAGGCCATCGTAAGTTTTGGTGGCTTCGCCAAGTTCAACCCACCGCTGTAAATAACTAGTCAACCGAGCAGCAAACTGTGAGAATGTTTCCCCTATTTCTCGTTGAGAGCTACGAAACTTTACTCGGAAACCTTCTTCTGTTAGCTCGTACCGATGCAAAAGTGCCGACTTAAGGTCTTGGTAATCGCTGGCCTTATCAACTGGTAATCGTGAATAGACTTCTAACGCTCTGCCTGTTAACAAACTACTCAACGCTAGCGCCCATTCTGATTTCGCCCATTTTGCCATTGTTGCGAACCTTTCAAATCGTCTTAAATACGCGTCCATATCATCCCGACCATCGCTAAATGAAGGGAGCTTAGGTTTCTTGATACGCGTTTCATGATCAGACTGACCCTTTTCCTTTCCCCCTAACTGTTTCTTTTGCTGTTCGGCTTTCAATTCAAATTCCTTCATTTCCTTTTCGTGCGCCCTTTCTTCTGCGCGTTCGTCACGTTCGGCTTCTTCTTTGGCATGCCTTTCTTCGCGCTGTATTTGTTCACGCTTCAGGTTTTCCATTTTCTCTCTTTTCTTTTCTTCTTTTAACTCTCTATTCTGTGCAAATTCCACAAGATCTTTACCGTCCAAACCCAGTGTTTTACCTAGTGATATGAATGTTTCAAATTCCATGGTGCAAGCAAGTAATACAATGAGCAACACACAAATTGAGGGACTAACTCTATGTTTGCTTTTTGTGAACTGGTAATTACGAACTTTTGTCTCTAATTCACTGGATGGTTTAGCTCTCAAAAATTTCTGTAACACCTTGTCGCTAAAGCCATGTTTCTTAAAATCATCGCAAACTGAGCGC
This sequence comes from Pycnopodia helianthoides, assembly GCA_032158295.1. Taxonomy (NCBI): domain Eukaryota; kingdom Metazoa; phylum Echinodermata; class Asteroidea; order Forcipulatida; family Asteriidae; genus Pycnopodia; species Pycnopodia helianthoides. The sequence goes on along the minus strand of CM063246.1, from coordinate 19,658,273 downwards.
AATTTGGCAGCATAAAAGTTCGACATAGACCTTTACCAACTTGTCTTTTTACCCAGAGAATAGTTGTCTATTTGTCTATCACCTACTTAATAAAGCCAAAGGTACAGTTTGTCACAATACAATCAAATTCTGTATGTTTTAACAATACAACAACTACCGGATAGTTTTAGAATTTCCCGGACAAGCCCCCAGTTGTCACACCCCGTGTCGTTTTCCGACCTCGGCGGCCATGACCTTCGGTAGTTGTTTATACACAGAATCAGATTGCAAAGGAAACGGATTGATATTTACAAGAATGTACACATTTATTTACAATAACATAAGTTTGAAGTTTCACAAAAATAAGAATATTAAACATTAAGCTCAGGAGTAACCTAATATTGGCGGTTCCGGTGGTGTAGTGTGTGTGTATGTGTGTGTCTCTCTCTCTCTCTCTTTATACAGTCCCCGTCGGAGATGATAGGGCCCCCTTGGGTCTTACTGTGTCCCGCCGCAAGTCACCCTTCCAACATCACATCAACTTCAAAAGTGTCTTAACCCTTGCGGGAAAACCCTGGAATTATCAAATAAACCCAATTGTACATTTAAACTAAAATAAAATAGCTTATAGCAGAATCACAGTATTAGGCTTTACTTTAGGCCGGTTTGAAAGTATACTTCCATTGTTACCGCAAATCAATATTTCATATACATCACATTTTGTTTGAATTTCACTTCTCTCAAGCCTCTTTGTGAGACAAACAATAAATCAAACTCTAGTGAAAAATCGGTTCAAATCAAGTGTTGTTTGAATTTCACATCTCTCAAACATCTTTGTGAAGCAAACAATAAATCAAAACTCTTGTGAAAATTGGCTCCACAATTACATAAAGCACAACTCGGTCTTAATCTTAGTACAACAATCTCCTTGATAAAAAGTATAATTAAATAACTACTTACAGGTCGTTCTGACGATCCTGGTTTTAGGTATTACTGTCTGGCGAGTCTCGTACTCTCGTGAGCATTACTTATATCAGCAGACGTCAAACTCTAGCAGCGAAAACTTGTCTACAGACTTAAGAGTTCTCAATTACTCTTTATCATGCTGCAAATTACTTTCAAGGAGTTCTCAATAACTCAGTAATATATAAAAATCGTCGAGGCTGACAAACGGTCCTCTCCTCGGGAATCTCAGACGAATACTGCCACACCTAGTAATTTACTCCCACAAATTAGCCCTACAAATTCCTACGACCAGATCTCGTGACTATCCCACATTCCAAACCTCAAATACAAAAGAACTATCGTTACGATTCGATATCGACCAATCACAACCTTTAAATCTCTTAAGAAGTTTGGTAGCCTTATACCTTAACAAAACTTGTATACAATCGAAAGGAAATGCTACGTCATGTGAGGCGCTTTGGCCATCACCCTTTAAATTCTTGTTACTCTTGGATAAATAAATTATTTACATGAAGAAACTTAGGAAACTGAGTAATTCTTAACAAATTCACATAACTCTGTGACACTGCGTAGTAAAACCAGCAAGGAATATACTGCCGAATAATGGCTGGAAACCAATTCAGAGTTAAGTTTGAGTATAACTCATCAACTAAGCATGCTAGAGAGACGAAATTTGTACCTGAATCTTTCTTGCATAGTCCTGCATACGAAAATCATTTTTTCATTGCATCTTTCGGCCTTCTTCATACCGGAAAGTACGGGCATGTGACGATACTCCGAATGTTCCTCAAACGCATGTATAATGGGATTTTTGTACACAGTGCTGTTCGAAAGAGAAACATAGAGTATGCACAGTTTAATCACCCTCAAATCAATGCTGGATTTTAACAAGTTTTATACCATTGGAAAGCCCGTCTCAAGGGCTCCAGATTCATATTTAATATGTTGATGTGACGATTTTGTAGCCGGAGCGAGTGGCCAGAGAGTAGAGCTACCACAATACCAACTAAGCAAAGGGGGCTGCGTAGTAAAACCAGCAAGGAATATACTGCCGAATAATGGCTGGAAACCAATTCAGAATTAAGTTTGAGTATAACTCATCAACTAAGCATGCTAGAGAGACGAAATTTGTACCTGAATCTTCCTTGCATAGTCCTGCATACGAAAATCATTTTTTCATTGCATCTTTCGGCCTTCTTCATACCGGAAAGTACGGGCATGTGACGATACTCCGAATGTTCCTCAAACGCATGTATAATGGGTTTTTTGTACACAGTGCTGTTCGAAAGAGAAAACATAGAGTATGCACAGTTAAATCACCCTCAAATCAATGCTGGATTTTTACAAATTTTATACCATTAGAAAGCTCGTCTCAAGGGCTTCAGATTCATATTAAATATGTTGCTGTGACGATTTTGTAGCCGGAGCGAGTGGCCAGAGAGTAGGGCTACCACAATACCAACTAAGCAAAGGGGGCTGCGTAGTAAAACCAGCAAGGAATATACTGCCGAATAATGGCTGGAAACCAATTCAGAGTTAAGTTTGAGTATAACTCATCAACTAAGCATGCTAGGGAGACGAAATTTGTACCTGAATCTTCCTTGCATAGTCCTGCATACGAAAATCATTTTTTCATTGCATCTTTCGGCCTTCTTCATACCGGAAAGTACGGGCATGTGACGATACTCCGAATGTTCCTCAGACGCATGTATAATGGGAATTTTGTACACAGTGCTGTTCGAAAGAGAAACATAGAGTATGCACAGTTTAATCACCCTCAAATCAATGCTGGATTTTAACAAGTTTTATACCATTGGAAAGCCCGTCTCAAGGGCTCCAGATTCTTTTTTAATATGTTGATGTGACGATTTTGTAGCCGGAGCGAGTGGCCAGAGAGTAGGGCTACCACAATACCAACTAAGCAAAGGGGGCTGCGTAGTAAAACCAGCAAGGAATATACTGCCGAATAATGGCTGGAAACCAATTCAGAGTTAAGTTTGAGTATAACTCATCAACTAAGCATGCTAGAGAGACGAAATGTGTACCTGAATCTTCCTTGCATAGTCCTGCATACGAAAATCATTTTTTCATTGCATCTTTCGGCTTCTTCATACCGGAAAGTACGGGCATGTGACGATACTCCGAATGTTCCTCAAACGCATGTATAATGGGATTTTTGTACACAGTGCTGTTCGAAAGACAAACATAGAGTATGCACAGTTAAATCACCCTCAAATCAATGCTGGATTTTAACAAGTTTTATACCATTGGAAAGCCCGTCTCAAGGGCTCCAGATTCTTTTTTAATATGTTGATGTGACGATTTTGTAGCCGGAGCGAGTGGCCAGAGAGTAGGGCTACCACAATAGCAACTAAGCAAAGGGGGCTGCGTAGTAAAACCAGCAAGGAATATACTGCCGAATAATGGCTGGAAACCAATTCAGAGTTAAGTTTGAGTATAACTCATCAACTAAGCATGCTAGAGAGACGAAATTTGTACCTGAATTCTTTCTTGCATAGTCCTGCATACGAAAATCATTTTTTCATTGCATCTTTCGGCCTTCTTCATACCGGAAAGTACGGGCATGTGACGATACTCCGAATGTTCCTCAAACGCATGTATAATGGGATTTTTGTACACAGTGCTGTTCGAAAGAGAAACGTAGAGTACGCACAGTTTAATCACCCTCAAATCAATGCTGGATTTTAACAAGTTTTATACCATTGGAAAGCCCGTCTCAAGGGCTCCAGATTCTTTTTTAATATGTTGATGTGACGATTTTGTAGCCGGAGCGAGTGGCCAGAGAGTAGGGCTACCACAATACCAACTAAGCAAAGGGGCTGCGTAGTAAAACCAGCAAGGAATATACTGCCGAATAATGGCTGGAAACCAATTCAGAGTTAAGTTTGAGTATAACTCATCAACTAAGCATGCTAGAGAGACGAAATTTGTACCTGAATCTTCCTTGCATAGTCCTGCATACGAAAATCATTTTTTCATTGCATCTTTCGGCCTTCTTCATACCGGAAAGTACGGGCATGTGACGATACTCCGAATGTTCCTCAAACGCATGTCTAATGGGATTTTTGTACACAGTGCTGTTCGAAAGAGAAACATAGAGTACGCACAGTTTAATCACCCTCAAATCAATGCTGGATTTTAACAAGTTTTATACCATTGGAAAGCCCGTCTCAAGGGCTCCAGATTCTTTTTTAATATGTTGATGTGACGATTTTGTAGCCGGAGCGAGTGGCCAGAGAGTAGGGCTACCACAATACCAACTAAGCAAAGGGGCTGCGTAGTAAAACCAGCAAGGAATATACTGCCGAATAATGGCTGGAAACCAATTCAGAGTTAAGTTTGAGTATAACTCATCAACTAAGCATGCTAGAGAGACGAAATGTGTACCTGAATCTTCCTTGCATAGTCCTGCATACGAAAATCATTTTTTCATTGCATCTTTCGGCCTTCTTCATACCGGAAAGTACGGGCATGTGACGATACTCCGAGTGTTCCTCAAACGCATGTATAATGGGATTTTTGTACACAGTGCTGTTCGAAAGAGAAACATAGAGTATGCACAGTTAAATCACCCTCAAATCAATGCTGGATTTTAACAAGTTTTATACCATTGGAAAGCCCGTCTCAAGGGCTCCAGATTCTTTTTTAATATGTTGATGTGACGGTTTTGTAGCCGGAGCGAGTGCCCAGAGAGTAGGGCTACCACAATACCAACTAAGCAAAGGGGGCTGCGTAGTAAAACCAGCAAGGAATATACTGCCGAATAATGGCTGGAAACCATTCAGAGTTAAGTTTGAGTATAACTCATCAACTAAGCATGCTAGAGAGACGAAATTTGTACCTGAATCTTCCTTGCATAGTCCTGCATCCCAAAATCATTTTTTCATTGCATCTTTCGGCCTTCTTCATACCGGAAAGTACGGGCATGTGACGATACTCCGAATGTTCCTCAAACGCATGTATAATGGGATTTTTGTACACAGTGCTGTTCGAAAGAGAAACATAGAGTATGCACAGTTTAATCACCCTCAAATCAATGCTGGATTTTAACAAGTTTTTATACCATTGGAAAGCCAGTCTCAAGGGCTCCAGATTCTTTTTTAATATGTTGATGTGACGATTTGTAGCCGGAGCGAGTGGCCAGAGAGTAGGGCTACCACAATACAACTAAGCAAAGGGGGCTGCGTAGTAAAACCAGCAAGGAATATACTGCCGAATAATGGCTGGAAACCAATTCAGAGTTAAGTTTGAGTATAACTCATCAACTAAGCATGCTAGAGAGACGAATAGCACTAAGCAAAGGGGGCTGCGTAGTAAAACCAGCAAGGAATATACTGCCGAATAATGGCTGGAAACCAATTCAGAGTTAAGTTTGAGTATAACTCATCAACTAAGCATGCTAGAGAGGACGAAATTTGTACCTGAATCTTCTTGCATAGTCCTGCATACGAAAATCATTTTTTCATTGCATCTTTCGGCCTTCTTCATACCGGAAAGTACGGGCATGTGACGATACTCCGAATGTTCCTCAAACGCATGTATAATGGGATTTTTGTACACAGTGCTGTTCGAAAGAGAAACATAGAGTATGCACAGTTTAATCACCCTCAAATCAATGCTGGATTTTAACAAGTTTTTATACCATTGGAAAGCCCGTCTCAAGGGCTCCAGATTCTTTTTAATATGTTGATGTGACGATTTTGTAGCCGGAGCGAGTGGCCAGAGAGTAGGCTACCACAATACCAACTAAGCAAAGGGGCTGCGTAGTAAAACCAGCAAGGAATATACTGCCGAATAATGGCTGGAAACCAATTCAGAGTTAAGTTTGAGATATAACTCATCAACTAAGCATGCTAGAGAGACGAAATTTGTACCTGAATCTTCCTTGCATAGTCCTGCATACGAAAATCATTTTTTCATTGCATCTTTCGGCCTTCTTCATACCGGAAAGTACGGGCATGTGACGATACTCCGAATGTTCCTCAAACGCATGTATAATGGGTTTTTGTACACAGTGCTGTTCGAAAGAGAAACATAGAGTATGCACAGTTAAATCACCCTCAAATCAATGCTGGATTTTAACAAGTTTTATACCATTAGAAAGCCGTCTCAAGGGCTTTCCCGATTCTTTTTAATATGTTGATGTGACGATTTTGTAGCCGGAGCGAGTGGCCAGAGAGTAGGGCTACCACAATACCAACTAAGCAAAGGGGGCTGCGTAGTAAAACCAGCAAGGAATATACTGCCGAATAATGGCTGGAAACCAATTCAGAGTTAAGTTTGAGTATAACTCATCAACTAAGCATGCTAGGGAGACGAAATTTGTACCTGAATCTTCCTTGCATAGTCCTGCATACGAAAATCATTTTTTCATTGCATCTTTCGGCCTTCTTCATACCGGAAAGTACGGCATGTGACGATACTCCGAATGTTCCTCAAACGCATGTCTAATGGGATTTTTGTACACAGTGCTGTTCGAAAGAGAAACATAGAGTATGCACAGTTAAATCACCCTCAAATCAATGCTGGATTTTTAACAATTTTATACCATTAGAAAGCCGTCTCAAGGGCTCCAGATTCTATTTAATATGTTGCTGTGACGATTTTGTAGCCGGAGCGAAGTGGCCAGAGAGTAGGGCTACCACAATACCAACTAAGCAAAGGGGGCTGCGTAGTAAAACCAGCAAGGAATATACTGCCGAATAATGGCTGGAAACCAATTCAGAGTTAAGTTTGAGTATAACTCATCAACTAAGCATGCTAGAGAGACGAAATTTGTACCTGAATCTTCCTTGCATAGTCCTGCATACGAAAATCATTTTTCATTGCATCTTTCGGCCTTCTTCATACCGGAAAGTACGGGCATGTGACGATACTCCGAATGTTCCTCAAACGCATGTTAATGGGATTTTTGTACACAGTGCTGTTCGAAAGAGAAACATAGAGTATGCACAGTTTAATCACCCTCAAATCAATGCTGGATTTTAACAAGTTTTATACCATTGGAAAGCCCGTCTCAAGGGCTCCAGATTCTTTTTTAATATGTTGATGTGACGATTTTGTAGCCGGAGGAGTGGCCAGAGAGTAGGGCTACCACAATACCAACTAAGCAAAGGGGGCTGCGTAGTAAAACCAGCAAGGAATATACTGCCGAATAATGGCTGGAAACCAATTCAGAGTTAAGTTTGAGTATAACTCATCAACTAAGCATGCTAGAGAGACGAAATGTGTACCTGAATCTTCCTTGCATAGTCCTGCATACGAAAATCATTTTTTCATTGCATCTTTCGGCCTTCTTCATACCGGAAAGTACGGGCATGTGACGATACTCCGATGTTCCTCAAACGCATGTATAATGGGATTTTTGTACACAGTGCTGTTCGAAAGAGAAACATAGAGTATGCACAGTTAAATCACCCTCAAATCAATGCTGGATTTTAACAATTTTATACCATTGGAAAGCCGTCTCAAGGGCTCCAGATTCTTTTTTAATATGTTGATGTGACGGTTTTGTAGCCGGAGCGAGTGCCCAGAGAGTAGGGCTACCCCAATACCAACTAAGCAAAGGGGGCTGCGTAGTAAAACCAGCAAGGAATATACTGCCGAATAATGGCTGGAAACCATTCAGAGTTAAGTTTGAGTATAACTCATCAACTAAGCATGCTAGAGAGACGAAATTTGTACCTGAATCTTCCTTGCATAGTCCTGCATCCGAAAACATTTTTTCATTGCATCTTTCGGCCTTCTTCATACCGGAAATTACGGGCATGTGACGATACTCCGAATGTTCCTCAAACGCATGTCTAATGGGATTTTTGTACACAGTGCTGTTCGAAAGAGAAACATAGAGTATGCACAGTTTAATCACCCTCAAATCAATGCTGGATTTTTAACAATTTTATACCATTAAAAGCCGTCTCAAGGGCTCCAGATTCATATTAATATGTTGCTGTGACGATTTGTAGCCGGAGCGAGTGGCCAGAGAGTAGGGCTACCACATACAACTAAGCAAAGGGGGCTGCGTAGTAAAACCAGCAAGGAATATACTGCCGAATAATGGCTGGAAACCAATTCAGAGTTAAGTTTGAGTATAAACTCATCAACTAAGCATGCTAGAGAGACGAAATTTGTACCTGAATCTTCCTTGCATAGTCCTGCATACGAAAATCATTTTTTCATTGCATCTTTCGGCCTTCTTCATACCGGAAAGTACGGGCATGTGACGATACTCCGATGTTCCTCAAACGCATGTATAATGGGATTTTTGTACACAGTGCTGTTCGAAAGAGAAACATAGAGTATGCACAGTTAAATCACCCTCAAATCAATGCTGGATTTTAACAAGTTTTATACCATTGGAAAGCCGTCTCAAGGGCTCCAGATTCTTTTTTAATATGTTGATGTGACGTTTTGTAGCCGGAGCGAGTGGCCAGAGAGTAGGGCTACCACAATACCAACTAAGCAAAGGGGGCTGCGTAGTAAAACCAGCAAGGAATATACTGCCGAATAATGGCTGGAAACCATTCAGAGTTAAGTTTGAGTATAACTCATCAACTAAGCATGCTAGAGAGACGAAATTTGTACCTGAATCTTCCTTGCATAGTCCTGCATCCGAAAAACATTTTTTCATTGCATCTTTCGGCCTTCTTCATACCGGAAAGTACGGGCATGTGACGATACTCCGAATGTTCCTCAAACGCATGTATAATGGGATTTTTGTACACAGTGCTGTTCGAAAGAGAAACATAGAGTATGCACAGTTAAATCACCCTCAAATCAATGCTGGATTTTTAAAAATTTTATACCATTGGAAAGCCGTCTCAAGGGGGGGGGGGGGGGGGGGGGGGGTATAAAACCAGCAAGGAATATACTGCCGAATAATGGCTGGAAACCAATTCAGAGTTAAGTTTGAGTATAACTCATCAACTAAGCATGCTAGAGAGACGAAATTGTACCTGAATCTTCCTTGCATAGTCCTGCATACGAAAATCATTTTTTCATTGCATCTTTCGGCCTTCTTCATACCGGAAAGTACGGGCATGTGACGATACTCCGAATGTTCCTCAAACGCATGTCTAATGGGATTTTTGTACACAGTGCTGTTCGAAAGAGAAACATAGAGTATGCACAGTTTAAATCACCCTCAAATCAATGCTGGATTTTTAACAATTTTATACCATTAGAAAGCCCGTCTCAAGGG